>CM019064.1:406082741-406480241 GCA_009667805.1 Leptobrachium leishanense | reverse complement strand
ATAATGTTTGTGTTGTATTATTTTAAGCAGACTGTGTTTTTCAAATTGTTGTGACTTAGATGAAGATCAGAGCACATTTTATGACCAATTCATGCAAAACTCCACGTAATCCCAAAGGGTTTACATACTTTTTCTTGCCACTGTATATATGTAGTGTGTGTATATGTATAGTGTGTTTGTGTATATATATGTATAGTGTGTGTGTGTATGTATATATGTATAGGTTTGCTGCCTCTGAGTTACACTTGACCCTGCTCTTTCCTTCATTCTCCACATCCAGTCTCTTTCCTCCTTCTGCCGCTACCAACTATGTAAAATTTCCAGAATTCAGCCTTTTCTTACCGCTGACACCATATTGCAACTCATCCACGCCCTTGTAATCTCCCAACTCGACTATTGTAATAATCGTCTTGTTGGCCTCCCTCTCTCTCCCCTACAATCCATTCTGAACCCCTCTGCCACGCTCATCCACCTCACCCGTCGCTCTCTCTGCTGCTCCCCTCTGCGAGTCCCTTCACTGGCTCACCATTCACTGCAGAATTAAATTCAAAATCCTTAGCCTGACCTACAAAGTTCTCATTAACTCGGCTCCCCACTACCTGTCCTCACTAATCACCAAATACACCCCAGCCCGCTCCCTAAGATCAAACAGTGACCTGCGCCTAGCTTCTTCCCGCATCACCTCTTCCCATGATAGACTGCAGGAATTCTCACGCGCAGCCCCCATTCTCTGGAACGCTCTCCCTCATACTGTCAGACTTTCCCCTAGTTTCCCTTCCTTCAAACGCTCCCTTAAGACATTCCTATTTAGGGAACCCTACCACCCGACTCACTGTTGCACCTCACTGCCCCAAACAGCCCATCACTCTCACCTTGCAGTCCTCTCCTCCTGTTCCCACCCCAACCCTTCTAGATTGTGAGTTCCTCCGGGAATAGGGCCCTCGTTTCCTCCCGTACTGGTTTATCAAATGTTGTTCAGTCTCAGTGTATTGTAACCCTGTCTATATTGTGCCCATTGTTGAGCGCTGTGGAATATGCTGGCGCTATATAAATAAAGTATAATAATAACATACAGTTGTGTTCAAAATTATTCAACCCCCAATGCTGTAAAGGGTTTTAGGGAATTTAGTGTACATTTGTAATTGTATTCAGAATGAAATCCTACAAGGACTTTTTAAAGAACCATATGCAACTAAAATGACATCAATTGGTTTTGTAATACAGTAGTAAATGTTTCTTTTGTGAATTCTTCATTGACACAATTATTCAACCCCTTAAAGACTACCACTCTGAAGAACAGAGGTTCATTCAAGTGTTTTCAATCAGGTATTGAAAACACCTGTGGATGTCACGGAGCAGCAATAAAGCATAATAAGCACCAATTAGGCAGCTTTAAAATGACTGTGATACTCAGCTCCTTCTAGACATTTACTGGTGTGGTTACAAACATGGTGAAGTCAAGAGAATGGTCCAGGAAGACAAGAGAAGAGGTGATTACTCTTCACAGGAAGGGCAATGGCTATAAGAAGATTGCAAAGATGTTAAACATACCAAGAGAGACCATAGGAAGCATCATTCGCAAATTCAAGGCAAAGGGCACTGTTGAAACGCTACCTGGTCGTGGCAGAAAGAAGATGCTGACTTCGACTGCTGTGCGCTACCTGAAGCGTAGAGTGGAGAAAAGTCCCCGTGTGACTGCTGAGGAACTGAGAAAAGATTTGTCAGATGTGGGTACTGAAGTTTCAGCTCAGACAATACGGCGCACACTGCGTAATGAAGGCCTCCATGCCAGAACTCCCAGGCGCACCCCCTTGCTGTCTCCAAAGAATAAGAAGAGTCGACTGCAGTATGCCAAAAGTCATGTGGACAAACCACACAAGTTTTGGGATAGTGTTCTGTGGACTGAGGAAACAAAATTAGAACTGTTTGGGCCCATGCATCAACGCTATGTTTGGAGGAGGAAGAACAAGGCCTAAGAAGAAAAGAACACCTTGCCTACTGTGAAGCATGGCGGGGGGTCAATCATGCTTTGGGGCTGTTTTGCTTCTGCAGGTACAGGGAAGCTTCAGCGTGTGCAAGGTACCATGAATTCTCTTCAGTACCAGGAGATATTGGATGACAATGTGATGCAGTCCGTCACAAACCTGAGGCTTGGGAGACGTTGGACCTTTCAACAGGACAATGATCCCAAGCATACCTCCAAGTCCACTAGAGCATGGTTGCAGATTAAAGGCTGGAACATTTTGGAGTGGCCATCGCAGTCACCTGACTTAAATCCGATTGAGAACCTCTGGTGGGACTTAAAAAAAGCAGTTGCAGTGCGCAAGCCTAAGAATGTGACTGAACTGGAGGCTTTTGCCCATGACGAATGAAGATACTTGGGGGTTGAATAAAACTGATAATGATGTGAGCACAGAAAAGACATTTGTGGTTATTTCATTATAAATGTTATGTTATATTTGTCTGACCTACACGTGCCTCTTTGATTTAATTGTAAGCAAGATGACTGAATGATCAAAATCAATGTCAAACTGGCCAAAACACTCAATTTCAGTGGGGGTTGAATAATTTTGAACACAACTGTAGTATGTGTATGTATATATAGATATGATATGTGTATGTATGTATATACGTATATATATTTGTGTATAGAATGGAGAAGAAAACAGAGGAAATGGAAAGCAGAGGGGCACTGAGGAAATAGAAAGAGGGGCACTGAGGAAATAGAATGGAGAGGGATACAGAGGAAATAGAATGAAAAGGGAGGGACGATTTCGTATACAGAAGATAGGAAGTGGAGTGGATGGAGATCTGTCCGGGTTGGGGGCTGTGCGACATTCACTGTGTACTGAGAGCAGACTGATCTGACCACCGCCTGCTACAGGTGGACGTACAGACATACAGCCGTGCAATCAGCTCGTTCCTGAGTGTGGTGGGTAAGGAGCCCTACAAGCTGCCCCCCCTCACTTTTAAGTAGACACTTAAACCTTTTGGCCTCTCTCTTGTCTGTGTAGAGATTTTGTGCTGCCAGTGGGTTGTCTGAGGGAGGGTTTGGTGTTGGTTTTTTTTCACCATTGGCCAGTCCAGACCCCTGGGTATGGGTGCTGCTATCCTGCCACGCAGGGTATCTCCTGCTCATGGTGAGGGTGCAATAACACTGCGGCCCTTGGCAAACCCCCTAAATGCAGACATGGCCATCCTGCAGGTCTGACTCCTCTGCTACCCTGTCCCTCGGTGATCTGTTTCCCTGTCTCTCAGTGATCTGTTTTAGGGCTGCAACTAACGATTATTTTAATAGTCAATTAGTTGGTCGATTTTATTTTTTCAATTAATCGATTCATCGGATAAAAGAAAAATATTTTTTTATTTCCTTTTAATGTAACATTATGTAAAAAAAAGTCAACCCCTGCCGTCCTCCTTTTTTTCGTAAGCAATTTGCGTAGTGTACATAACGTTCGTATGTACATGCGCTAATTGTATGCTTTTCGCACACAATTTCATGAGCACCTGGTCACAGTGATGGATTGATGGAGTGGTTTGTTCAAGAGACTTGACTCAAGTATGAGAGGGAGTGGGAGGGAGTTTGTGGGATGGGACCGGACCAAAGGGAGGGAATGGCGGCTCCAGACCAAAGAGGGGGTGACAGACAAGTTGAGGTGGTGACACCAGACTCCAGCTTCAAGTAACAATAAAACACCACCGATACAGCACCCATACACAGGGGTAGTATCCCACTGTTTGTGTTATAGCGCATCTGCAGTTGTAAACTGCTTCTGTCTGACATAAAGCTAGAACGAAATCATATAGTAAAGCCGTGGCACGTCTTCTCCAATCAGCTCCGAAGCAGAGTCAGAGGTTATAATATTTAACTCAGTCTGGCTCTAAACAGTGTGTGTATACAAATCGATTACTCGACAACCGATTAATCAATAATGAGAATAGTTGTCAACTTTTCTCATTTTCGATTAGTCGACGATTAAATGATTAGTTCAGGGCTTGGCAAATTTGCTTTGAATCTAGGCGCCAGCTACAAAAGTTAGGAGCCAACATTTTGGCGAGGATTCGCCTTTATCAAGATATACCTTGATAAAGGCGACTCCTCTCCGAAACGTTGGGAACCTTGCCTCTGCATCTGGGAGTTGGTTTGTACTGACCCAATTTATGATTTTAGCTGCTTCTATTTATTTATCACTTTGTTAATTGGTGCTTTTTGTGGTTCGGTATTTTTTGTGCATGTGGTCTTTTGGCTACTTTTTTGAGCCTAGAATTGTAGACCATTGCTTCTAATTTCAGTTTCGCCACTCTGATATAGATAGATACTGTATATCTATATATATAACTTGCTGGACTGGATTCTCTCCTCATGTCCTGATTGAATACAGGAGGCAGGCGTTCTCACTAACACTTTCAGTGATCACTGCCTAGTGTACTGTGTGCGCAAAATAAGGGCCACAAAATGTCCACCAAAGGTAATAATCACCAGGTCTTTCAAGAAATTTAATCTTGAATCCTTCCTAAATGATCTCAAACAGCTCCTATGGTACAGACTAAACCTAATCCCAGACCAGGACTGTGCAATTGAATACTTTCAATCCGAGCTCCTGAAAGTCTGGAACACCCATACCCCACTGCGCAAAGTGCGAGTAAAAGGGGCCCACCTCCCCTGGGTTACAGCTAGCCTCACGCATATGTACCAGTTTAGAGACTCCCTGTGGTCAAATTTCAAGAGTACTGGATCCATGAACGATCACTGTGAATATAGAAAATGCCGGAATGCATGCACAAAACAAACAAAAATGGCTAAAGCCCAATACTTCAATGAAAATTTAAACAATAACATATCAAACCCTAGAAATTTTTGGAAAATCATAAGTAACATACAAGCACCACCCGTCCACTCCCAACCGGCTGCTGTCAAAGTAAACAACCAAACTGTACAACATCCCCTAGATGTAGCAAATGCTTTTAATAATTATTTTGTTGGATGTACCACCACCCTGATTGCTATGCTATTAAATGACACACAATCAGAAAGACCGCACACAGGTCAGGCCCCACCAACTGTGCAAAGACCCTGTAACGCAGAGAAATTCAGTTTTAGACCAGTGCCTGTCAGTGTCATCACTAAACTTCTCCGTAACCAAAAAATGAAATACCAGTCTGGACTTGATCAAATCCCAGCAATGCTGCTGAAAATCAGTGCGCCAGCAATTGCTAAACCTGTCGCAACCCTAATCAATGAATCACTGGTGACTGGATACATACCCAAACTCTGGAAGACTGCAAGGGTGGTACCTATCCATAAAAGTGGAGACAATACTTTGGTATCCAACTAACGTCCAATATCACTGCTCCCTGTAATGTCAAAAATTCTGGAAAAATGTGTCTACACTCAATTACGTGATTATTATCAGTATCAGAACTATTTAACCCCAGATCAATCAGGCTTTCGTCCAAATCATTCAACTACATCTGCCCTTTTAAAAGTTTCCAATGATATCCAGGCTTGTATGGAACAAGGAAACCTAACTGGAGCCATCTTCCTTGATTTTGCCAAGGCCTTTGACACCGTAGACCATGGCATCCTATTACAAAAACTTAAAAACTCCGGTATTGGTGATCGCACGCTAACCTGGTTCCAATCATATGTGTCTGATCGGTCACAATATGTGTCCATTTCTGACAGCACTTCGTTCCCCTCCCAGTCATGTGCGGTGTACCCCAAGGCTCGATACTCTGCCCCCTGCTATTCACAATATTCATAAATGATCTGCCCAATGTCTGCAAAGCCTCAACTGTACACATGTACGCAGACGACACTGTAATCTATACCAGCCAACCAACTCTCCCGCAGCTGGAGGCCGTGCTCCAAGAACAATTCACAGAGGTAGAAAAGTGGATCGCAGATAACAAACTTTTTCTAAATACTGACAAAACTGTTACAATGCTCTTTGGAACCGCACCTAAACTACACAAATTGCAAACACCCCATCTATGTGTGGGGACAAGATCAAATGACACGCTGACTACAGTCCCTTCTCTCAAATATCTAGGTATGTGGTTAGACCCAAATCTATCCTTTGGCCCCCACATCGAAAAACTCTCATCTAAACTCTACCCCAAACTAGGTGCCCTGTACAGAAACAAATCCTGCCTGAGCCCCGCGGTAAGAAAGCAGATTGTACAACAAATGCTTATGCCAGCCATTGAATACGGAGATGTAGTGTATGCAGCTGCCCCTCAAACACACCTCCAGAAACTTACTACATTGTATAACTCATTCTGCCACTTTGTGCTACAATGTAACTACATGACCCACCATTGTGACATGTTAAAAGAACTAAACTGGCCATCGCTGGAATCTAGACGCACCCTTCACCTTTCCAACCTGGTGTTTAAGAGCTTTTCTGGGAAGCTACCACCCTACCTGAATAGGCTGATTGCCCCAGCAGTTCCCTCATCCAATAACCTCAGATCCAGGACCAGCACCTTACTTGCAATACCGCAATACAAAAAGAAAGTGGCTCGATCCTCATTTTCCTACAGAGCAACGCAAATATGGAATAACCTCCCAGACGCCATCAAATCTTCCCCCAGTCTAAAGTCCCTTAAGAGCTCCCTATTAACATACCTCAATACGGAATGCACCTGTAAACATGTAACATAATGACTTTATTTCCTACATATTTATTTTTCTGTTAATCTGTATATTTGGTTTTGTGTTAATATCCTGCATTTTACTATTTTGTATTTCTGTAACCATTCAATGTTCTTGAACCCAGGACATACGTTGAAAACGAGAGAAATCTCAATGTTTCCTTCCTGGTAAAATCCTTTATAAATAAATAAATATATATATATATCTATCTTATTATATTATTTGTGTTGTTAACATCTGTACATTGTGATGTTGTGATATTGTTTTATTTGTTTACTTATTTTCTTTGCTCTGTTGCCATTGGACACCCTATTTACCCACTGCAGACACAGACCCACACACACCCATCAGACCTCATATATAAATACATGCACCAGGGCTGGATATATTTACATTAAATGTAGGAGACAGGAAGAAAACATTGAAGCCAACTAGATGTTTTTAGATGCCAAAGACTGCTTTTAGATTGGTGTAAAATAAACTAGAAATTTAGGAGCCAGGAGTAAAATTCTAGGAGCCAGTGGCTACCAGACTCCTGGCTTTGTCAAGCCCTGGATTAGTTGTTTCAGCCCTAATCGGTTTCTCTGTCTCACAGTGATCAGTTTGTGATTGCTTTCCCTGTCCCTCTGTGATCTGGTTTCCTATCCCTCAGTGATCGGTTTTCCTGTCCCTCGGTGATCTGTTTTCCTATCCCTCGGTGATCGGTTTCCCTGTCCCTCAGTGATCTGGTTTCCTGTCCCTCGGTGATCGGTTTTTCTTTCCCTCGGTGATCTGTTTCCTATCCCTCAGTGATCGGTTTTCCTTTCCCTCGGTGATCTGGTTTCCTATCCCTCAGTGATCGGTTTTCCTGTCCCTCGGTGATCTGTTTCCCTGTCCCTCGGTGATCAGTTTCTCTGTCCCTCGGTGATCTGTTTTCCTATCCCTCGGTGATCTGTTTTCCTATCCCTCGGTGATCAGTTTCCCTGTCCCTCAGTGATCTGGTTTCCTGTCCCTCGGTGATCTGGTTTCCTATCCCTCAGTGATCGGTTTTCCTTTCCCTCGGTGATCTGGTTTCCTATGCCTCAGTGATCGATTTTCCTTTCCCTCGGTGATCTGGTTTCCTATCCCTCAGTGATCGGTTTTCCTTTCCCTCGGTGATCTGGTTTCGTATCCCTCGGTGATCGGTTTTCCTGTCCCTCGGTGATCTGTTTTCCTATCCCTGGGTGATCTGGTTTCCCTGTCCCTCATTGATCTGGTTTCCTATCCCTCAGTGATCGGTTTTCCCGTCCCTCGGTGATCTGTTTTCCTATCCCTCGGTGATCGGTTTCCCTGTCCCTCGGTGATCTTGTTTCCTTTCCCTCGGTGATCGGTTTTTCTTTCCCTCAGTGATCTGTTTCCCTGTCCCTCAGTGATCTGTTTCCCTATCCCTCAGTGATCGGTTTTCCTTTCCCTCAGTGATCTGTTTTCCTATCCCTCGGTGATCGGTTTTCCTGTCCCTCAGTGATCTGGTTTCCTTTCCCTCTGTGATCTTTTTTTTTTCCCACGGTGATCGGTTTTTCTTTCCCTCAGTGATCTGTTTCCCTGTCCCTCGGTGATCTGGTTTCCTATCCCTCAGTGATCGGTTTTCCTTTCCCTCGGTGATCTGGTTTCCTATCCCTTAGTGATCGGTTTTCCTTTCCCTCGGTGATCTGGTTTCCTATCCCTCGGTGATCGGTTTTCCTGTCCCTCGGTGATCTGTTTTCCTATCCCTCGGTGATCTGGTTTCCCTGTCCCTCAGTGATCTGGTTTCCTATCCCTCAGTGATCGGTTTTCCTGTCCCTCGGTGATCTGTTTTCCTATCCCTCGGTGATCAGTTTCCCTGTCCCTCAGTGATCGGTTTCCATGTCCCTCGGTGATCTTGTTTCCTTTCCCTCGGTGATCGGTTTTTCTTTCCCTCAGTGATCTGTTTCCCTGTCCCTCAGTGATCTGTTTCCCTGTCCCTCAGTGATCTGTTTCCCTGTCCCTCAGTGATCGGTTTTCCTTTCCCTCAGTGATCGGTTTTCCTAACCCTTGGTAATCGGTTTTCCTAACCCTCGGTGATCGGTTTTCCTGTCCCTCAGTGATCTGGTTTCCTATCCCTCAGTGATCTGGTTTTCCTGTCCCTCGGTGATCTGTTTACCTGTCCCTCGGTGATCTGTTTTCCTATCCCTCGGTGATCTGTTTCCCTGTCCCTCGGTGATCTGTTTCCCTGTCCCTCAGTGATCTGTTTCCCTGTCCCTCAGTGATCTGTTTCCCTGTCCCTCAGTGATCTGTTTCCCTGTCCCTCAGTGATCTGTTTCCCTGTCCCTCAGTGATCTGTTTCCCTGTCCCTCAGATCGGTTTTCCTTTCCCTCAGTGATCTGTTTACCTGTCCCTCGGTGATCTGTTTTCCTATCCCTCGGTGATCTGTTTCCCTGTCCCTCAGTGATCTGGTTCCCTATCCCTCAGTGATTGGTTTTCCTATCCCTCGGTGATCTGTTTCCCTGTCCCTCCGTGATCTGTTTTCCTATCCCTCAGTGATCGATTTCCCTGTCCCTCAGTGATCTGGTTTCCTGTCCCTCGGTGATCGTTTTTTCCTTCCCTCGGTGATCTGTTTCCTGTCCCTCGGTGATCGGTTTTCCTGTCCCTCGGTGATCAGTTTCCCTGTCCCTCGGTGATCGGTTTTCCTGTCCCTCGGTGATCGGTTTCCCTGTCCCTCGGTGATCGGTTTCCCTGTCCCTCGGTGATCTGGTTTCCTGTCCCTCGGTGATCGTTTTTTCCTTCCCTCGGTGATCTGTTTCCCTGTCCCTCGGTGATTGGTTTTCCTGTCCCTCGGTGATCGGTTTCCCTGTCCCTCGGTGATCGGTTTTCCTGTCCCTCGGTGATCGGTTTCCCTGTCCCTCGGTGATCTGTTTTCCTATCCCTTGGTGATTGGTTTCCCTGTCCCTCGGTGATCGGTTTCCCTGTCCCTCGGTGATCGGTTTCCCTGTCCCTCGGTGATCGGTTTCCCTATCCCTCGGTGATCTGTTTTCCTATCCCTCGGTGATCTGTTTTCCTATCCCTCGGTGATCTGTTTTCTTATCCCTCGGTGATCGGTTTCCCTGTCCCTCGGTGATCTGGTTTCCCTATCCCTCGGTGATCTGTTTTCCTGTCCCTCGGTGATCTGTTTTCCTGTCCCTCGGTGATCGGTTTCCCTGTCCCTCGGTGATCGGTTTCCCTGTCCCTCGGTGATCTGTTTTCCTATCCCTCGGTGATCTTTTTCCCTGTCTCGCAGTGATCTTTCCTTTTATTGACCCAGTGTAAAACCTTTTGATGATAATGTGCCCCTTCCGATACACATTCTCTGTATCCACACAGTAACACATGGGGGGGGGGGTTCCTGATATTCTGTGAGGTTTGTGAAACATTCTCTCCATGGAGTCTTTTCATTAAACACTGAATACTATGGGCTCATAAAATGTGAACCAAAATGTCAAAATAAATCCTTTTTAAAATAATGAACAGATTTATTATGGTTCTATTGTCCTACTTGTTGCTAGTTATATATTATTTCAGTATATAATATTTATGTATCAATATTCTGCAGTGACATATGCATAACATGGATATATACAGTGTTAATAAATTTAGCAACTTGCCAAAAAAGTGAGATGACAGATGGGTGAGTAGTGGGCGCTGCACAGGTGGATTTTGGGAACTGTATCTATCTTTGTATTCATTTAACTTACATTGTCTGTGCGGATAACCTTTATTCCTCTAGAAGTCCATCTTAACCTAATGGAAGTTGTGCTTTTTTTTTTTTTTCTTCCTATGTAAAGAAACATGGTGGTTTTTTTTGGGTCCAACCCTCTACACACACACACACAGATTTTTTTTAACATTATGTGTTATGTATAATGTGCTAAAAATTGTATAATGTATAAATATTAAAATTAAGGCTGAGCACCAAAAGTGATATTAAAAGTGTGTGTATATATATATATATATATATAAGCATGTGTGTCTGGAAACTCCTATTTGAACGCTTTGCTCTAGTTTGAAAAAAAAGTTGCCTGCAAATTGCGAAATCAGTAATTCAGACGCCTGGAGCGAATTTTGCTCTGTTGCTTAGCAACTCCTCCATTACAGCTCGGCGAATGTCATATGAAGTCATTTTATGAAATAAAAAACAAATCGAGAGGCTCGGCTTCCAGGCCACTCCGGAATATTGTGTTTGTGTAACGGATACTTTGGTTACGGATCAGGCATTTAGCAGGACCAAGATAAAATAATACCCTTTAACCAAACCTGGGAAACGGGCAGAAAACATAAATAAAAAGTCAGGTTTACTGTTAAATATCTGTATATCACTTTTATTTTTTTATTATAACCAGTAGGGATTCTGAATTGAATATTCGCTGCACATTTACTTTCCAAGAAAAGGATAACATTATTATTATTGTCACTTATTATTATTCTATTACCATTCTATGCCACGCGTCCTGATTTACTTTGTGCACATTGATCATACTTAGAGCTTAATGCTGTTGCTTATTGATCCTTTTTGTCACTTTTCGGTCTAGAGTTTTTTTGTTTTTATTTTTTTAACATTTATACATTTTTAAATTATTTTAATATTACTATTGCATAAATTAAACTTTAATGAACCATAAAAACCCGTATTCTTTACCCATAATAATTAAATGTTTTATTTGTTTTAAATGTTTTAATTTTTTATCTATAAAGTATTTTACCAGGAAGGATACATTGAGAATTCTCTCCTTTTCAAGTATGTCCTGGGTTCAAGAACATTGAATTGTTACAGTCATTACAGAAATACAAAGTAATAAAATGCAAGATATTAAAAAAAAAAAACCACAAATATACAGATTAATACAGAAAATAAATATGTAGGAATTCTATTCATTGTTACATGTTTACAGGTCCATTCTTTTATGTTCTAAAATTATGTTAAATAAACTTTATTAAAATATCTTCCAATAATTTTAAAATCAGCCGATTTCGTTGAAATTCCTGTTAACAATTATGCTATATTTTAAGTCCTAAACCGTACGTGCTGCGATAAGTAATGGGGGTTAGCGGCCTGGGAAACTGGGTCGAGGAGTTACGAAAGGAAACAATTTTCTGAGATTGGGCAGTAAAGGTCAATTTCCGCAGGCGGCCAAACAAAGCTGGGGTCTGGAGGGCTGCGTATGGCCGATGCAGCGTCAGAAAGCTGAGAACAATTCATGCTAAGCAAGGGAGCTTAGAAAGGGTCCTGCCAGAGCGTCTAATACATATATCTATATATATATCTATATAATCTATTTTCCAGCCAATGTGTCCCCTTTAATCGTGCTTCCTCAGCGTGCTGATTTGCTGGATACTTTACCATATTATAATTAAGTACATATTTATTTTCTGTATTAATCGGTATATTTGTGTTATTTTTAATATCTTGCATTTTATTACTTTGTATTTCTGTAATGAATGTAACAATTCAATGTTCTTGAACCCAGGACACACTTGAAAATGAGCGAAATCTCAATGTATCCTTCCTGGTAAAACACATTTTATAAATAAATACCTTTTAGGATAGAATTAATATAGTTAAAATTACAATTACTACACTTTTTATTTGTAATATTTAATTTCTCCTTTTTTTTATTCGTCTCGCAGACATATAGTTTTTTATTTTGTGGGATTTTTTTTTTGGGCAGTTTTGGCTTTTTTATGCAGTTTTGGCTTTTTTATGCAAACGCCTGAATTTATCCGCTTCTAAACATGGCGTACGTGAACTCTTGTTTCTCTGTTAAACATTATTCTTACAGTGACAAGTGCATTAAACAGATGGGAGTGCTGAGGAAATAAACTGTAAACCGTTTGTAAGGAAACACAAACCCACAACAACAACTGCATCAGCCATATGTGTAAATATATATATATATATATAACAAGCTTTTTTTTTTTTTTTTTAATGGAGATTTCACTCCAACGGGGCAAATGGCGAGAGAGGCACTGGGCTGGCACAATAGTAAATACGTGTCCTATACCTCTGTTAATTTGGACTTGACCTCATGTGATTTATGGACTCGTTCACATGTTTTTTTTTTTTTTTTTTTAGTGTTTTGCAAAATCTTCAAAGGTCAAGCGGCCGAACTTTGCCTGGGAGATATATAGAACGAGAGCGTGTTATTTAATATTAATGTTGTTATTATTATATTTTACTTTTCTATTGTTATATGTAGTTTAATTACAAACAATGATTTAATTTGAGGATTTACTGTAATTCTGACTTTTAAGTTCGTGTTTATACGTACACACATAACCGATTCGCAGTTTATTTTTGACTGCCTTTTCCCATAATCAAAATATTTATTTAAAACATAAAGCGTAGTAGTATACAAATAAAAGGATCCAGTCACACGCAGGCCTGTATGTTTACAAACACATCAAGGGCCCTTTATAATTTCTATTTTCTCCCAGATATCTTTTAGGGCATTTTCCCTCCCCTGCGAATGAGAGCACATATTGGATTTTCTGTGAATATTTGGTTGCTCATTTGTTTCTTGCACCTCCCTGTATTAGCACCGTGTCCCCCCAGCATGCATCTGCCAGCTCGCAATTTAGCCACGGGCATCTGTGGACCTCGTGGTGCTCAGTATAGCAGGAAAAAGCCAAATGTGTTTAAATATCAAGCAAAAATCTATTTTCTATTTCACTTTCTCTTTTTTTTTGTGTTCCCCATTTAATTTTTTCGCCCGGATGGATAATTTTGTTGCGCTGCAAGACGGTGGAATAGAAAATATAAACCTAATTAATTGCTCTTTTTCTTGAGGCATTTTCATTTCTCACCCGCAATATGGAATGCTTGTCAGCATTTCTGATAAATGAGCGCACTTCATTTACATAGATCTCACATTAACACAAAAATTAGTTTATTTCTGCGCAGAAAGACGCTTTACATAATGGCTTTAAGATCGCATTACAAGTGGTTTGTACCTAAAGGAAGGAGAGATTTCACTCAGGGTTATTTTTCTTTTTCTTCAGGTGAAAAAGATCTGGAGTCGTTTCAGTATATTTTCTTAGTTTGGGGTTTTTTCTTCGGTCTAATTATCCTTCTACATTTTACAAATAATCATTTGTATTTCTAAAAATTCAGTTTGTCAACAATAATCGACATTTTACATACAAAATACAATTGTGGAATACACATTTATATTTACAAATTGTGAATGTATGATAGAAAAGGAAATACCTGCTGTAATGCCTGATATGTATGAATGTGTGTAGATGTTTGAGTGTGTGTATATATTTCTGTGTGTGTGTATGTAGATATATTTGCGTGTGTATTGAGAGTGTGTGTGTGTGTATATATATATATATGTAGATATCTTTGCGTGTGAGTATTGAGTGCGTGTGTGTGTATATTTCAGTGTGTGTGTGATATATATATATATATATATATTTATATAGATATCTTTGTGTGTATATTTCAGTGTGTGTGTATATATATATATGTAGATATATTTGAGTGTGTATATTTGTAGAGATCTTTGTGTATTGAGAGAGCGTGTGTGTATATATGTTTGTAGATATATTTGCATGTGTGTATTGAGTGCGTGTGTGTGTGTATATATATATATATATATTTGTAGATATCTTTGCGTGTGTATATATATTGTACATGTGTCCATATATATGTAAAAGTGTGTACATATTTGTGTATTTGGTACAGTGTGTATATATTTATATATTTGTGTGTGTGTAATCTATATATAGTTTCTGTGTGTGTGTAACATTTCAATGTATATATGTGTATGGATGTTTGTGTGTATATATAATATATATGTAGATATTTTTGCGTGTGTACATATTTCAGTGTGTGTATATATATATATATATATTTGTAGATATCTTTGCGTGTGTATATATATTGTACATGTGTCCATATATATGTATAAGTGTGTATATATAAATATATATGTATATGTATAGTTTGTGCTGTGTATAACATTTTAGTGTGTGTGTGTATGTGTATATATACAGTATATAATATGTAGATATATTTGCGTGTGTGTATTGAGAGAGTGTGTGTGTGTGTTTGTGTGTATATATATATATATGTGTTTGTGTGTATATTATATGGTTGTGTGTGTATATATATGTATATATGTGTTTGTGTGTATATTATATGGTTGTGTGTGTATATATATGTATATATGTGTTTGTGTGTATATTATATGGTTGTGTGTGTATATATATGTATATATGTGTTTGTGTGTATATTATATGGTTGTGTGTGTATATATAATGTTTGAGTGTGTATATATAAATATATATGACCTCGGTAAAAGCTCAGGGTGAGCTGAGACATCTGTCTTTATCATTTGTAATGGATTGTTAATAAATATTTATGTGTGTGTGTATATTTATATATCATTTGTATTAAAGCAATATTTCTGCCAATGTACAGCTATATTTATTTTATGTAACTTTTTTCATTCTCTGCTGCTCTCTCTAACCCTGTTATATAATTAATGTGGTGCAGCAGAATCTCCGGGGGGGGGGGGGTGTCATGAAAAGAAATAATCCAAACCAGAATGAATATATTTTTTTTAATTAATCCTTTAATCTGACTCTTAAATTTTCCTTTTAAATGATCTGCCCATATTTCTTGACGACGAGAATTTATAATTGATTTAGCGCCAACATGCTCCGCAGCGCAGACTGACTTTTTTTACATTCATATGATAACGCAATGGCTGTCCCGTAAAGCACTGTCCCGAGCACGTTTCCTATCAATGCAAAACAGGTTTGTTACGGCCGCTCCATCCTATAATAAGACCCCGTTACAGCAACGTCAGCTCCAGAGTGAAAGCCATTTCCCCGCTCCTTCCCTTATTTCTGGAGCTGGGGCGCAGTGGGTGCCAGCTGTCAATGCTGGGCTAATGATGACAAATGCCCCTCTGGATGCAAATCGTAATGCTCACAGGCTGCTCTCAGACTCTGCCACATTACCTCCCTTCACACAGTAATTTAACCTTTTTAAACTCTCATGTCACAATGAAATTATCAACTTGGATGGTCTCAAACGACGCCCGTCCCCATTAAGAGACCCTATAAAATATAGCTGGTTTTAGGGCTCCAGGACGGGACCCTGCTAATAATGCATCAGGCCCTGCTTTGAGAATGATTTCCTTCTCCCACTCATCCCATGCGTCAATTCTATTCTATGTATCACGCTCCGTCACATGGCTGATACTTCACCAAGAACATGTTCTATTACGACATCGATTTTACAGGAAAAAGAGGGTTTTGGGGTAACCTTTTTAGAAATGAAAAAAATATGTATTCATTCCTGAAGTAGTGGAACTTTATGTACTGGGAAATAAAAAAAAAATGGTACAGGCACAGAATGTTCCAAAAAAGTGACGATGAATAGAATAATGTTTTCATGAGGCATCCTGAGAATGTTTTGTTTCTTTTGCACGTAAAGTATATTTAGAAACAGAGTAGCAAGTCAAACGTGCCCTATATAAGGGGGAAAAAAATCAAATTTAATGCAAATAAAGCTAGACAGAATAAGTAACTCCAGAGATCAAATGGTTAATTTATGTTAAAGAAGGAAAATGAAAAGTTTTTAAAAAAAAAAAATAATAATAATAATAATTTTGTTTTATTTCATGTTTTTTTCGAATTTGAAAGATCATCGAATCAGCTCTGGGAAGTGCACAAAAGAAAGCCCAGTTTAAAGGTCTTCTATGTTTTATTATTTACACCCCATCTGTGTCATCTGTTGATTTATGCATTAGGAGGTGTTACCGCATGAATCCAAATGCGCCCGACGCTGGTTTTATAGACTGTGCGTGCGCACCGAGGAGTTTATAAGTTACCCAGCCCCATTGTCTGTCACTTGCGTGTGACATGTGTACGTCCTGTTCAGCATATTTTCTGCCTAATAATAACTAATGAAGCCTGGGACACCACTTGCTCAGTCATTTCATTCACTTTTTTTTTTCCCCCTTTTCAATACGCTCGCCTTTCTGTGCTCACGTTCCACTTAACACCCATTAACGATCCCATCTCTGAATGTTTTTGTGTGGATTCCTGGCTCGATGCCGCACCACTAACATTACATAGAGCGCACGCTTTTAAGAAGAAATTATGAGCTTCTTTTCTTTCTTGTCAAATAGTCACAATCTTTTCTCGCCATTAAATATTCTCTTGTGTTTCTTCCCACTTTTTTTTAATTTACCTCAGATAAATTATAGCTGTAAAAAGATACCAACAGTTAGGACATTCTTCAAAGATTTTGAGAAAGACCCCTTGTGGGTCGAAACGTTCAGTGCCCCAATTTCTAAGAATTTGTTTTTTAATATGTATTTTTGCCCCCATTTCTAATTATTATTGTTTTTTTAAATTATTTTTGCCCCATTTCTAATTATTATAATTTTTCAATTATTCTTGCCCCCATTTCAATTTTTTTATATATATTTTTGCCACATAGTTACATAGGCTGAAAAAAGACATGCGTCCAGCGGGTTCAGCCTCTCACACATCACCTACAGCTGTTGACCCAAAAGATAAGCAAAAAAACCCAGTCTGAAGCTCTCGCCAATATGCAACATACTGGGAAAAAATTCATTCCTGACCCCAGAATGGCGTCAGATTTCTCCTGGGATCAAGAAGCTTTTACCCACATATTAAATATTATAACCCTTAATATTCTGTGTCTGCAGGAAGTCATCCAGTCGTTTTTTAAAAGTCTGTACAGACTCTGACCCAACCACCTCAACAGGCAGAGAATGCCACAGCTTTATTGTTCACACTGTAAAATAACCCTTCCTATGCTTTAGGCTGAATTTCCTTTCGTCCAGTCTAAATGGGTGACCTCGTGTCCTGTGTACAGTCCTGTTAATGAATAGGTTATCAGACAATGGTTTATAATGGCCCCGTATATATTTATATAAGGTTATCAGATCCCCTCTAAGGCGCCGTTTCTCTAAACTAAACAGGTTTAAGCTTGTTAGTCTTTCCTCATAACTTAACCCTTCCATTCCCCGCATTAATTTAGTCGCCCGTCTCTACACTTTTTCTAACGCTATAATATCCTTTCTTAAGACAGGTGCCCAAAATTGCACGGCATATTCAAGGTGCGGCCTGACCAATGATTTATACAGAGGCAAAATTATGTTTTCATCCCGTGAGTGAACTCCCCTTTTAATGCATGCCAATACCATGCTGGCCTTGGCGGTTGCTGTTTGACATTGCACATTGTTACTTACAGGGTTATCCAAAGAGATTCGAAAAGTCACCGCACGTTCGGTGACTTTTCGTTCTCTTCAATTCGGTTCCTTTTGCCGATTGCATTTCGGTGACCCTGCGGTGTATTCAGCAAGCACCACAGGGTCCCCGAATTGCAGGGAAAAGCTACCGCAAACCTGACGAAAACTAACCGAATGCATGCTGAAAACAAGCAAAAACATCTGGATTAACCTTCGAAAAACCCGAACAGGAGCCGAACAGGAGCCGAATCACACAGAGCCGAAGCAGCTGTGACGTAGAGGAGGCAGTGAATAAATTAGAAAAACCATTTGTATGAATCTGGGAAAATGAAACGCTGTTTGCAAAGAAACTACTGAGCGAAAATGTCTGAAATTTTCACAGGAGGTCCAGGGAATGATAATAAAGAGGGCTGTTACAAAAAAATAAGTAAACTGAAAAAAAAATCCAAAAAAAAATCGGACTTTTAAAAGAAAAAAAAAAAATTAGAAAAATGCTTAAAGTATCCTAAGAAATCTATAAATAAAGAGACTTTTTGCTGCAGAATTTTATAATGAACGGTTTATTAGATATTGAATTAAAACGGGAATATTTTTAACATTGAAGCCTATGGGATTCGCCTGAATAAATTTGCCGAATTAAACCACCGAATGGCAGGGCATTAGGGGAACCTTTCACTGCTGGTTTGTGTTCTCTGAATAGCCGAAGCAGTGCATTTTCATGGGGATTTCACTGCCCTCGAACAGGCACCGAACAGGCAGCGTATGTTCAGGCAATTCGCCAGGATTTGGCGAATTGCCTGCTCTCTGGATAGCCGAATGGCCAGGAAAGGTAACCGAACACTGATTTTCAGCGTTCGGTTACCTTTCTCAAGCAATTCGGATCTCTTTGGATAACCCTGTTAGTTTGAAGTCTATGATTATTCCCAAATCCTTCTCCTGCTTTGACTTTCCTAACTCAGTACCATTTAGGGTATAAGTTGGTTGTGTGTTCTTCACTCCAAAGTGCATAACGTTGCATTTATCTACATTAAAGGAACACTCTAGGCTAAAAATCCCCCCTTTTTTTAATATTAAAATATACCTATTCCCTACCTAGTTATTCAGTGTGTGTATATATATATATATATATATTTTATTTTTTTAATGTAATACTTACCCTAAAAACCACTTGTTAAAAACGGCGTTTTTTATATATATACTCCCCTCCCTCCTCTTCCGCTCCCGTCCTGTTAGAGCTTGAACTTGGCTAATGGTTTACGTGAGAAGCGCGCATGCGCGCCTCCACGTAAGCCAGCCAATCAGCAGGCTTCCTCTTTGATTTAGTGTTACGCGCAAGAGGATGCGCGCAACACTAATCAGCCGCTGCCGCCAGCTACTGCGGCGAGTTGGAAACGTCATCACGCTGGAAGCGCGATGATGTCTCCTACTCGGCAATAGTCGGCAGAAGCGGGAAATACGAATCCCGCTCTGCTGACTGACAGCTGGGAGGGTGGAGTAAACTCCTCCGCGTCTCTCAGCTGTTTTAGCTGATCTGCTGAGCGGAGGGAGGGGGGAAAGACCAGGGCATCATGGCCACCTAAAAAAGCTTAGGCGGTCATGTTGCCTAGAGTATCCCTTTAAATTTAATCTGCCATTTAAAGTGCCCAGTCACCCATCCTGCTAACATTGTATTACTTTTCCCAGTTTTGTGTCATCTGCAAACACTGACACATGACTTTCAATGCCTATCTCAAGGTCATTTATAAATAAATTGAATAGTATTGGTTCTATAACAGACCCCTGAAGGACACCACTTACCACTGATGTCCATCTTGAAAATGTACCATTTATGACCACTCTCTGTACCCTATCTTTTAGCCAGTTTTCTATCCAAGAACAAGTATTTCTAATTATTTTTAAAAAAAATATTTATTTTTATTTGAATACCCACAAATGCATCCTAAGGTATGCACCGTGGTGAGTGCCTAGCTTACAGACTTGCGCATGTGTGTATATATATATATTCAAAAATAGTGGTAGAGGGAGGCACTCAAGGACTTCTCTAAAAAGTCTAAATTTATTAGGGTTACATTAAAAACTGACGTTTCGGCCCCTAGACGCCTTTACCTTTACCTTCACCTTGATAAAGGACTCTAGGGGCAGAAACGTCAGTTTTTTAATGTAACCCTAATAAATTTTGACTTTTTAGAAAAGCCCTCGATTGCCTCCTTCTACCACTATTTTTGATATACTGTATGTCTATTTCTCAGGGGAGTTAAGCACCGGGGAAAGTAACATTACTATCCCTTTTGGGGGCCCTCCATTAGGTTTGCCACCCGCAGGATACGAGTGCTCGGCCTTTCATTATTTTTTTATTATATATATTATAGACCAGGATGCAAAAAAGTGAGACACTGGTGACTTCATTTGCATCTCCTACCTAGCGTTCTTTGCTGTATATGGGGAATGTAGCACATGAGCTCTGTAAAGCAGTTCTCTGAATTGCTGGGATGTGTAATTGTCTTCTAGAACTATAAACTTTGTTTTATATATATATACAAAAGAGTGTATATGTGCGTATGTATATATAAAAGTGGTCAGGAATTTTTTATTAATAAGGCAAGTTCTTGGATATAGACATTCTAGCCCAAGTCAAAGATAAAGTGTATCAAGAAAGAAATATAAAACAAACAGGAAAAAAGATTAATAAGTAAATCAATGTGCTGAATAATGGGATACAACACTGAGGGTAAAAACTGGAATCCAGACATGGGAATTACTTCCCATGATGCTTTGCCAGGGTTTATGCATCTGGGGTACCAACATTCTCCGTTATTGACTGATCGACAAGTCCGAAAAATAAATCCCTAATAACAGGCTGTCGTTCATGCATTAAGGTATAGAATGTTTTTTCTGCTGTCATCATGCTCTGGATTCCTAGAGAAACGCATGACGTCTGGCCGTGTGATCCAGTTTGCAGAGGGCCGCTGCTTTTATGGAAGGATTACACTGGGTGAACTTGTTTTATTAAGTTTACCTTCTTAGAAAAATGTACACCAAAGAGCATTATGTGCCCAACATACCAAAATACAGATATTCTCATCCTCTTCATTATTATTATTTTGCAGCCACAACATTTCCTCAGTGCTTCCAATAACACTAACAGACACCAGACTTTAGATGCCCTGGTTCTCAGAATGACTATAGTACCCACTGTGAAATCAACACTCAATAATACAGAATATATGAGTCGGCAATAGCACAACATACAACTGCAAGACGTGGGTCAATAATCTCTCATTTTATTGCATGAACAAAATAAAAATATATTAAATACCCGTGCTTGTAAGAATCAGTCATACTCGCGTTACAGCACACAGAGAAAAAGAAAGTATTCCTGCTGAACATGATCAGCGGGGGGGGGGGGATCCCAGTGTTTATATAAGGTTTCCAAAAATGTCTCTCTTTTTTTTGTCGACTGCCTATATGGGGTTCACTGAAAAGAAAGGTAGGGTTATTTTTCTAGGAGATTGGACTGGATGTTAATTTCCAGATTGTGAGTTCCCACGGGAATAGGGCCCTCGTTTCCTTTCGTACCGGTTTGTCAATTGTAGTTTGATGTACTGAAACCCTGTCTATATTATGCCCAGTGTACAGCGCTGCGGAATATGCTGGCGCTATATAAATAAAGAATAGTAATAATACGCCCCTAAAGCATCATATTCGAAAGACACATCAACGGAGCCCACAAGTGCTGGTGCTTCTTGGTTTCTTCATTGTGGATGTGGCAAAATCCAGGTCGGCTACGTTATCCATCTGATCAGGTGTTAATGGAATTTTTCTAGTCACCTATGCTCTATTATTCAGGGTTTTACACCCATAATTAGTAGTTGACTTTCTTGCCCCATACTTATAGGTGTTTCTGACTTATATTAGCCAGTCCACCTTGTCTCTGTTTTCTAGCATTAAACCACTGGAAATCCAGATCCCGAACGTTTATAAAATCCAGATGCCGGGTAGATCCCCACTTCCATAGTGATGAAACATCCCCAGGTGATCACTTCGGCCTGTCATATGCCAGCAATGTGCTGCCCATACCCCTAGGGATGAGGTGTGTTGAGTCTGTTTATGAATAAGCGAATGCCTGGCACTAGAGAAATACTGCTACTAAATCATAATAAAATGTCTTCACGCCCCATTAATGGGTTTACTTTGACTTATGGACAGGGCTGGACTGGGACAAAAATTCAGCCCCGGACTTCATCCAGATTGGCCCACTTTAATTATGCAAACACGGACAAAAATAATATGTAAACCAACTGGGACGGTCAACCAATTGCTTTACAGATACCGTCGTTGTTGCACAATGATTGGGTAAAGCACCGCAGCGGCACTGAGGTTGATCACAAACCATATCTTAAGGTGAGGCGGATGCGTAGCGAGTCTCACCGGCACAGTGGCCCCAATATGAGACTGCGGCAAGCTGTGTCTGTTTTACAGATGGTGAGGAAGTTCTCATCTCACCCATGAAGGGTAGTGTGAGCCGCATGAGGAGCCAGCATCCACACTGGCCCACTGAGCCATCTGCCCACCGGGAATCTCCCTGTAGTCCGTATGGCCAGTACATGCCTGGTTATGGAGGTCATTGTATCCTGTCCACTTAGTGACACGCACACAGTTCACTGAATATTCACCTTACTGCAGATTGTATTATTTTATCTGTATTTTATAGGTTTATTTCTTATGGTTTGTAGATTACATAGAACGTTTCAATTCTCAGTAGTGTCACTTCATCTTCCGATCTGCCAAATCATCTACGTAGAATGAACCTGAGCATATTCGCGTAGAGCTCTGTAAGACTAGGCTGTTATAAACCAAGATCACGTTTGTGCAATTGTTGGGTATTTTTGCACCCCCCCCCATAGATTCCTACCTAAAGAATATTTACATTTAATTTGTCCCAGGATGTGCTTTTAATTCCCCATGCTGGAGTTGAAGCATTATTATAAGGCATTACATATACATAGGTCATAAATTAAAAAATGAAAGAAAACCCAGAATCTGATATTGCGCCTCATATTTGGTTTTAAAGGGATACTTCATTAAAAATAGAGTTTGATAGGTATGCACAGCTCCGATCCATCGGCTGCCTCTCCGAGATGCTCACTACAGCGGGCAGTCTCGGAGGGTGCTGTCACTAATGACCAATTTGGTGAACAGCAGCCGGGAAATTAAAAATCCTGGTCACTGGTGACCCTCGATGGGGTGGAGGAAGCTCCTCTACTTCACCCAGCGTTTTATCCTAATCGGGGCAATGGGGGAGGAGGGGGTACTCCTCACACGTCCTGACCACTTTAGCATTTTAGAGCGACCCTTTAAGAGTTTGGCTTGGTACACATCCTGGATATAAGCTGATGGGACGCACTAAGAAAGCATCCGTTCAGAGGCTTAAGAAAAGCTTACGTGGCGCACCGAAACATTTTCGCTATTTTCATTAAACCTGCCATTCATTGAGACAGCGTGCCCGGTCCTCCCGATTTGTAAGTGGACGTAGAAGGTTTGATGCATTAGCTTTTAGGAGGAACACAGGAGGAGGACCAGGTACTCGTTTGTGCAAGATGGTTTGTTGGAAATTAATGGCAATGTTTTGTCTCCACATGAGCCTAGCTCATGCTTCTGTGGCTTGAGAAAGGCTCATGTAGATCCCCAAACATTGCCAGTAATTTCTGATAAACCTGACGTTTTTGGCAACCGAGTGACCGGACTACATATTTTGTTCATAATAAAACCAATGCAACAGACCTTGGGCCATATTGCGATGTTAACGCTAAAACAGGGGCGCTACCCTGCACCTGCAGGTTTGTGGCATGGTAGCTCTAAAAGCACATGTAAAGTTATGGTAGGGTACTTAGCGGTGAGTATCACCTCCAGCCAGCAGATGGCGTGAGCCTGGTTGGGAGTGGAGGGTCATGTACCAGGAAGTGTTCGGCTCTATGGTTAATCTCACTGGTGCATGGAGGAGACTCCTGCTATTGCAAGAGATTAAAGCACTGTTTTTACTTCATAGAGGCACACAGGTTAATAAAAGGTCTGTAACTGAAGGACAGAGTGTGCGTTTCTTGATTGCAAACGTGCAACAGGTTTCCTTGTAGCGTCCCCATTTTAGCATTATATTACCGGGCAGCCGCTACCATGGCACGTTGCCCTGTAACACCGCAATACTCTCGTGGATACTCGCAGTAGTGCTTCCGCGCCATCGCGAGTATCACCTGCTGGAATCCATAGTGGATTGCGCTGCTGGGCCGCAAAACATGCTTGATCTTGCTTTCTTGAGCTAGCGGAGTAATCGCTGAGGGAGACTGGGGACAATTTGTCCCCACTCTCTCTCTGCTCCCGGCGGCCAGAAGTAGCGTATCAGGTCACCGTTCTTCCCAAGGGATGAGAGGTGAGTATCTGATTTTGGGGGGGGGGGAGATTAAGCTGGTGCTAAATGATTCTGCAGAAGCAAAATGCGTCAGCACCAGCCTCTGGGTGACAGTAAAAATCTGTTTAACCCATCCTCGCGTAATGTAATGAGTGCTAGCACTTTGTAATACCTTACTTATCCTCACGCAAATTACCGGTTGCACCCCCCATGTTAAATATAGGGTGCGCAAAGTGCAGTAAGCTCGCGCAATCACTGATGCGCTAATGGATTACAAACGGGTTTAGTGTTAGGAATGCAATATGGGGGATGGCGTGTGCCAAAGTCACTTAACCTAGCATTAACGCCCAGATGCGGGAACGTCTCAGAAAATGGCTGAATAACATTGTTCGATGATATAACCGTTGTACTAGTTTGCGTTTATTAGGATTGATGTCTTGCCAAGATGGCCGCCCCCATGCAGAAACCTGGATATACTTTCAGGGTGGCTTTACTGAAAAATGAACTACAACTTGACCACAGGGAAATTATTACCTTTCTGTGTGGTTTTACAATAATTTTTAAGGGACGTCTTGGTGACTGGAGGTGCTTTGACTTCACAGCGTGTGACCTCCATCTGGTCATATGCAGATTCTACAAGAGCTGACATAATTTACGGAGCTCTATCAGCCGTCATGCTGGCCATCTTTATGATTTCACTAGGAATAAATCCAGTGGTGCAGTTATCTTCCATAATAATGAATATACACTGCCTGGCCAAAAAAAAAGGGCACACCGTAATATTTTGCTTTGTTTACCACACGCAACCCCCCCCCGGCACTGATTCGATAAATTCATGCAATACAACATTTATTTCCGTTCAGAGTTGTATTCATTTGTGGCCAAGATCTTGTACTGATGATGGGAGAGTCGGACGCTGCGTAAAGTCCTCTCCATCACATCCCACAGATTATCAATGGGGTTAAGGTCTGGACTGTGTGGTGTCCAATCCATGTGTGAAAATGATATCTCAAGCTCCCTGAACCACTCTTGCACAATTTTAGCCCAAGGAGTCCTGGCATTGCCATCTTGGAATATGCCCGCTGTGCCATCAGGGAAGAAAAAACCCATTGATGGAAAAACCTGCTCATTCAGTATATACAGGGAGTCACATGACCTCATTTTTTTGGGCTCATAACGTTGCTGAACCAAGACCTGACCAACTGAAGCCACCCCAGATCATAGCACGGCCTCCACAGGCTTGCAGTGTAAGCAATGACTTTTTTTTGGCCGGGCAGCGTATGTGATACTTTTTGCAGTAAGGTGTAGTAATAAATTCATCTGCATGTCATATATATATATATATATTACTATTTTTCGGGTTCTTTTAACTGAATAAATGTTTTGTCCGACATGATAATGATCTGTTCTGATCTCAGTAGTAAAATACATTCAGGTTTTATGGTCCAGTTGAGGAGCAGTAAGTATTTTTTGTTACGCATCATCTTGTTATAGAGGTTTTTATTTTTTTTCTTATTTTAAACATGTAACCTATGAATATATTTATTTTCTGTTTTAATCTGTATATTTTGTGCAATTTTTTATATCTTGCATTTTATTACTTTGTATTTCTGTAACACTGTAACAATTCAATGTTTGAACCCAAGACATACTTGAAAAGGAGAGAAATCTCAATGTATCCTTCCCGGTAAAATCCTTTATAAATAAATAGATACATTTTGCGCCTTATCTCGTTACACAACTCGTTTTTTTTTTGCATGCTGGAGGAGGCCGCTGTTTGCGTAATTTTGTTTTGCTTGTAAAGCCTGCCTGTGAAATCCTGCAAAGCGTCGCAGGGTTAAGCAGACTTTTTCTGCCTTTTGTGCATCCGATCATCAGATCTATTTACCTGGTTGAAATTCAAATTGCTCTCTTGAAGTGACAGTGTTTTGGCAGCATTTCTAAAGTGTCTGAGCACAAATAAAAGGAGTACAACCCTGAATGAATGCCTGTGTTGACACCCCCTAACAAGAAGGGATTATGTGTTTACAGAAGGAGTAATATGAGCGGCCGGCTATAAGAGGCACTTCACTCGGCCACTTCAGCACATAATGAGTGAGTGACTGGAGAGCGCCGGGCCGCTGCCACTCTCCGCTTCATTTCAGCACTGATGCCGCTCCTCTCCAAAGCCCTCACGAGCGAGCTCAGCTGCTCTGTTGTCGTACGGCGAATAATGGGGAAAGAGGCTTTTCTGTCTCATTTTTCTCGCTAATTTGCACATCCAGGCCATCTTTTTGTTTGCGCTCCTTATTTCCCATTCTCTTTTGTCTAGGTGCTGGGTTTTTTTTTGCCTCCAGGCTTGTGAGCTAATTTGAGCTTCTATAATTACATTTTTTTCACCTGTCTGGTTTTCTGATCACCCCTTGTGTTCACGCATGTTTTACATATGAAACGTTCGCGTGTAAAACCTTCAAGTTGCATTGTTAACGTAGATGGTGCCTGTATGGATTTATAATTAACAACTATTAAAGTTAAGGCGAACACAAACGCAAGATTAAAAAAACCACTCTTTATGCAAAATTACGAGAGAGAATAGAAGTCGTTTTGCAAAAACATTTGCACACCTATGCAAATCAGAGACCTGCTTTGCCCACAGAGCCGCTGTGCAATATATTCACAGTCTGCAGCAAGGAATTATGGGTAGGTCATGCAAATGAGGTCTGCAGTTTCTCCCTTTTTTTACTTCAAAGGCTAATGACAGACGAACGCAGTCTGAGCGCACTCTGCGTGCGTGCATAACGGATGGACGTACTGACAGAAGATACTGTAAACACCACACGGTCTGTTTTTTTTGACGGATGAAGAAAAAAAGGGAATTATGGGAAACAAAATGAAAATTAAATGACCGGTACAGTCAACCAGACTAAAAAAACTTCTGAGCGTCAACGTGATGGACATTGCAAATGTGCTGCGTCTGACGTCGCGTCATCAAGTACACAGGCCGCTACGCGGACGTGGCGCACTCTGGGCGTCCATCGTAGCTTTTACGTTGAGGCCTAAATTGCGTCCATTGCCACCTGCGTGGTGTGTGCGCACTTCGGTGCATACGTACTTCGTGTGTTGGTCTTTATTGATCACAAATCAATAATACGACAGACGTTAAACTGTGCGGCGACACAGACATGATGACTGCGTTCCTCTGACGCTAGCCTAAGTGGTTTGTGCCTCGTTGCAGCCCATAATGACCTATCCTCAGTCACCTAGCATGGCATTTCACTGGAATAGGAGGCTTGCCAGATATGTGAAGCACAGCACAAGTGATATGATTTGCTGCTCAGTGATTGCAGGATTCAGTCTGCATTTCCCCAAGGGAATCCTTAAAACCTGGCCTGTGGGGGGCGGAGCCAACTGCGGAGCATGGCGGACATGTTTTAGTCCGGCTCCAGACCAGGCAGCGAGAAAAACGCGGATATCAACCACCGGGGACCGCACATACCATCTCAGGTACCGCAATACCCCACCGGAGTACATAGCCGTCACGATGGCCACTGCAAAGGGGAAAAAAGCACCGGGCACAAAGGAGTTTTTCACCCCTAGGCCCGGTAGACGCCGCGAAGATGCAGATCCCCAAGATGGCGGCGGCTCCCCGTCTCATTCTCCAAATTCGGCGCCAGGCACCAATGAAGGCGACTTACTGGTGTTCACCACCCGCATGGAAACTTTATTTAAAGATTTCTCGTCCTCACTATCAACGCGCCTAGATGCGGTATCAGCGGACATCCGCAAAGATATACAAGAAATTGGAGAACGGACCTCGCATTTGGAAAATAAAATGTCTGAAATGGCGAATGCTCATAACGATATGGCCACAGCAATAGAATCTCTGGAGACCAAACTGTTGCAATGCACAAATAAACTGGCGGACCTTGAAGACAGGTCCCGTCGACATAACCTCAAAATTCGAGGAATTCCAGAAACGATTCACCCCCGAGACCTCATGGCCTATGTAACAGATTTTTTTACGCACTTACTTCCTGGAGTTGCGCATGACACACTACTCATGGACAGAATACATCGCATACCAAAACCGCCGTCTGCCCCTCATAAAGCTTCTAGGGACGTGATTCTTAAGATGCATTACTATAAACCCAGGGAAGACGTCTTACGAGCTATGCGGAAACCAGAGAAATTGGGTTCCCAATACGAACATCTGGAAATTTACCCAGACTTCTCTAAAGCAACGCTGCAACAACGAAGACTGTTTCGCCCGCTAACAACATCTTTACGGGAGGCTGGTATTTTATACAGGTGGGGATTCCCCACAAAGTTAATTATTCTCCGAGAGGATGTTACCACAGTTCTCACATCTCCCACAGAGGGAAGGATAACCCTGGAGTCTTGGGGCCTTAAAATAACTGAGGACGCCCAGGACCGTAGGCCCGCACTGAAAAAGGTGACGCCGGATTGGCGGCAACGCTGAATGGATGCGTAAGTGAAAGTTACGCTCTTCCAGATCCGCTCCTGATGATGGACATCGTCTTTGTTTCTGATCGGAAATCGCAGGACGGGTAAACCTGGTGGATTAACGCTTGACCTATTTGTCTCGCTGCTGGTGGCAGTAGGACATACCCCCCCCCACTTTTTACGTTTCTCCCCCTTCTTCGTTAAGGGTACGGACGTCTCCTTAATAGGAGACCCCGATGGAGAGAACGGCGTTCTGGAACGCACCAAGTTTTGTCGCTTTATGGCGCTGTTTTGTTTTGGTTTTATCCCCCTTTTTTCCTTTTCCCACTCCCCGGGGGGTTGCAGTACCTCTCGATCCTATGGGTCGCGCTCTGGGCTAACGGTCCGGTTTAATCGTCTGAAATGTTGTTTATATGTTCCTAACATCTTTTTTGTAGCCTTTTATGAAGATAGTATCATATAATGTAAAGGGTTTGAACCTGCCCGTTAAACGCCACTCTTTATATAGAGAGCTTTGCACATATGACGCTGACATCGTCTGCCTCCAGGAGACGCATTTTAGGAGACTGGATCACCCTAAGTTGTATACACCCCGCTATCATACCCAATTTCACTCAACTTATAGAGCCAAATCTAGAGGAGTGACAATACTAATTCATAACAGAATTTCGATGCAGACTCATAGAATTATCACAGACACAAGAGGTAGATATATTATTTTAATATGCACAATAAATGGCAGGGTGTACACGATAGTAGCAGCTTACGCTCCTAATAACTCACAAACACAATTTTTAACGCATCTCTTGAACAAACTTACGGATGTTGTATCGGGAGATTTAATAATTTGCGGCGATCTCAATTTATGTATCGACCCCAAAATGGACCGTTCGGCCTCCACAAACACTCAAGCAGGGAGCCAGTTTTCACAGCTACACTCTCTCCTCAGACTCCATCGTCTACATGACATGTGGCGCCTGCTTCACCCTACAGAGAGGGATTACACTTTCCGATCGGGAGTACATAATAGTTACTCACGCATAGATTATTTTTTAATACCATCGCATTTACTCTCTAGAGTCACCACATGTGATATACTCCCCTTCACAAGGTCTGACCATGCCCCACTGCTTCTCGACATCCGGGATGAATTTCATTCTCATGTGAGACCACCCTGGAGATTTAACGAACATATATTAAAACATGAACCAGCATCAATAGCAATTCAGGAGGCATTAGCTAACTATTTTAAAGAGAATACGACCGAGGAGGTAGACCCGTTTGTTGTATGGCAAGCCCATAAAGCAGTCATTAGGGGTGTGTGCATCCAGTGGGGAGCGAGGCTTAAAAAGCAACACACAGCACAGCGACTGGAAATTCTTAGGAACATACAAGACATTGACACCCAGAATAAAATTTCCCCAACAACGGAGTTAGCGGACGCATTGGATGATGCATTACGCTCACTGACTGACTTAGAAGCGGACAGATTTAACTCGTCCATGCACAGGATGAAATCGCGGTTCTATGCGTTTCAAAATAAACCGGGCAGATTACTGGCCCGCAGATTAAAACCCCCCCCGGCCGCACAGGGCATCCCTCACCTCAAAACTAACAGGGGACTAATACATAATCCTTTGGATATTGCCAACGAATTCGCAGACTTTTACGAGAAGCTATATAACCTATCAATAGATGATAAGGTGACTCAGCCCACACCCAATGCCATCTCTAGCTATCTTCATAAACTACACCTGCAAAAATTATCCTCATCACAAATGACAAAATTAGCTTCTCCGATTTCTTTAGATGAAATTTCTGAAGTGATTAAAGGACTGCAAAAACGAAAAGCCCCGGGCCCTGACGGCCTTAATGGCCTATATTACTCGACTTTCACCTCTCATCTCATGCCGCACTTACACTCGATTTTTAATGTGGCCCGAGAACAGGGTACATTTCCGACAGATATGCTACGGGCTCACATAGTTACACTCCCTAAACCAGGTAAGACCCCCGACGAATGTCGTAATCTCCGTCCAATTTCACTTCTTAATGTAGACATAAAAATATATGGAAAAATTTTAGCGAACAGACTACAATATATATTACCAACTTTAATTGGTCAGGACCAGGTGGGGTTCATTTCGGGTAGACAAGGACCAGACAGCACAAAAAAGTTGATGAACCTGTTGGAATCATTGAAACGAGTAGGTGAACCCTGTTTGATACTGTCATTGGATGCAGAGAAAGCCTTTGACAGGGTAAATTGGCTATTTCTTCAAGAGACCCTTAAGATATATGGTTTTCCCCCCTCGATGTTATCAGCAGTAAAGGCCTTGTACGATGCCCCGTCAGCTACAGTTCTGACAGCGGGATTTCGGTCTGAGGAATTTGTAATTACAAACGGTACAAGACAGGGATGTCCCCTTTCCCCACTTTTATATGCTTTGGTGCTGGAACCACTAGCACAAGCTATCCGAAAAATGACGAAGTTAGAGGTATACAGATAGGTCCTACAACATATAAGCAACAACTTTATGCAGATGACATCCTCCTGACGTTAACTGACCCAGAAGTCTCTTTATTGGCCTTATACCGCGAGTTAGAAGCATACAGTGATGTTTCCTTTCACTTAATAAACTTACTTAAAACGCAAGCTTTGCCAATTAATATGTCACAACCATTGCTGGATACTCTTAAAAAGCAATACAAATTTGACTGGCGATCTACTTATCTGGTTTATTTGGGACTCAGAATTACGGAAAAACCCGAAGACCTTTTTCACTATAATTATGAACGTGTACTGTCTGAGATAAGATTGCTTATTCATAGATGGAGAATGAAGGAGGTCTCATGGTTGGGTAGAATGGCGGCTGCAAAGATGATTATACTACCAAAACTATTGTATGTGTTCCGCGCGTTACCTCTAAATCTACCCAAACATTATCTAGTCAAGGTTCAATCTGTTTTGACCTCATATGTCTGGAATAACAAAAGACCTAGAGTTCCTCGGAACCTGTTAACTTACAGACACAGAGATGGGGGTTTGAACATGATACATGTGCAACATTATTACTGGGCGTCATGCCTGGCATCTCTGTCGGAATCTTTTCACACTCACCCTGCGCCGCAATGGCTTACCATTGAGGCAGCATATATGGAAGGACATGATTTACCAACACTACTCTGGGTCCCGGTAGGAGATAGGCCGAGGATAAGCTCCCCGTTGACTAGTACAGGGTTACATCTTAGAATATGGGATAAAGGGTTCGATTCCTTCACTATGCATCATCCACTCTCTATGGCTACACCCATAGCAGCTTTTAAGTACCTACTTCCCCAAGGAGATCACACAAGATGGGTTCAATACGGAGTATTAAATATTCATCATCTCTTTGACACAGCCTCCATTCTACCTTTTGAGACAATATGTACTAAATTTAAAGTTCCACCTGCAATGTTCCTATCATATATGCAAATACACTCTTACCTCAAAGCTCAGAAGATCTTTCCTACACTGTCGACCAAGATTCCATTACTATCAGAAATTGAACTTTTTTGCTTGGACCCTCAATCTAATACTAAAGCGATTTCGATGTATTATAGGGTGCTTAATACCCCACAAAAATCAGTTATTTGGACATTCCAAAGAAGTTGGGAACGAGAGTTAAAACAATCTTTTACACAGACTCAATGGGCCACGGCGTATATGTTTGCGGTGGGCGCTACCCGCTGCGCTACCTTATTGGAGACACAGAGAAAGTTACTTTACAGATGGTACCTCACCCCAGACAGAATTAAAAAATATGCGCCGAATCATTCGGATATGTGCTGGAGATGTTCCTTAGTTCAGGGGTCTATGAGTCACATTTGGTGGGATTGCCCCAAAATAAACGCATTATGGAAGGACATTTCGATTCTGGCGACTGATGTCCTGGGCACGTTGATTCCCCACAAACCGGAGATTCTATTACTGGGTATGATTAACCTCCCAAAACTTCACAGAAGGATGTTGTTTATTATCATCTCCACAACCTCATTGCTCATAGCACGTAATTGGAAGACCACATTAGTACCTACCAAAAAACAAGTTATTGACCTATTAGACCAGTATCGTGGATTTGACTCAAGGATTGTGGCATCGGAAGAGGTCCATCCACCTAAATTGGATCCCTGGACACTTTGGGACATTCAAAAAATTTATGAAGCCTGTGGGTTATGACCGATTTATTGACCCTGATATACAACTTTTACTTCAGTTGGGTTCTATGATGGCTGCAACCCCCCCCCCCTCCTTCTCACCCCCCCCCACAGTTGATTTTTTTTTAGTAATACTGATTTCTTATGCAATTATATGATGTTTATCCTCTACTTCAAAGTAACTTTGTATTTTGACAAACTCTACAATAAAAATTTATGTTTCAAAAAAAAAAAAACCTGGCCTGTTAGGGCGGCCTGGGTAGCAGGGTTGGGAAACCCAGATCTACAGGAGTTGGGTTGGAGGAAAATAAGAGTATTAGCATTAACAGGACGTGAAGCGGACGGACAAAAGTGCCAGTTACTATCAGTGGCGTAACCAGAGTTATGGGCACCTGAGGCAGAAATCCCCCCCCCAAACATCCACTCTGGTCATTTGCAGGGCCGGACCGGGACAAAATATAGGACCCCCAGAATTCTATGCACAGGCACTAGACCCCCAGAATTCTATATACAGGCACAGGTCCCCCAGAATTCTATATACAGGCACAGGAGGACCCCCAGAATACTATATACAGGCACAAGAGGACCCCAGAATTCTATATACAGGCACAAGAGGCCCCCCAGAATTCTATATACAGGCACAAGAGGACCCCCAGAATTCTATATACAGGCACTGGACCCCAGAATTATATACACAGGCACTGGACCCCAGAATTATATACACAGGCAGAGGACCCCCAAAATTATATACACAGGCACTAGACCCCCAGAATTATATATACAGGCACTGTACCCCCAGAATTCTATGCACAGGCACTGGACCCCCAGAATTATAGGCACAGGCACTGGACCCCCAGAATTCTATACACCGGCACAGACAGTAGGACCCTCCAGAATTCTATACACAGGCACAGACAGTAGGACCCTCCAGAATTCTATACACAGGCACAGACAGGAGGACCCTCCAGAATTATATACACAGGCACAGACAGGAGGACCCCCAGAATTCTGTACACAGGCACAGACAGGAGGACCCCCAGAATTATATAAACAGGCACAGAAAGGAGGACCCTCCAGAATTATATACACAGGCAGAGACAGGAGGACCCCCAGAATTATATACACAGGCACAGACAGGAGGACCCCCAGAATTATATACACAGGCACAGACAGGAGGACCCTCCAGAATTATATACACAGGCACAGACAGGAGGACCCCCAGAATTATATACACAGGCACAGACAGGAGGACCCCCAGAATTATATACACAGGCACAGAGAGGAGGACCCCCAGAATTCTATACACAGGCACAGACAGGAGGACCCCCAGAATTATATACACAGGCACAGAGAGGAGGACCCCCAGAATTCTATACACAGGCACAGACAGGAGGACCCCCAGAATTATATACACAGGCACAGACAGGAGGACCCCCCAGAATTCTATACACAGGCACAGACAGGAGGACCCCCAGAATTTTATACACAGGCACAGACAGTAGGACCCCCAGAATTCTATACACAGGCACAGACAGGAGGACCCTCCAGAATTATATACACAGGCACAGACAAGAGGACCCCCAGAATTCTATACACAGGCACAGACAGGAGGACCCCCAGAATTCTATACACAGGCACAGACAGGAGGACCCCCAGAATTCTATACACAGGCACAGACAGGATGACCCTCCAGAATTATATACACAGGCACAGACAGGAGGACCCTCCAGAATTATATACACAGGCACAGACAGGAGGACCCCCAGAATTATATACACAGGCACAGCCAGGAGGACCCCCAGAATTATATACACAGGCACAGACAGGAGGACCCCCCAGAATTATATACACAGGCACAGCCAGGAGGACCCCCAGAATTATATACACAGGCACAGACAGGAGGACCCCCAGAATTATATACACAGGCACAGCCAGGAGGACCCCCAGAATTATATACACAGGCACAGACAGGAGGACCCCCCAGAATTATATACACAGGCACAGACAGGAGGACCCCCAGAATTATATACACAGGCACAGACAGGAGGACCCCCACTCACAGACCTCAGACTCCGATGGGGACCCGCGCGCGCCAGCATGCTCCTCCACGAGGCCCGCCGGCTTCTGAAGGCTTTTTGATGCGTTCTCGCTGCAGGCCGCATCACAGCCTCCAGAAGGCTGGCGGCCGTGCGAGGCAGCATGGTGTGCGCCCACTTTGTCGGGCTCGGGCCACAGCGGGAACGTGCGTTCCTGCAGGACTCGAGCCCAGGTCTCCGGGCGATGGCAGTGGCATGACTACCGCCACCGGTGCCCCCCCCCCCTCGGCCCTGCGCCCGGGGCACCCGCCCTGGTTGTTAACAACCCCCCTGGTTGTTACCCCCACTGGTTACTATACGTCTATTCAAAAGAATGTCAGTGAGGCACACATAGAAGGGGTAAAATATGAGTAACGCAAACTGGGAATCCACTGAGAGAGAAGGTAAGCGCACCTAAAGGTTGAGCTTTGGGAATTTGTTTATGTGCATGTAAAATGAAATCTCCTGAGATATAAGGACGAGTGAAGATAATGAGGGCTTTAAAAGTAAAGGGGTTATTCAAAGAACACCGAATCGGCCACGGAATGACACTGAACAGTGAATTTCCCCATACGGTGCAATTTTGTGGCCATTCAGAAAGCTGGCGATTCGCCAAATAGTAGCAAAATACGGTGATTTCCATCAGCACTGAACTCCCCATAGAGAAGCAATGGTTAATCTATTCAGAGAACACCGAACAGCACTGAAATGTCAGTGAAATGCACAGATTTTCAGTGGTTTCATTTGACAGGTTTAAACAGGCGAATCCCATAGGCTTGAATGTAAAAAAATATTCCTGTTTTTATTAAATCTTTATTCAACTGTTTATTCTTTTCATTTGCAGCAAAAAGTCAATTTTTTTTGGCGAAATTTTTGTTTCAGATCCTTTTAATTTTTTTATTTAACCCCTTCGCTGCTAAACCATTTCACGTCTGTGTGCTGAGCTCATTTTTACTGGTTTTGCTAATCATGTTTAACCACTTCGATGCGGAGGACGCGCTGAGCGCGTCCTCCGCATGGCTGCTGGTGTGCTGAGGACGCGCTGAGCGCGTCCTCACTTTGGGGTCAGCGTTCGGCCAAGTTCCGGCAGATCGCTGGCCCCCCCGGTGCGGGCTGACATCCTCGATGTCAGCCCAGCATCCGGAACCGCCACCGGTGAAATTAGGTGTCATCGCGGCAGCGCGATGACACCTAATTCAGGCGCCCCCCCCGCATGTGCGGAGGAGGCGCCTGAAAGGGAGGGGGGGAGGTCCTTCGGACCTCTCTCCCTCCCGATCGGCGGCGTTGCGGGGGTTAACCCAGGCACCATTTGGAAGGGCACAGCCTGCCCTTCCAAATGGTGCCTGGCATTAACCCCTGGGGAGCTGGATCGCGAATCGGCGCTGAAAAGCGCCGGTTCGTGATCCTTTCCCGGAGCTGGCCGACATCTTGGATGTCGGCCAAGCCTCCGGGAACTCCCCCTGAGGACTGGCGTCATCGTGCATAGCACGTTCCAACGATACCAAACACTACTGTGAAAAAGTTTTTTAAAAAAATAAAAATAAAAATAAAAATAAAAATATATTTAAAACCAATTATAAAAAAAAATAAACATTTTTTTTTTCCTTTTTTGCTTCGTTAATGCAGCAATATTGTTCCCATTTCAATTATAATGTGAACAATGATGCTGCACTAACGATTTTTGTATGCGGTGCGTTTGTTAAAAATAGTGTAATTTTCCCCAAAAAAAAATGTAACGAGACCCCATCTCTAATTTTTTTAACAAGCGCACCCCATCCAAAATATAACCGCAATTGCTCGCATGTTAAAATGGAAAAAAAAACACTTTACACGTTGTAAATTATTGAAAATACATATTTTATTGCATTTTTTGTTATAATATACAGACATGACATAACGTATACATATAATAATGACATATTATGAATCTACCGAGTCTGACGGAAAGAACGATATATAATATGTCTGAGTCATATACTAAAATAAGCCTTCAAAACACGTTTAAACATGATGAGCAAAACCGGTAAAAATGACCTCAGCACAGAGGCGGGAAAAGCTTCAGCAGCGAAAGGGTTAAACGCGATTTGAAGTTACGTTTTATTATACGACCCAGACAAATTATATATCGTTCTTTCCAGCAGACTCTGCAGATTCAATATATATCATTATTATATGTATAGTATGTCCTGTTTATTATAACAAAAATGCAATCAAATTAGAATTTTTAATCCTCTACAGCGTGTAAAGTGTGTTTTTTTTCACATTTTATCATGTGAGCCTTTGCGTTGATATTTTTTATGGGTGCGCTTGTTGAAAAAATTAGAACTGGGGACTCGTTACATTTTTTTGGGGGGGAATTATGTGATTTTTAGCAAACACACCCCTTCGAAAAAAAATCATTAGTGTAGCATCATTGTTCACATAATAATTGAAATGGTAACAATATTGCTGCAATAATAAAAAACAAACACAAAAAAACCCCATGTTTTTATTTTTTTACCTTTACTTTAAACATGGTCATGTTTGGTATCATTCAAAAGGCCATGCTCAGGCCATTCGAATGATACCAAACATGAACCCTCTAGCTGCCTCCGTTCAGGAGATATGGGGGTTCAAATGAACCACCATCTCCACCATGTGCAATGACGTCAGGTAGCGAGGGGGGGGGAACCTGGAGGTGGAGCTGCCATCCAAGATGGCAGGCCCCCACCGGAGCTAGATCGCTATCCGGCACTTAAGGGGTTAAAAACAGGCATCGCTTTAAAGGGCAGACACAGCCCTTCAAAGCGATGCCTGTTTTTTTTTGTAGACCCTCCTGATCGGGAGGTAGAGGGATCCAAAATCCTGAAAACGTCATCGCGCATGGCGCAATGTCCTTTACGTCGGGAGGGTATAAATTCGGCGTCTGACTTCCGGGAAGTCAGAATGCCGCAGGACCCCGGACAGAGAGGGGAGTAGCTCTCTGGGGGCTCCCATATAGCGGGAGTCAATGAGGACGTACCCCACACGTCCTCCGCAGGGAAAGGGTTAATTTTTTTGTATCAGACTTTTTTATTATTATTCATAGCACCTTATATTATTTCCAAGCATTTTCATGCAGTATTTTTTTATATATATACTAGTTGGAAAGCCTGCCCAGAGGGCAGTCTATTATTAATACTGCCCCAGCTCATGGATACTGCCCCAGCACGTGGATATACTGCCCCAGCTCATGGATATTGCCACAGCTCGTGGATATTGCCACAGCTCGTGGATATTGCCACAGCTCGTGGATATATTGCCCCAGCTCGTGGATATTGCCCCAGCTCGTGGATATTGCCCCAGCTCGTGGATATACTGCCCCAGCACGTGGATATACTGCCCCAGCACGTGGATATACTGCCCCAGCTCGTGGATATTGCCACAGCTCGTGGATATTGCCACAGCTCGTGGATATTGCCACAGCTCGTGGATATATTGCCCCAGCTCGTGGATATTGCCCCAGCTCGTGGATATTGCCCCAGCTCGTGGATATACTGCCCCAGCTCGTGGATATTGCCACAGCTCGTGGATATTGCCACAGCTCGTGGATATTGCCACAGCTCGTGGATATATTGCCCCAGCTCGTGGATATTGCCCCAGCTCGTGGATATTGCCCCAGCTCGTGGATATACTGCCCCAGCTCGTGGATATACTGCCCCAGCTCGTGGATATACTGCCCCAGCTCGTGGATATACTGCCCCAGCTCGTGAATATATTGCCCCAGCTCGTGGATATTGCCCCAGCTCGTGGATATATTGCCCCAGCTCGTGGATATATTGCCCCAGCTCGTGGATATTGTCCCAGCTCGTGGATATATTGCCCCAGCTCGTGGATATATTGCCCCAGCTCGTGGATATACTGCCCCAGCTCGTGGATATACTGCCCCAGCACATGGATATTTGCCCCCACGCTCTCATGGATATTTGCCCCCAAGCTCTCATGGATATTTGCCCCCAAGCTCTCATGGATATTTGCCCCCAAGCTCTCATGGATATTTGCCCCCAAGCTCAAACCCCAGACCAGACATGGGGCGGCTGTTCGAATGCTCGATCGGCATTCGGACAGCCGCCCCTGGAGCTCTCAGCCGCATACTTACCTTCCCGAGCGGCGAAGGGAAAGTTTCCCCGCTTCCGCTCGTTGAAGGACCCAAGCCGCGGTCACGTGGGACTCCCACGTGACTGCGGCTTGGGTCCTTCAAAGAGCGGAAGCGAGGGAACTTTCCCTTCGCCGCTCAGGGGTTGGATGCGCGCGGCAGCCGGGTAGAGGCTGCGAGCGCAGCCTCTACCCGGCTGCTGTGTGCATCTTGTAACCGCCGCGGCGAGCGCACAGCCGGCTCGTGCCGCGGCAGTTGCATGCGCGCGCAGCCAACCGCCGCTGGTTGCGCGCGCATGCGCAGAGTAGGCTTGGCGACGGACACACCAAGCCTTACTCTATTATAGTATAGGATATATATCCCTGTTCGGCAGCTGGTCAGTTTTTCCAGATCGATTTCGGAGGTGTGTTCGGCAGATCTTCGGATGCATTCGGCGATTATTATTTTATTTTTTTACATCTTTTTTTTTGGGCGGGTTATGGATCTATGCAGCAGTTTGAGAATGCATTTGGCAGTTTTTTCGGATTGATTTGGTGTTTTTTTTAGATTGATGCAGCGTTTTTTTCCGATTCGACAATGTTGCAGCGGTTTGAAGATGCGTTCGGCGGATTAATTTGCCGCACGTCGTGGACCCTGCAGTGAATGCTGACTTCACCGCAGGGTCGGCGAATTTAACTCGCCAAACTGTGGCAAACGGGAGAGCACCGAAATGTCGGTAACTTTTCGGTACTCTCTGAATAACCCCTTTAACCTCCCTGGCGGTCTAATTTTTGTGAAAAAACACGTCTAAAAGCAGTTAATTATTTATTTTTTTTGCCCCCCTAGCGGCATCTCGAGTGTGGCTTGGGGTTAAATTCCTATGTTGGAAGCGGTAACCCCAAGCAACACTCAAGATGCCGCTGGATACATCACCTCTCCCTGCGCTCCCTCAATGTCCCCGCAGTCTCCTCCGGCGACCGCAACCTTAGACTTCCTGGTTCCTTCCTTGCGAGAAGGAATCCAGGAAGTAAAACGCCGCGATCACCGGAGGAGACTGCAGAGATCAGCGAGGGAGCGCAGGGAGAGGTGATGTATACACACTCAGGATAACTGTCAGGGAGGTTAATGTCAAGGTGTTAAACTGGTTCCTCGATGGTACAAGAAGCCATTGTAAAGAGCAGTAAAGATATGTGAGGGGTGAGCGCTACCGTAATGAGCACGGGATGGTTTCAATTCACAACATCTTCCTTTCTCCGATTTCCCACTACATTACACGTTATAGTTTCAATCTATGTACCATTTAGGTATTTCCTGTCCCTGAATGGGAAGTAAGAAAATATGTATACAGCGATAAATACTCTTCTCCAAAACCATTACAACTCAGAACCCTTTTCTGGGGCAAATAGGTGGATTATTGTCCGTGTACGTTGCCAAGCCCCTTCTTTGTTTCGCTCTCCTGCCCAATGGAGCGTGCGTTCCTCCAGAACTAGAAAATACCAGCGACCTGAAATAAGAGCTTCCTGGCTCTATCTTTGGGGGTTATTGATGAGAGAATATAATATGAAACATGAAAAATTCCACCTATTCAGAGGAAAGCGGGTATATAACACTGTTACGGATCAGTACAGACAGATCTCTGGTGACCCGCTCATTACCAGGATTGTATAACGCACAACAGCTTCTCCTTTGAGACTCAATGGAGATCTCTCCTACAGAATATGTACATTAACAGAATAGAGATGTGGTATTATTTGCACTGAGAGATTTGTCTGTCTGATATGGCAGCTTCACATGCAGTGGCGTCCTTTTTGGAACATATACCAAACCTGAATAATCAGAAGAAGAACATTTCTAATTGTATGGAAGGATGAACTTGACGGACATTGGTCTTTTTTTCTCAACCTTGGTTACTATGTTACATAACCTGATGTTTTTTGTGCATTTTCCTGATATTTTTTATTACTGTCAGTGGTCGCGTAGGGTCTAAGCCAGGAGTCTGCAACCTTGAACCTCCAGATGTTTTGGAACTACACTTCCCGCGAGGCTTAGCCCATCCAATGAGTGTTTGCGACTCATGGGGGATGTGGTTCCAAAATATCTGGAGGGTCAAGGTTGCTGACCTCTGGTCTAAGCACTCAGAAAGGGTGTTACATTATTTGAGGGGATGATGGACCTTCTTCCTATGATGCATTGTTTGAGGAGAACAGTCCCTCCTCACACGGTGCAGCGCTAGATCCTATTCTGACATATTCTTACTATTCAGTGTAGATCTGAGCCAGTTTTTCATCCTACACCTGTCGATATTGCTTTATTCCAGTACAAATTCTCTGCCATATTCCCGAATAAATTACAGCAGTATGGGTTATATTTTGCTTATACCACGATCATTGGGGATAAATAGCAAAATGCGTAGAAACCGCTATCGATCCCGCTATACCAGCTTGATAGATACACATCAGGCCAGGAGCAGCTTTACAATATGTCTTTTGGCTTGTTGTCTTGTGCAATTAGTAGCTGGATCGCGTTTTGCTGTTACAGATATTAGCCAGAACTAACAGGCATATTTTTTTTTCTAGCCCGTAGTCTTTTCTTCTTAGCCACACAACTCAAAATATATACAGTTAGAAACCTCCCGAGCATTCATTATTTTTGATGAGATGACAACTGCTTAGGTTCATGCAATTATTGTTCACCCTGCTTGCAGTTTTCTCATAAGAGCCGTGCTCATTAAATCTCTCACGTAGTAATGGGTGCGTATACGTTTTTACATCGTTTGTGGGGCAAACTTGAATATCATTTATAATACCTACTGATGGAACCATTCAGCTCAACCAGCCAAGCTGTTATATAAGTATGTTTTTCTTTTTTTTTTGATGGCATTAAAAAAAAAACACACCGATGGATGACTTGATGCCTCAAAACTTCCCTTTAAATAATGGTTTTGCATTCTGATAAAGGATTTTAATAAGGTCTGTCCTGTATATTTATGCATTAAAAAAGCAAAAAACAAGTAACTAGGGAAAAGGTTTATCCCGATTGGTTGCTTAACCATTCACTTATATATAGCTTTCATCAGCAATAAATTCACATATACAGTCAGGTCCAGAAATATTGGGACATCGACACAATTCTAACATTTTTGGCTCTATACACCACCACAATGGAGTTGGAATAAAACAAACACAATGTGCTTTAACTGCAGCTTTAATTTGAGGGTATGTACATCCAACTCAGGTGAACGGTGTAGGACTTACAGCAGTTTGCAGATGTGCCTCCCACTTGTAAAGGGACAAAAAGTAATGGGACAGAATAATAATCATAAATCAAACTTTCCCTTCTTAATACTTGGTTGCAAATCCTTTGCAGTCAATCACAGCCTGAAGTCTGGAACGCATAGACATCACCAGACGCTGGGTTTCATCCCTGATGATGCTCTGCCAGACCTCTACTGCAACTGTCTTCAGTTCCTGCTTATTCTTGGGGCATTTTCCCTTCAGTTTTGTCTTCAGCAAGTGAAATGCATGCTCAATGGGATTCAGGTCAGGTGATTGACTTGGCCATTGCATAACATTCCACTTCTGTCCCTTCAAAAACTCTTTGGTTGCTTTTGCAGTATGCTTTAGGTCACTGTCCATCTGCACTGTGAAGCGACGTCCAATGAGTTCTGCAGCTTTTGGCTGAATGTGAGCAGATAATATTGCCCGAAACACTTCAGAATTCATCCTGCTGCTTTTGTCTGGAGTCACATCATCAATAATTACAAGAGAACCAGTTCCATTGGCAGCCATACATGCCCACGCCATGACACTAACACCACCATGCTTCACTGATGAGGTGTTATGCTTAGGATCATGAGCAGTTCCTTTCCTTCTCCATACTCTTCTCTTCCCATCACTCTGGTACAAGTTGATCTTGGTCTCATCTGTCCATAGGATCTTGTTCCAGAACTGTGAAGGCTTTGTTAGGTGTTGTTTGGCAAACTCTAATCTGGCCTTCCTGTTTTTGAGGCTCACCAATGGTTTACATCTTGTGGTGAACCCTCTGTATTCACTCTGGTGAAGTCTTCTCTTGATTTTTGACTTTGACACACATACACCTACCTCCTGGAGAGTGTTCTTGATCTGGCCAACTGTGATGAAGGGTGTTTTCTTCACCAGGGAAAGAATTCTTCGGTCATCCACCACAGTTGTTTTCCGTGGTCTCCCGGGTCTTTTGGTGTTGCTGAGCTCACCGGTGCGTTACTTCTTTTTGAGAATTGTGAGTTCCTACAGGAATAGGGCCCTCATCTCCTCCTGTACTGTTTGTCAAATGTTGTTCAATGTATTGTAACCCTGTCTATACTGTGCCTATTGTACAGCGCTGCGGAATATGCTGGCGCTTTATAAATAAAGAATAATAATAATAATAATAAACAGTTGTTTTGGCCACGCCTAATGTTCTTGCTATCTCTCTGATGGTTTTGTTTTGTTTCTTCAGCCTAATGATGGCTTGCTTCACTGATAGTGACAGCTCTTTGGATCTCCTCTTGAGAGTTGACAGCAACAGATTCCAAATGCAACTAGCACACTTGAAATGAACTCTGGGCCTTTTATCTGCACATTTTAATTGGGGCAATGAGGGAATATCACACACCTGGCCATGGAACAGCTGAGAAGCCAACTGTCCCATTACTTTTGGTCCCTTAACAAGTGGGAGGCACATCTGCAAACTGCTGTAAGTCCTACACCGTTCACCTGAGTTGGATGTACATACCCTCAAATTAAAGCTGACAGTCTGCAGTTAAAGCACATTGTGTTTGTTTCATTCCAACTCCATTGTGGTGGTGTATAGAGCCAAAGATGTTAAAATTGTGTCGATGTCCCAATATTTCTGGACCTGACTGTATGTATATTATTTAATAAACTGGTATTGTTTGACGATCTGGGAGATTAGACTCCACTCATCAAATTAACAGTTTAGCTTTGTCGGCTTCCATATGTACGGTGTTCTTGCATTGCATTTTGAGGTTTGATATCTTAATGGACTAATTTCTCCTAATCCGGTCAATTTATATGTACAAATCTGTAGAAAAAATGGTTGTGTGCCTATTCCCTACCAGGGCGGCTGCGGAGACCAGAAGTATCTAGCCCACTTCGGGCCATATTACATAGCTGGTGCTAACTTAGGCTGGGGTCAGACTAGCGCATTTTTAACGTGCGTTTAGGTACACTTAAACACAGCCGCAGTAGCAGCAAATGACGCGCAATGACGGCCAATATACGAAGTACGGCCGCACGAAAGTCTGGCTGCTCAGCGCAAGTGGAAAATGAACGCTTTTTCCCGAGAACGCAGAACCGCGGCGGCATAGCGGCGAGTGTGCGTGATTATGAGATGTCAGATGCTGCTAATGTCCGGCCAACATAACGTCCAGACGCAAAAAGTGTTTTATTGACGATCCGTAAAAAATCACGCACGAAAATGCGCATCGTATGACCGTTTTCGCGCATTCCGTGAAAAAATACGGCAATGCGTTCGGACGCACTTTTTGACGGTCGCTGCGAATAATGCGTTCGTTCGACCCTAGCCTTAACCAGAGCTGTTGTAAACTTACCAGAGCCATTATAGCCTATGGAGGTTTTAAGTTTACAACAGCTCTGGTTAAGTTAGCACCAAGTATGTAATATGGCCCTTCATGTATAAAACATAACGAGAAAAAAGGTTGTCCTTTGCGCTTACCACTGTAGCTCCATACGAAACAAAACATGTCAGAGGTTTTGGTTTACTTGACTAGCCTTTCAAGTAAACCAAAACCTCTGCTGTATATTGTTTCACATGGAGCTACAGTGGTAAGCGCAAATGACAAATCACAAACCTGCTCAAAACATCGTTATCATTTGGTCCACAAAGCCCTTTACTTCTTTTAAAGAACATCTCTGCATGTACCTAATCAACAATGAAAGTGAGTGACTGAAGAAATTTCTTGTAGGAGCTGACTGAGCATGTGTGAAGGGCTCTCAGACAGGGCAGATTTGAAAAAGTGTCCAAAAACTCAGAACTGCTTTTTTGCTTCTACACTGCCATGAGTTAAGGGTAGGGATTGATTTTTCTTTTTTTAGCAGTTAACCCCCCTAAAAATTAAATAAAAAATAATAATAATAAATATTATCATTATATTTCGGCTAATTATAATGTTATTCTATGCTATAATTATAATAACAATGATGGGGAAATATTTTTTTCTATTTTCAAAGCTAACACCCCTCCCAAAATAAATAATACATTTAGTTTAGTAAATGGTTGTCTAGTTTTGTGTATTATAGGTCAACTCTATGCTAATATTCCGACTTTAAAGGTGATTCTAGATACATTTACCATGACTTGGCTAGACACCTACCAGTCAGGAGCGAATATTGCTTTGGAGAGACATGGGAGCTGGTAGGACACATCTTCCATGGTGCCTTTGTGCTATGCCATACAAAATGGAGATTTAGATAAAAATAACACATCCATTGTTCCTTTCATTCTCTAAACCTATTAATACGCACTTTAGCATCATGCGAGTTTTCGTAGTTTAATCCCCCCCTTTTTTTTCCTTTCTTTCTTCTTTCAGAAAGCGTCTCAGTATAAAGGCCCTAAATGGTCCTCAGTGTTAATGCGATGTGACTTCTGCACAATATGCTTGAAACTCTTGGATCCAAGTTTCTGCAGATTATGTCCTTTCACTGGAGACACCGTCTCGGTTTTTAATGGTGTCCGTACTTTAAGCCTTTCGTTGTGCGTCAGTATTCTGTCATTCCTTGAAGCTATATTGAAAAAAACAAAAAACACGATTACCCCCTCCCCCCCTTTTTATACACCAGATCATAGTCTTATGGTTCTTCGCTGCTTTGCAATGTAATTGAAAGTGTTTTTGGTGAACCCTTTAGTGATGAACCTCAATTTAATGCCTCTGATGGCCAAGTCTGCTCGCATGAAGAACTTGCAACGTTTATTTACAACTGAACCAAACACTTCTACATTAACAAAGTAGCAAAACAAGAGGACATAGTCTTAGAATAGAGGGGCAAAGGTTTAAAAGTAACATCAGAAAGCATTATTTTACTGAGAGGGTGGTGGATACATGGAACAGCCTTCCAGTTGAAGTGGTAGAGGCCAAAACAGTGATTGAATTTAAGCAGACATGGGATAGGCATAAGGCTATCCTAAATAAAAGATAAATCCAGGTAAAGTATCCATGTAATTGGGCAGACTAGATGGGCTGAAAGGTTCTTATCTGCCGACATTATTCTATGTTTCTACATGGAACCCCGCAATAATTAAAAATTTCCAAAACTAGCATTTTAGGAGATATTGTTGGCAGCCAGTCAGATCTCAAAGTCCCTTCTGAAACGTTTATTCTAGTTTAGAGACTCATTGCTGGGAGATTTGTCACTTTGCAGCTCTGTTATACAGTCACACACTCCAAAACCTGCATATCTCCCAGCTTGTAGGTGCTGATGATCAGAGAAGTAGGTATTTTAATTTGTTTTCAAAGGAACCTTTGAGGTGGAAAGTTAAAGAAGGGCTGCCTGGCTTCAGAGCAGACAAAGCGTCGCTTGCATTTTGCTGTTCACTAGTTTGATGTACTCATTTGCTGATGCGAATCGACGAGAGCTTAGAGAGCGCTACTTTCCTCTGTCTACAGGCCAAGCGAGGTCCTACCAGAACCCAGTCAGCAGGTCATTAACTTAGGAGAAAACAGCTTGCATTAATATGCTCTAATCCCGTATAATTAGTCAAATTACTGCACGCCGACCAGCTTGTCATGTGCTGTCGGATTTGGCATGCAAGCTGGGCTAGCAGGGTCCCTCTGGAATGTCACCCCAGATCCTGGAGAACCTCATGTTTGGCGGCAACGCTGATCTTTTTTTGCACAGAGCAATCTGACTTTTTTTGGCATAAGATGCTTCTTGCTGAGTTTTGCTTTTTGCGCCATGTGTGTGTGTGCTAATGCATGCGTACAGGAGCTGAAGGGACTTGTGGCAATGAGCTATGCAAAGAAAGCGTTTAAGGCTGGGGGTCAGATGAGCGCATTGTTAACGTCCATGTAGCCGCACTTTAGTACGTCCGTGGTAGCAGATAATCATGACCAATGAAGGCCCACACACAAAGTACGTCCGCACGGAAGTGCAGACCCACTACTGACGCGGCAAACGGACGCAGGTTAGCAAGAACATCGAACCGCTAGGATGGACGCGCGGAGTGAGCAACGTCCGCATAGCTTTGTGTGTGAGTGATGGAACGTGGTCAGACGGACTGCATTTATACGTCCAGCATTTTGACGGACAAAATGTTTTTTCATTTTAATTTATTTTCCCTCCTACATCCGTCAAAAATAACATCACAAAAACTGACTGTGTGGCCACTACTGCATCATCCGTCAAAAAGTGCGTCCGTACTGCACGGGCGCACAGTCTGTAGAAAACATGCTCGTCTGACCCTAGCCTTAGATGCGATCATTTATTTCTCCTTTGGATTGAATATTTTAATAACATTCTCTTTGTTGTGTTGTGTATCTTACCATATGATTCTAATGTGTCATAATTTGGATGTGGACAATAAAGCGTTACACACTAACCAGAAGAGCAGGCAGTGAGCTGCCATTATATTCCCAAGGACCTCCTAATTCCAGTTTATAGTTTATTTTGGCCAGACTTTGGACAGTGTTTTCCAGATGGACGTCCATAGTATTTGTCTTTTAGATCGGAAATAGCTATATGTTACCTGCAGTAGCATTTTGTTTGTGAAACACGGTTTTGTTTTCATTTTAGTACTACTAGAATTACTATTTTTGTAAAAGAGACGAGAGCCACAAGGACAAACATCTGATTGATGGAGACCACAAATGTGGAAGTAAAATTGGGTTCGGTTGCGACGACAATGTCTCTCCATACAGTGGTGCTTTGACTGATATGGCCTTAGTGACGCAAAGGATGCTTCATGATCAAGTCCATATGGAGAAAACTACTCAGTGTATAGAGATTTTGTCCTCTCAACAAAATCCTATTTCTTTTAACCAGCGTTGCCTCCCCAATCTTTTAAACCTAAGCTGAGTTGACATCTGGTAAGATATAGTCTAGAAACATCAAGGGTGGCCCAGTTATCCATGGAGGCCATTGACTGGCAATGAAAGATCTCAACCACCTTGTCCCATTGTAAATCTTAAGACTTCCCCTACCTGATATATTTCTGATCTTCTTTTGTAACTAGACCATTCAGTGCTTTCCGTTCCTCATTGTTTAGAAGGCCGTTTTTGAGATCCTGGCCACCAGGAGCTTTCTCAATCTCTTCCTCCCACCTAATCTTATCTTTGGCCCCACCACTAGCTGCCTTCTGATTTATACGGTCTTACATGGACACCTATTTCACTAAACATTGATGCGTATGAATCCAGACGGCAGAGACGTAGAAGGGATAATGCCTATGGTGTTACCATGTAGCAAAATACATGATGGCAGATCTGCATATAAAGACCATCACTTGTGGTCCAAAGGAATGGGACATGTTATGCCTGCACCATCTACAGTCTCTGTTATACGCTGGAAGGTTTGTGCATAAGACTTTCAATATTTTCTGTAATGATTCGTTTCCCCTCATGGTACGGTGTTATTTTCTTTATACATCATTTTATACTGCCTTTTATATATTATTATAATAATGACTATACAAAGGAATGATAAATACACATTCTATAATTACATTTATTTAATCCAGTCATATCCATACATGTTTCCAAACATGCAAATTACTCCAAAGTACATTGTTTGATTAGTCTTTTATTAAAAAAAGCGGAATAATTAAACACCGCTACAAATTACCTAGCACAATGTGATTCCGATTACTAAACCTTCAGAGTGTGAGTGACTTTTTCTTTTTCTCCTGAGCAGGTTATTAAACTATGAAAGGGACACATTAGCATACATTTACAAGGGCTCTATGTTCTGGCTGGCTGATAAAAACCCATTTTACCTATGCCGTAACACCGGATTGCTTGTTGTGCTTTTGGCAATGACAGATAAGTCAGTGTAATTCCCCTTCACAGGGAAAATGATGCTTCAGATTCCCAACGCATCCTGAAGATGTCACCGACAATAATCTTCAAAGCGCGGCCGGCGAAAGTGGGCTGTATGTTTGCGGGATGATATAGTGCAAATGACAGGAAGAGTTATGTGAGAGAAGACGAATCTGTAACATATTATTAAGCAATTTCACGTGAATAACAGGGATAAAAGGATAATGGATGAGTGTGTCATTATTACCTTGGTGAAGAAGGAAGGCCGAGGCAAAGGTAGGACGACAAGATTAATTGAGGGACGGCAGACTATTCATCGCTCATCAGCTCTTTGTATGAAAGCTGCCCTGAAATTTTCCGGCCCTCGCAGTCAAAACAAAATTGCCACAGTTCTGCATTTTAATCCGTTGCTGAAAGAGGCCAATAAAACTACAGGGCGCGCATCGGCCTGTTTTTCTACATCGCCTCCAAAGAATTTGTCAATGGCTTGAAAGTGCGAGCGCCCAACATAAAACCAGAGTGTCAATTTATTGTTCTTGCATGTCAGTCCACCCAATGATGTACATAAAATTAATAAAACCACCAGTGATCATGCACTGTTACTTAAGTACATGTTAAATATCATACTTATGGTAGAATCGGTCCTTGCATTATATGCATTTCCATTTAATTTTCCATTCACACAGTCAATCCACGCTATGGAAATCTTCTAGTATAATTGTAATTCTTAGAATGTACGATGTAAATTTAGGGGCAATTTAAATCAGAAACACATTAAAAACAAGCTGCCATACACGGTAACGTGTGCTGGTACATTAGCCTCCCATCTGTTCTGTGTTGTCTACCTTCCTAATTCGGAGGACGGAAATCATTTGTCTACTAAAATTCCAGTAAAGTGAGCGAGCACTGGTCCAGGAGCCTGTCATGTAGTTTTCGTAGACTAGTAGCTCTTGTTTTGCTGGTTTTGCTCTGTAATATGTCATGTCAATGTGCCAATCACTTCTTGGCTTGGTATCTGTTCAGCGAACGCAGGGAAAGTAGAGTAAACAGGAGGCAAATGCACCGTTCTCGGGTAATATTGCATAATGTACATACCATGCAATAGGCCCTTTTCCATATTTGTTACCATTGGCCCGGAATGAAGCACCGGGTAATACCGGCAGCGGCACGGCGCACTGCCACAAGTATCGGCTTGTGCAGTCCATAGGACTCCATTGAGCCCTATATGTTCCAGATCACACAGTGCCGTGGAGGGGGACTAGGAGCTATTTGTTCCCAGTCTCACTCTGGTCCCAGTGAGAGGAAGCAGCAGATCACACTGCCCTATCCACCACAGGATGAGAGGGCTGGGTGGGATTTAGGGGGGGGGGGGTTAGGACAGTGTATTTAGTGATTTTGCTAAGGCAGAACCACTTATCACCAGCTTCGAGGAGATGGTGTTTCTCTGTAAAAAAACTCACCCGGGTGGAAGCACAAGCTACCACGGAAAAGCTCCTACTTAAATTCAGAGGTGTAAGTTAACCTATAGTAAGGATAGGAGACGTTCTTTTACAGTAACCTTGCACAGGGGATCTCAAAACCCGAGCCACAAGCCCAGCTTGCGGCAGGAATGGAATAGCGATTCCCGGCGATAAGAAAACTACAGGAGATGCTATGTCTAATGTCTCTTGTAGTTCTCTTATTGACATCAATATGGCCCAATTTCGAATGCATAACATATTGGCAACGTCGATGATCTCTGCCCATGGAGAAGGAGGTTCATATCTCAAGCAGAACACCTGACCAGCACAGATGTCCTGTACAACCATGGAAAAGCAGATACAACATCACCACCTTGTCTCTCCACAACATGGAAGAAGATTTGAATTCCAGGCAGAACAAGTCGCCAGCAAGTTTCCTTAGTTAAGACACCTAATGATATGTTTGCATCAACCACACATACCCCATATAGATTGTACGTTCTCGTGGCAACAGGGTCCCCCAATGTACTACACCATCCTTTTTAAGCTACATATGCTGTTCAAATGTATCACCCCCTTGCTGTCATATCTTGTGCTGTGGAATATATTGTCACTATAAAAAACCTATACTATTATTTTTATTATTAAGTACCATTCTCGGGTAATATCTCATAACGCATGGCATGAATCAGCATTGATACACATATCACTGTGTATAGAAAGCTTTAGCAGCCTGCCGGAGAATAAGAAGCTATTCCAGCATCACTCGTTATTTGTATCTCAGGCCAGTATTCGACAAAAGAATACTGGCTCAGAAACCCAGTTACTAAATGGTTTTGCCTTTGCAAAATTGGTTAATCCATAAAATGAAATAGCCTAAATAATCCCCTATTTACCTCTAGTACTGGAGACCGTATCTCCAGAAGGATATAGACATCTTAGAGAGAGTTCAGAGAAGGGCTACTAAAATGGTGTACGGCTTGAAGGAGAAAAGTTACCAGGAAAGGCTTAATGATCTTAACATGTACAGCTTGGAAAAAAGACGAGACAGAGGAGATATGATAGAAACATTTAAATACGTAAAGGGAATCCACAAGGTAGAGGAAGGGAGTATATTTAAAAGGAAACAAAGTAGCAAAACAAGAGGACATAGTCTTAGATTAGAGGGGCAAAGGTTTAAAAGTAACATCAGGAAGCTTTATTTTACTGAGAGGGTGGTGGATACATGGAACAGTCTTCCAGTTGAAGTGGTAGAGGCCAAAACAGTAATTGAATTTAAGCAAGCATGGGATAGGCATAAGGCTATCCTAAACAAAAGATAAATCCAGGTAAAGTATCCATGTAATTGGGCAGACTAGATGGGCCGAAAGGTTCTTATCTGCCGACATTTTCTATGTTTCTAGTCCAACAGTGCAGAGGAGGAATAGTTATCCTTCCAGTGTCCATGAGCGACTCCAGTTGCACAATCATGCCAAGGGCTCGCTCTTGTCTCCATAGAATCCTCTGGATTCCAGTAGAAGACGATACTCGGGTTGGTCTGCGCAGACGATACTAATATTTGTTTAGAGGTGAAGGTGGTACCCTCACCTTTGTGTGTCGATGCACTCCTTGTATATTGTAAGCTCTTGAAGAGGGTTTTCCTCTTTTCCATCGTTCTCATTGTTATACTGACGCTTTATAAATAACTGTAATTATACTGTGCTAGCGCATAGGGGACCGCTAAACATTGCTGGCTTGTGCTGCTTTATCCCTTTAGTGGCTCCCTGTTACTGGTTTGGACAGAATAGGGGCCCCTGTCTTCAGGCAGAGTCAAAGCCAGACATAATTAATGGTGGTGTTAGTCATACTACAGATGAATGTCAGAATCTTCACTCTTGATTTAGAACATTTCCAGTCTCTCTTCGATCCCTTGGAGACATTTCCATTTAAAAAATATATTTAATTGGTCGTTGGATTTCCTTTTCTGCGGCACTGGGATTGTCTGGTAATGTACATTGTACTTCCTGCTTGATCTAATTTTAGAGGCGGATTGAATATGTCCCATTCATAGAATCCTCCACATGTATCGGAGGTCGGCTAATTAGTTTTATAGCTCTGCTAATGACGTTCCAGCACAAGGCCCTTGAAGGAAAAGGTTCTGCCTTTAATGAAGAGGTCTCACTGGCAGTATTTCATCGAAGAACATACAGAACAAAGTCTGCTGAGAACATCTGGTGCTTCATGTGCCTGAAGGGTCAGGGATCTAGTCTTAAACTGTGTATTGACAATTAAATAGGACTGTTTGAAATAATCAGCATCTTTTCTAAACTGTAGATCACTAACACAAACGCCCTGAAATCAGCTCCGTAAATCCTTCAAGTCAATTGACCCTAATTTTTGTGATCGTCGCTATGCTGGGTATTTCAGCTTTGGATTTAGAACCCTAAAATGCACATGTCATACTCTCCCATTGGACACCACCATCCTCTGTCTCCTGTAGGCCAGCTTTTCTGATCTTATCTGACCGGTGAATACGGCAACTCTGATTGGACCTCAGATTGCTGTGCCACTGCTGTCACCAAGATGGCAGCACCCTGTAGGTAGGTATGACTGGTATACTTTAATGAAGGCAATGTTCTAACAGGATACAGCACAATGGTGTTGGGACTGATCAAACGTCAGCAAAAATCATCCGAACACTCAGTCAGCCCTACAATCACACTTTACACAGAAAAAAAAATCTGAATACGACAAAACAGAAAAAATGGAAAAACACAAAAAGGGAATATATAGTTGAAGATGAGGACAACAAATGTCTTTGGAATAGACAGTCCATAATATTGATGTTCTGGGTTCCTTTCTGGGTGAGAGCAGACTGATTTGCATATGGAGCATTCGTCCCTGTAATGGCACAATTGAGCAAATACCCTGTGAGACCTGAGCGGGCCCCGCCGTAGAGCAGGACACTAGTGCTGTTGCTCGTCCTCCTGACGCTCACAAACCTCTCTTTTTTTTTTTTTCTCACTACATGTTCTGGGTTCCACAGACATTGATTGCCGTCCTCCTACTCTGTATTCCTTTCCTGTTCAAATGTTTATTTGTTGTGCTGTATTCTACATTTATTTTTATATACAGTGTAATGTTTGATTATAATGTGTGTTTATTCTTCTTCTCGATCTTTCTGCTGCATTCGGCACTGTTGACCAGCCTCTCCTGCTCCTCGCGCTGCGTCAGCTTGGCCTCAGTGGCTCTGCGCTCTCCTGGTTCTCTTCCTATCTCTCTCATCGCTCCTTCAGTGTCTCCGTCGCTGGTGCCTCTTCACCAAAAGTTCCTCTTTTAGTTGGGGTACCTCAAAGGTCGGTTCTGGGTCCCCTACATTTTTTCGATCTATACTGCCTCTCTTGCCAGACTTATTTCTTCCTATGGACTCAAATATCACCTCTATGCTGACGATACCCATATCCTGTCAGCTGACCCGGCAGCACAAGCCTCCATGGGACTGCGTTACGGGGCAGGCCACTGAATTAATGCCTGCCTCGTAATATGGAGCTAAAACAGGGGGGCTAAGGGGAAGCCTGCAGGTGCAGGCTTTCCAACTTGGTGTCCCCATTTTAGTGGCACTTTGTAATACTTGTAACATTTTCTGTTCTGTTTTCAGTGTGGCAGACGCACGGTTTTTGTGCTAGATGCTTACTATGCGTCTGTATTGTCAATTTAGATTATTCTATGTATGTAGACATTTATCTTAAAGCTCTCTTTTTATATATATATATTCAGGAAAAATTATGAAACTGAACACGTTTTTCCATGAGCAAAAAAATCCTTCCACAGAGCCCCCGATTTAATGTGTGAACGATTAGAATATTCTCATCATTCTGTCTTACACAAACACATCCCGGCTCATACATGATCCACACCAATCACGGAGCGTATTGTGCCATTCCCTGGGTTATACGTGTATGAGATTACACCCATATTGCACATATCGTCTTCAGTTTCTGACCTTGGTGATTATAAGAGGCTAGGATTTCCGTTTCTGATTAATCTGAATATTTACCTAGCTGTCATTTTATCCCTGCCTCGGTATCTTAAGCCATTAGTGCGAGTGAAATGACCTGGGAGGCTCTGGAGACAAAGCTGGAATATGATTTTGTTTATCTGATAATTCAATATACATATAAGAGCCTTCTGTTTTCTTTCAGCTATGTCAAAGGAGAAACTATCTAATGCTGTTGATCTAGCGGATCACAGTCACAGCAGGAAGCATGATGTTCTCTAAACCACAAGTCAGGTTGAGGAAGGTTACAAATAAATTACATAAAACAGTATCACATACACTCTATGAAAATGTTTATAGTACAATAAGGGCAAAGTAAACATGCAGATTTACAACACACACACACACCCCATTAACCCGCGCTTTCCTTACAGCAGCCTTATGCAAAAATGTATGTATTTCTCGACGCACTGAGGGTATAAAAACAACAAATGTGTTGTAACATGGTTAAAGGAACACTACCACTTACATAAACTGTGACTAGATTACGTGTGCATAACAAATAAAACCACATTATAAAACACTGCTTTTTTTCTTTGAAGTAATTGCATGGAAAAGGGAAACATACAGGGTTATTCAGAGAAAGGTGAAAACCAGGAGAATTGCCAGTAGAATGAACAATCTAGACCAAATAGTCGATTTGAAAAGTGAGATAAATGGGAGAATTTTTCTGGTTTGGCAATTTTGAGCTAGAATTTTCATTTCTCCAGTCATTCTCCTGGTTTTCACCTCTCTCTGAATAACCCTGATGAAGTTAGTTTTTTTTATCGTCTGTTTCTATTTTGTGGATTTTTCCCCATAATGCAACATTTACCAAAATCTATGCATCATATCCGATGTCACACTTTGACCAGTGGTCTTCTCAATAGCACATGTTTTTCCTTTCTGTCCAGGTGCCTTTTGATATTCATATTTTCATCAAAACCTATATTTTTAGCCATATAATGCAGTGGTTATTTTAAACCAGGGGTGAGCAACCTTGGCCCTCCAGCTGTTTAGGGACTACATTGCCTATGAGGAATTTGCATCTTAATGAGTAGCATCATGGGAGATGTAGTTTCAAAACACCTGGCTGGGGCAAGGTTGCTGACCCCTGGTTTAAACAATCCACCTATGATCAGACGAGGAGCTAGTGTGCGTTTGCCAGATCTGGCTGTCAGCTCGGAAAATGATAAAAGTTGAGGGCTCCATGTTTACCTCCGATCTAATGTATGATGCTAATTGGGACATTTAACCGCCCACAATCCCCATTGCCACTAATTGCCTAAGCAGTTTATTTCCTGTGAATCAATGGCGGGAGATAAAAACACTCCTTTGTTCTGGCCAGACCTTTGTATATCTGCTTTGGAATACCAACATTTCCTTCATTCCATGAGGATTTAACCAACACGGTCTCTGAAAGGTTTCACCCCAATATATCCTCCATCTGACTTTCAGAGTATAACATTATTTCCATTATTGTTACTATAATATATATATATTTATTATATATACTGTTTGTCTTTATCTCGTGTTAGAATTTCTGCATAGTGTTTTAAAACAACTCTTACATTGTTTTTTATTATTATTATTATTATTATTTTTGCTTTGTTTTGTTTTTTTATCTGCCTGATGGTGTTACTGCAAGGTCAGATTTATCCGCGCCAGCGTTACCATTTAATTACCGCGTGAATAGGTATGTAATTGAAACAAAAAGCATTGTTTCGCATCTTTTGGCTGTGTGGCCCCGCTCTGCCTGCAGCCCGTGCTGTCACTCGGAGAGCGTGAAAGTTGCTTTCTGGTGGTGTGATTAGATTGGGGCTGAACTCTCCAGCTGGCAGGCCTGTCTGTGACTGGCGGCGGCCTGTCCCCTGCGCTCGTCATTTCTTGACATTTCTGACAGGATGGGGACAGCAGCCCCAGACAGGTTCATTAGATAGCTTTTTTCCCCTTCGCTACAGCTGGGCTAAAATATATATATATAATAAAAATCGAAACTCATAATCCTGCAAGGAGCAGAAACCCATCGTGTTAGTGTAAACCAAGGCCCTTGTTGTGACAAATTTTGATGTGTGCCCTCTTTTACCTCTTTGTTTTTCTCTCGTCCTCGTGTTGTTTCCATCCCGTCTGTCGTGCACTTTGTGCTTTGCCAGCTTGCATTCACAATATCGAGACACATCTACCCCCTCGGAGAGTCAAAGGACACACGATGATAGCTTGGCAGCGGCATACACAGAATAAAATAATGCCTGCGCGCTTACCGGTAACCTTGCCGCTATCTAAAGGCCCTTTTTTATTATCTTATTGTATCTTTGTGCTCTGTTTATACTGGTGGTGCCGATATAGTTTAGATTATATCACGAAAGTAGTGACATTTTAGCATCGCCGAAATAGCAGGTGCCATTTAAAAAGCATAAACTGTGATCTTTTATATGTATTGGGATCTATTTTATTCTGCTAAACATGGCACCAGGTCTTGTTTTGTGGCTTCTCTTCACACAGGTCTACTAACCCATCAGGCGTACACACAGGAGGATTGGCCAAAGGGGACAACTACTAACAAATAACCCTTTTGTGACCATTAAACGCCATCCTAACTCTTTCATGTTCTGTTAAACAATAAAAAAAAAAATAATGCTGTGAAAGCAAACGGCACACTAATGTTTTAACATGGTTTACAGCGTAAATTGTAAATTTATAGTAATATATTGCTTATAAATCTCCTATAAATTAATTAATCTGCATAGAAAATCTATATATCACCCAGCGCCTCATATTACAGCTAATCAGAAAAATGGTGCCGAGAGGTTGTGGCGCACAACCACTGTGCTAGTTGCCCAGGGGGCAATTGCTTGTGTGCCGCCCCCCCTTCCCCGTGGCCTGCCCTCCCATAGGTATCTAGCGCACAGTTACAATGTATCATCACGGTGATGCTGATAACTCCTCAATATGATTCAATTTAAGGAACGTCCTATAAACAGGTAATAATGGTGTTGAACATTCAATTCAATATCTGCAGATCCATCATAATTGTAATGCATGTAAAAAAATCAGCTTTTTAACTGCATCCTTTTTTTTTTGAGAAAGGATTTTACCAGGAAGGATACATTGAGATTTCTGAATATAAAAATACACAGTAAAAAGACTGTGTGAGGGATTTCAGAAAATGCAGCCTCCCCGTCTATTCCAGAACAACTGCCACGATGCTTTGCTAGAACTGAAATGACACTCTAAGCCAGGAGTCCGCAACCTGTGCCCTCCAGATGTTTTGAACTACATTTCCCATGAGGCTCTGCCAAACGAATGAGCAGATAGACAACTGTTTGGGCTGAGCACAGCCCTCCCGTTTGGAAGGTTGAATCAGTGGCAGGGAAGGGAGTGAGGGGTTCATTCATCTCCCCGTGACGACATAAGAAAACATTGAATGTTCATGGTGGCTAGAATGCCCATTTTAAGGTTGGTAAAACTTTAAGAATATAATTTCTGCTGTAGTATTTAGACTGCTGATGCCAGGAGCGTTTATATATAGGTATTTGCTATATTAGGCCTGTCCCATTAATTAGAAGTCCCTCTGCTCATGGGATGGAAGTACTGGGCTTTAGAGCACCTTTTCTTGCAGCAAAAAGCCTTGTGTATATATATATATATATATTCGATAGGCCGTGTTAGTTCAGATGCCAAAATCACAAGTATAGCAGTCTGTAGTGATTTTTTTTTTTTTGGGCTAATGTTACATTTAAAAGACAAGCTTTCGAGAGTGTAACCTCTCTTCGTCAGGTATAGAAGCTTACTGATCAGAATAATAGAATTTTTATATATATATATATGTATATATATGTGTGTTTATTATTGCAGAAGCCACCTGCACATCATAGCAATTCAAAGAATTGCATCCCAGAGCTCCTGTGCCACATTCCCCAGGAATTCTGGGTAGGATATGCAAATGACATCTGTCTCACTTTTATGCATCCTGGATCTGTTATTACACAGAACCCTAAAATCAATGCTATGCCACACTGTGACTTTGTAGCAGAGATAAGGTTATGCAACTGGTCAAAGCCACTCCTAGGACAGCGCTGTTTCGGGTTTGTTGAACCCTCATCAGCAGGAGCTAGGCATGATGACCAGTTGCAGTGGATACACACAGTATTGAACATATTATCGTTTTGTACTGAAATAGTTTGATAGTAAATTGGACAAGCCTATCCATTCTACTTCAAGCAAGCGCTTAACGCTCGATGGAGGCGAGTGGGGGTGCAAGGTCCTCTCTTGTCCAGTCGGAGGTCTTCTGTATTTTCTGTCTGTTACAGGTGCCGAGCTGCGGCTCTACACTGGAAATCCGATCGCTGTGATTAAAAGCGATCTACTGCCGCCTCGGATTCATTAACTGTACTGAGGGGAAACCCCGGCTATTAATGTTAATGACACTCAACCTTTGGGGAATCGATCACAGATAATTTGTGCAATTAAAAGGCCTCCGGCTTGTTATTCAGAAAATGGAGCGTTTGCAATATTTACTTTAATTCCCTTGTTTACATGCTTCCGCTTACATCTTTCCTCCCTTATTTTAGGAAAGATTACCTCCATAATTAACAGGGAAAGCTGTGATTGCTGTTTTTGTAGAGTCGCTCTGGTTAATACTGCATTTAGATCCGTGTTCTCCTTCATTTGTCAAGCATAAGCTTGTATAGCCTGGTTCTGTTAAACCCTGATGACATTTAACATATGTCGCTTGTGCTGGGGGTCTTGAAGATCCATAAATGTACCTTCTACATCATGTCAGGGCAGCCAGCGTGGACTGCAAGAGCTCTGTGGTAACCCCTGCCATTTGGTGACACCCTTAAACATGATCATCATGAAAGGGACCATGTACCGGCTGGAGTAGTAGTAACATCACTGCTCTATAACCATGTAGACCCAGGTTTGAATCCCGGCCAGAGCACCTCTCCAATGAGTGTCCTTGGGCAAGACACCTAACGGTACATACTTGCCTACCACACAATCAGTTGCCTTGCGCTAAATTCCACTTCATGTCCCGGTTTCACGATCAGATCACAGGGCAGCGATGAGTCCAGCAGGCTGCCCCGTAGCCACCACTAGGCTCGTGGATGCTGGGGGCAGCACTACTGCGTCGTCCCAAGCAGCTGCTCCATGGAGTCCATAGGAGTGGTGTCTTCTCCTGCCAGGTCACATGACTGGCACGATCTCGCCTTTCGCGAGATCCTGCTGGTGTGCGGAGGGAGACTGGGGACTTTCCCCCCAGTCTCCATCTGCTCCCTGCAGCCAGAAGCAGCGGATCAGTCCACTGCTCTTGCTGCTGGATGAGAGGTAAGTATTTGATTTTTGGGGTGGGGGTGTCAGCTGCTGCTGACTGGTGTCAGATTCTGCAACAGCTCTGAGCTGGTGTTAACTCTTTTAGTTAGTAACTAGCGTTAGGACCTTGTGATCCCAATGCTAGTTACTCTGTGCTTACACTTTGCGCTCCCCATGTTAAGTATAGGGAGCGCAAAGTACAATAAGCTCGCGGTATAAACCGCTAATATCGATTTGCTGACAGTTTATTTTTTTTTAACCCGTTGGCGTGCAGCACAGTTTGCTTCCAATTCGCTATCACCTCCTTTAAGCTAGCACTAACATGAGCGTTAGCTTGAAGTAGGTTATAGAGTCCAATATCGGCTGTGGAGTCCAGTGGGAATGTCTCTACCCTTCAACCGTGGAGAAACAAGTCAAAATACCATTCAGCACATCCCTCTAATACAACTGTGGAGAAGTCTTGACTTTACGAGAAGTTGGTTCAACCTGACCACCAGGTCGCTGCTCTACTGTCATGGAAAGCTGTCTCGATCCCACTCAAAAGACGCCACCAGCGACTGTCCTTGGGCAAGACACCTAACGATATGGATGCACCTACCTCACAAAATACTTGTACATCTCATAGACTGTAAGTTCCTTTGGGAACAGGGAACCCCTGAATCAGGCCGTATCATCCATGTGTGATATTCTATTGTATCAACCCCTTGTACACTGATCTTGTAAAGAGCTGCGGAATATGTGGCTCTGAATAAATAAGGGATAATAATAATAAAAAAAAGGGATTCCTGCAATCCTTGTTTTGCTCTGATCAAGGGAGGAAATTATACTGTTGTTTTTCCTTTTCAATTAGTCTTCCAACTTCTTCCTCTACCCCATACTACTGCCGACCATGGTGATGACATATTTACTGACCCCCGCTAACTATTCCAGACAATACACTGCTTGCTGTCAACTGTGGCTGCAATGTGGATGTGTCCTGTATTTCCCAGGTACAATGTGTTTGTGTATAGATGTATATAAAATCTATATTTCATACCAAATTCAGAGCTCGCCACTTTAATATCGTACAATATCAATGTACCTCAATGCAGCAGGTCCTTTGCCTCCTAAATAAATTACTGTTCTTTTAAGATTAACCTACTTACTTGGACATGTTCAGGTTCAGTACAGCTGCTCTGGTTTTCTATACAGTGAAACCTACTGTACACCCACCGGCCACTTTATTACGTACACCTGTTCAATTGCTTGTTAATCCAATTTGCTAATCAGCCAATCACATGGCAGCAACTCCATGCATTTAGGCATCTAAACATGGTGAAGACGACTTGCTGAAGTCCAAACCAAGCATCGGAATGCGACTGAAAGGGGGTTTAAGTGACTTTAACCCCTTAAGGGCCGCTGACGTACCCTGTACGTCCTTTCCTCGGGTCTCCCTTAGACCCGCGGACGTACAGGGTACGTCACCGGCGCCAAATCCCCCTCCCGCCCGATACTCACCTCCCTCGTCGGATCCCACGGCGATCTGGCAGGGAGGAAGCCTGCCCATGTGATTTACATGGGCAGGCGAGGCTGATGACGTCGCCACGCTGTGTGGTGACGTCATCAGAAGGTGCCCCCATGTGTTTCAATGGAGGAGCCCTCTATCTCCCCAACCATTGAAGCTAGGGAGATGCCGTTTGCACCGCTGGAGAGGGGAGAGCCATTAACCATTTTGCCGCCGGATCACGTTGCGGCGCCAATTGGTGCCAAAACGTGATTCAAACCTGGAGGGGGGCTGACATCTTGGATGTCAGCCAAGCCTCCAGGTCCCCCCACCCACTGACAACCTCACCATATGTGTGAGGATGTCAGTGGGCCAGTTAACCCTCTAGCTGCCATGTAGAGATAAGGGGATCCTAAGGATCACTTTATCTCCCGATCCATGGCATCTAGATGGTCATATTTGCCATCATTTGAAATTTCAAATGATACCAAACATGACCAGGTTTGGTTTTAAAAAAAAATGTAAAAAAAAAATTAAATAATAAAAAAATTAAATAAAATAAAAAAATGATTTTTTTTTTAAAGTTTTTTTTGTCTGGGGGGGGTTTAATTAAATAGGACCTAGGCTGTCATCTAAAAATAATTAGCACAAAATGGTCAGAATGAGCGCAGCGCACATAGGTGAACTGGCTCAGCAGTGAAAGGGTTAAAAGGTAAAAACATGTAAAAATTGGGTATTTCTATTCTCGGGATAAAATTTGGAAACTATTTAGCCGGGGTCTTTATTGGTGGTTATAGCTTTAGGGGATTAAATTACGAAAAAGTGTGTTTTTACCATTTTTTTCATCATATTTCATATTTTTTTTATATTAAATTATTGGATATGATGGAAATAATGGTATTTCTAGAAAGTCCATTTAATGGCGGGAAAAAGGGTGTATAATATGTGTGGGTTGAATAAACGAGTAAGAGGAAAATTTGATCTAAACACGAGCAGCGCAGAAACGTAAAAACAGCAGCGGTCACTAAAGGACGGATTTGTGTAAAACCGCCCGGTCACTAAGGGGTTAAGTGTGGCATGGGTTGTCGGTGCCAGACGGGCTGTTCTGAGTGTTTAAAAAACTGCTGATCTGCTGGGATTTTCACTCACAACCATCTCTAGGGTTTACAGAGAATGGTCTGAAAAAGAGAAAATATCCAGTGAGCGGCAGCTGTGTGGACAAAAATGCCTTGTTGAGGTCAGAGGAGAATGGGCAGACTGGTTTGAAATGATTGAAAGGCAACAGTAACTCAAATAACCACTCCTTACAACCAAGGTATGCAGAATTCCATCTCTGAATGCACAAGTCGACCAACCTTGAATCATATGGGCTACAGCAGCAGCAGGCCACACCGAATGCAACTCCTGTCAGTAAAGACCGGAAAACTGAAGCTACAATTCGCACAGGCTCACCAAAATTGGACAGTAGAAGATTTGAAAAACGTTCCTGGTCTGACGAGGCTTGATTTCAGCTGCAACATTCAGATGGTAGGATCAGAATTTGGCGTAAACAACATGAAAGCATGGATCCATCCGGCCTATCAACTGTTCAGGCTGGTGGTGGTGATGTAATTGTTTGGGGGATATTTTCTTGGCACACTTTGGGCCAATTAGTACCAGTACCGAGTATTGTTGCTGACCATGTCTATCCCTTGATGACCACAGTGTACTTTTGATGGCTACTTCCAGCAGGATAATGCACCATGTCACAAAGCTCAGATCATCTCAAACTGGTTTCTCGAACATGACAATGAGTTCACTGTGCTCCAATGGCCTCCACAGTCACCAGATCTCAATCCAATAGAGCACCTTTGGGATGTGGTAGAACGGGAGATTCGCATCATGGATGTGCAGCCGACAAATCTGCAGCAACTGCGTGACGTCATCATGTCAATATGGACCAAAATCTCTGAGAAATGTTTCCAACACCTTGTTGAATCTACGTCATGAAGAATTAAGGCAGTTCTGAAGGCAAAAGTGGTCCAAACGGATACTAGCGAGGTGTAATAAATTGGACAGGCCTAATAAAGTAACCTGTGTATAATATATATATATATATATGTTCAGACCATAAACATACAGTATGTTATATCAAGTCATGATGAAGTTTGACACTGACTTATTGGATTCAGTCGTTCAAACACCAAAAATATCTCCGGGTTTTAAATGTACACTTTGAATACTAGTAATAATATAATTTATATATACTGATACAAAAACCCCTATATCCTACTATATACTCTATAATACTGTCGTACCCTAAGGTGCATCTCCCAGTATCTGGCAGGATATTCACAGTATGATCCTTCAGATCCCGTCCTTTTAAGATAGTGGCCGGAACCGCATTCCATGTAGGCGGTCTGCGCCCTGTGAAATCCTCTTCGCTCACCTTACCTTTGTATCCGCGGCATTCGAGCATGGTCTCTATGACAACTGTTTAAATTGGGATGGGTAACTGTCATCTGGAGTATTACGGAGGAAAGTGTTAGTGGATACACAGAGTCCCATGGATGGAGCATTTCAATGTAATCCAATTTTAATTGAACTCTGGAGACTTTGATGTAGTGCGGAAGGTTGGGAGAGAGCTATTCCAGGGAGAAATTAAAGGAGCCCGGCTCGGCTTCTGTACATCAGACTGTCACCGCTCTAAATAAGCTTAACCTTCCCCCTAAAACATCTCACTCCTCGCTTTGCATCTTATTCAACGCTCTTTATTATTTTTTAATATATTTTTTAAAAAGTCAACTTTTTTATTTTTTAAAAGCAGTGGGATTCTGCGATCGGTTTGGAACAGTATACATAATGCTTGCATTTTATCGGAGACGCTCCATGCAGACCACACGGCAATCACACACGGCAAATAGAATTTTTATAATGCCAATTCACAACGCTTTGGGTCAGGCCCTGATTTAGGCCTGCGTCAGACGAACACAGTGATCACGTCTGCGTCGCCGCACAGTTTAGTCTAATGTCAGATGAACGCAGTCTGAGCGCACTCTGCGTGTGTGCACAACGGACGGACATACTGACGGAAGATACTGTAGACCCCACACGGTCCATTTTTCTTGACGGACGTAGGAAAAAAAGGGGAATTATGGGAAACAATGAATAGGAAAAATGATACAAATTGAAAAATTATATGGAAAGCCATTGTGTGCGTCAAGGTGCTGGACGTCGCAAATGCGCTGCGTCTGATAGCTCACCACTTACACAGAACGCTACGTGGAAGTGGCGCTCTCTCCGCGTCCATCTAGTGGTTTTATGTTCTTGCCTAACTTGCGTCCGTTTGCCACGTACGTTGTGCGTGCGCGGTTCGGTACGCATGTACTTCGTGTGTGGGTCTCTATCGATCGTGATTCTATGCTACGACGGACGTTAAACTGTGCAAAACCACAGAAGTGATCACCGCGTTTGTCTGACATAGCTTTAAGGTCCGTCGTAGCATAGAATCATGATCAATATTAGCCTTAAACGTTTAAAACTTGCAAAAGCAATATACAGCTCCTCCGAAAACCATCCGGATTGGGTTTTGCATATTTGCTCGGTTATGTTGTGTGGTGTCCATTTCCAGTATGTGTGCATGTATTTGAGTGTAAGCTCTTGAGCAGGGTCCTCTTTTGCTATTGTTCCCAACATGTCACACTTGTTAATCTTGTTTGTTTTTTGTCCTACATTTTGTACAACGCTACAGAATTTATTGGCTCTTTATAAATAATTGTAATTACTGTATATAACAATATGTGTGTGTTAGCGTTTTATACATTATTGGTAGTTTTGTTGACACTGGCAATTCTACTTTATGGGAGAATAAATGCCGCAACATTGTTTCTTTTCCCACACTCAGACATAAAATATTGTAATTGTCATATAAATGTGATGGCCTCTTATTACGGCAACTACGAGTTGCAGATAATCACTAGCGAACAGAAATAGGATAATCGTGGCCTTCACAATCCTAGAAAATGGTCCTCACTCAATCTGCGGTGTTGTTATTCATGCAAGTATCTTTATAATACTGGAGTTCTTGTTGGCATGTTAGTCGTGAGTGAATATATGTTAAATGAACCCAGCATGCCACCAACCTGCAATTCTTTTCAATTCTTTTTATTTTTGAATTGTATGATTGTGTGTCTATATGTATATATAAGTAAGTGTCTATAAGGGTTGTGGCGAAGGACTAAAAGTGAGATAAAAAGCCTCCACACTATAATAAGTGTGTTTAATATTGCAGAAGCCACCTGCACATCATAGCAATTCAAAGAATTGCATCCCAGAGCTCCTGTGCCACATTCCCCATATGCAGCAAGGAATTCTGGGTAGGATATACAAATGACCAATGACCAGTTGCATAAACCTTATCTCTGCTACAAAGCCACAGTGTGGCATAGCATTGATTTTAGGGTTCTGTGTAATAACAGATCCAGGATGCATAAAAGTGAGACAGAGGTCATTTGTATATCCTACCCAGAATTCCTTGCTGCATATGGGGAATGTGGCACAGGAGCTCTGGGATGCAATTCTTTGAATTGCTATGATGTGCAGGTGGCTTCTGCAATATTAAACACTATATATATATATATATATGTTATGGGTAAAGCCCGAAGTGCGGTCAATCCTAAAATTACCCAGTTAATCCTGACATTAGCCAAAACCGCTGGGTAAAGCTGCAAAAAAATGTAAATTTCGGACTTTACCCGGGTAATCTTAGGACTAACCAACTGCCCTTGGGTAACGGTCTGGAAGAGCTGAAAAATGTGCACTTTACCCGGATAATGTGCAAGTCTGAAGCTTCACCCGGGTAATCTGAGGACTATCCACAGCTTCACCTGGGTAATCTGCAGAGCATCCAACCCCGCTTGGGTAAAAGGGAATTTTGCTATTATCTATGGATATTATCAACGAAAATGGCAAAAGACAAACATTGAAACCGTATTGAGGATAGAACGAATATACAGAGCGACAGGATGTGTTTCTCATGTGAATGTGAAAGCGTTACGTGATCTCTATTCAGGGGCGGATCCAGGGGGGGCAACGGGGCAATTGCCCCCCCCCCCGAGATTCTGAGAAAATTATTACTGCCTCTCTGCCTTCAGCAGCAGCAGACTGCATTGCCGGGCCGGCCAAACTGAAGCAGTGTGCGCCGCGACCCGCACTGCCTGCCTGACGAGGATCATTATCTCACTGACTCATCTCTATCTTGGTAAAAAAAAATGTAAACCGTCTCCTGTCCTGAATGAAATGAACGCCGCCGCTCACTCGGCCAGGCTTGCCGCCGCACTCAATGCGAGCGAGCAGCGCCAGCGAGCAGGAAGTGAGCAATCCAGCCATGCCCTCACGTCACTAACTGAAGTCACGTGTCAATCACTATCCGGTGGGCGCTGGACTGGTGGTGAGTGTCACATGGGCGGGAAAGCTAGCAGGAGGCGCCACACTGTCTCAGACTCTGCTGTACTGCTGCACACAGTGCAGCAGTCTGTGCCTGCCACTCAGTGAGTGTGCTGTGGCTAAGTTCCGCTGGCCTGCTGCGTGCGCACGCCACTCGCGGCACAGTCGCACTCGAGTGAGAGAGACACTGACTCACTGATGACACACAGTCTGTCAGAGACAGTGAGTGATTGTTTGGCGCTGAGTGTCCAGACTAAGTCCATCATCGAGCTCAAGGCCCCCCTGGCGGCCCAGCTTTGCCCCCAAGTTCCATCTGATTCTGATCTGTCTCAAGGTACCTCCTGGGCCCTGGCCCTGCGTCACGATTATGGTACCTGGGGGGTGGGGGGGTCACTGAATGAACCCAGCAGGAACTTGTTTTGTATAGATCTCATGGTTGGCTCCCTGATGTTTTGGGAACTACATTTCCCATGTCCTCTGCTCCTCTAGATTGTAAACTCTTGGGTGCCCGCTGCTCCTCTAGATTGTAAGCTCATGTGCGCCCTCTGCTCCTCTAGATTGTAAGCTCCTGTGTGCCCTCTGCTCCTCTAGATTGTAAACTCATGTGTGTCCTCTGCTCCTCTAGATTGTAAACTCCTGGGTGCCCTCTGCTCCTCTAGATTGTAAACTCATGTGTGTCCTCTGCTCCTCTAGATTGTAAGCTCATGTGTGCCCTCTGCTCCTCTAGATTGTAAGCTCATGTGTGCCCTCTGCTCCTCTAGATTGTAAACTCCTGGGTGCCCTCTGCTCCTCTAGATTGTAAACTCCTGTGAGCCGGACCCACTGCTCCTCTAGATTGTAAACTCCTGTGAGCCGGGCCCTCTGCTCCTCTAGATTGTAAACTCCTGTGAGCCGGACCCTCTGCTCCTCTAGATTGTAAACTCCTGTGAGCCGGACCCTCTGCTCCTCTAAATTGTAAACTCCTGTGAGCCGGGCCCCCTGCTCCTCTAGATTGTATAGATTGTAAGCTCCTGTGAGCCGGGCCCTCTGCTCTTCTAGATTGTAAACTCCTGTGAGCCGGACCCTCTGCTCTTCTAGATTGTAAACTCCTGTGAGCCGGACCCTCTGCTCCTCTAGATTGTAAACTCCTGTGAGCCGGACCCTCTGCTCCTCTAGATTGTAAACTCCTGTGAGCCGGACCCTCTGCTCCTCTAGATTGTAAACTCCTGTGAGCCGGACCCTCTGCTCCTCTAGATTGTATAGATTGTAAACTACTGTGAGCCGGGCCCTCTGCTCCTCTAGATTGTAAACTCCTGTGAGCTGGGCTCTCTGCTAAAACACCTTATTTTCTGTCAGTGCCCCTCCCGAGACTAGTTCCTGTGTAATAACAGACCCAGGATGCATAAAAGTGAGACAGATGTCATTTGCATATCCTACCCAGAGTTCCTAGCTGCATATGGGGAATGTGGCACAGGAGCTCTGGGATGCAATTCATCGAATTGCTGTGATGTGCAAGTGGCTTCTGCAATAATAAAACACACATATTATTATTATTATTATTCTTTATTTATAAAGCGCCAGCATATTCCGCAGCGCTGTACAATAAGCACAGTATAGACAGGGTTACAATACATTGAACAACATTTGACAAACAGTACAGGAGGAGATGAGGGCCCTATTCCCGTAGGAACTCACAATCTAGGAGGGTTGGGGTTGGAAACAGGAGGAGAGGACTGTAAGGTGAGAGTGATTGATGGTTGCGTCAGTGAGTTGGGTGGTAGGCTTCCCTAAATAGGAACGTTTTAAGGGAGCGTTTGAAGGAAGAGAAGTTAGGGGAAAGTCTGACAGTACGAGGGAGAGCGTTCCAGAGAGTGGGGGCTGCGCGTGAGAAATCCTGCAGTCTATCATTGGAAGAGGTGATGCGGGGAGAAGCTAGTCGCAGGTCACTGTTTGACCTTAGGGAGCGGGCCGGGGTGTATTTGGTGATTAGTGAGGACAGGTAGTGGGGAGCTGAGTTAGTGAGGGTTTTGTAGGTATACATATATATATATAATGTGATATAGCCACTGGACAGAACATTCACGCGGCTTTTACTTTATTTTCCAGCCACAAGTAGAGGTAATGTCACTGCTCTGCATGGAGAGAGCCTGTGGAGACATGGGTTCGATCCCAGCAAGCAACCTCTCCAGTAAGTGTCCTTGGGCAAGACACCTAACAGTACATACTCGCCACACAGGACATACTTGAAAACGAGAGAAATCTCAATGTATCCTTCCTGGTAAAATCCTTTCACAAAAAAAAAAAATACAGGTAGAGTGTCAAAATAAACAAAGGAATAAAACAAGCATAATCAAAAGCCTAAGCTAAAACTAAACATTTTCTCCCCTCGCTTAGAATACTGGGCAGCCAAGGCTGGTGCCAAATGAGCATTTTTAAGAGCGGAAGGAACGTCCGTGTGAGTGGACGTTCCTTTCAATCTGGTGCCCGTCTGGCCGCCTCACTGAGCGCAGTTAGTGCGCTCAACGCTGCAAGGCTCTATCCTCCTATGGATGCTGCGACGGACGCCGGGGAGGCACGTCAGTACGGGCGCACATAATGCGCTCGTCTGACCTCGGCCTTAGCCGCTTACCAGTAAAAAAATCAACAAAACAAAGAGTTTGTACTTTCCATCAGGAATTCAGGGCTTGTCTCCTCCTTTGCTGCTTCCAGTCAAAAAGACTGCTCTCCATGAGGGAAGCACAGTACATATATAGGCAGGGCAGTCTTACTCAGCAGTCAGCTGAGAATTAACCCTATAGGGGAAAAGTACTTTCACCATCCGCCTGGTGACAAAACGGTGGTCTACTCCCTGGCACTGTATATATATATTTATAAAAATATGTACTCACATACTCCTAAATTAGGTCCACAGCTGGAGGTTGTCTTCAATCCCAGGCCTCAAAAACAGCAATTTTGTATAAAAGAAATTCCAGCATACCGTGGTATTCTTAGAAAATCGGTTTGTTCCATCACTATCCATATGACGTTTCACCCTCACTTGACAAAGATCTATGTGAGGTGGAAACGTCGTACTGATGGTGATGGAATAAACCCATTTTCTAAGAACACCACGGTATGCTGGAATAATCATATTTTGTTTTTATAGTAGGTCCCAGAGACCGTTTACATTCTTGAATTCTTTCTCGCAGCGCCTGCAATAATCTGATACACTTTGTTTCTTCTACCTGTCTGTAGCTAATAAGTATAAACAATGTTTAAATAAAAGCACACGAAAGGTGGCAGAATGGGCAATGGTTCCTCTTCAACGTTAAAGCCTGAGCGACAATTACCTGAATCAATAAATCGCCAACCCCGGCCTTGTAATGAATTCTGAGTTCTCTGGCCCCGCTGCTTGAACTCAGACGTTGCCTCTGCTCGAATCCTCGGAGAGATAATTGCAATTTAATTACTTAAGGCCATAGGTGATTAAACATACCCCTCTCATTATTGTCCAGGAGGCAGGGGCTGCCCCGTGAGTTACGAGCTGTGCAATTTTCAACAGAATTTCGGTTTTTCATTGCGTTTTGGGGGGAGGCCCGCCATATGAATCCAGAAGCAGCCGCGCAATAGGCCTAGGGCAACTCCTGGCCTAAATTGTTTTGTAATGAGCTCTCCACCGTCTCTGCTTCACTTACACCAGAAACGGAACAGCTGAGATGGCGGCAGCTCTCCGCGATAACACACGTAATTTGTTTTTGTAATTAATGGGGAAACGAAATGCCTTTAGGGGTGTTTTTCTTTCTCCAGATTATGCTTTTGTTTTGCCCTTTGTTATTTTGTGTATGTTTATCATCAGATGGGTTATTTTTTTCTCCCCAGCCTTATTGCAGCGCATTAAACCATAAATTGTCCTGCGTGTCTCTCTTCGTGTGTGTGTGTTTGTTTAGTGTATTACAATATTGTTTTGCGTGTCGACAATTTATCTCTGTATACCGCTTTATGCCATCTATCCATTTCATAAGTGCGCACAGAAGGTTTGACACACTCAGAGAACACATTCTGCTTCCAATCTGTTTAACCCCTTAAGGACAACGGTTTTTTATTTTTTTTGCCTTGCTCTGTGTTAAGGACAAGTGCAGTTTTTCCGTCTACATGTTGACCTGTGATTTTCCACTTCCTTATTTAGTACATCCCTACATATTAAATACCTTTCTCTGAAGGACAGGCACAGCTTTTCATGTATGTTCAATATATGTTGATCCCTCGTCAATTTAGATGGAATGGAAAGAAAATATTTCCAGTTTATATATAATAATTTGTATAGACCTAATGGAACTGAAAGGAAATGACTCGGAACAGATTCAGGGATTTGTACTGAATGTGGAAATGCCTCATAGTTTCAATGTATGTCAGTTTGTTTTACTTATTATTATATAGGTTGAGACCAAAATAAAATGAACTAAAGCAGGGAAGGAATAGTGAATAAGTGCACTTCTATTATTATAGTAAACTTTATTATGGGCCCCCGGCACTAAATTAAAATTAATACCTTTAAATAATAGTAACCTGGAAAGAAAGAAATTTATTTATTTAATTTGTGAAAGGATTTTACCAGGAAGGATACATTGAGATTTCTCTCGTTTTCAAGTATGTCCTGGGTACATTGTGTTGCTATAGTATAGGTGGTAATAAAACTAGGTAAGCACCAGAAATAAAGACGCATGGCAATACCCAGACTGCTAAATTATTTACCTGTAGCGCACTCTGTGCAAAGAACTCTCTCCCTGAAATGCATTTTGTGCATAGAACTCTCTCCCTGTAGCTCACTCTGTGCATAGAACTCTCCCTGAAACGCACTCTGTGCATAGAACTCTCTCCCTGAAACGCACTCTGTGCATAGAACTCTCTCCCTGTAGCGCACTCTGTTCATAGAACTCTCTCGTTGTAGCGCACTCTGTCCATAAAACTCTCTCCCTGTAGCACACTCTGTCCATAGAACTCTCTCCCTGAAGCGCACTCTGTGCATAGAACTCTCACCCTGTAGTGCACTCTGTCCATAGAACGCTCTCCCTGTAGCGCACTCTGTACATAAAACTCTCTCCTGTAGCGCACTCTGTGCATAAAACTCTCTCCCTGTAGCGCACTCTGTGCATAAAACTCTCTCCCTGTACCGCACTGTCCATAGAACTCGCTTCCTGTAGCGCACTCTGTCCATACAACTCTCACCCTGTAGCGCACTCTGTCCATAGAACTCTCTCCCTGTAGCGCACTCTATCCATAGAACTCTCTCCTGTAGCGCACTCTGTCCATAGAACGCTCTTCCTGTAGCGCACTCTGTGCATAAAACTCTCTCCCTGTAGCACACTCTGTCCATAGAACTCTCTCCTGTAGCGCACTCTGTGCATAGAACTCTCACCCTGTAGTGCACTCTGTCCATAGAACTCTCTCCTGTAGCGCACTCTGTCCATAGAACTCTCCCTGAAACGCACTCTGTGCATAAAACTCTCTCCCTGTAGCGCACTCTGTGCATAAAACTCTCTCCCTGTAGCGCACTCTGTGCATAAAACTCTCTCCCTGTACCGCACTGTCCATAGAACTCGCTTCCTGTAGCGCACTCTGTCCATACAACTCTCACCCTGTAGCGCACTCTGTCCATAGAACTCTCTCCCTGTAGCGCACTCTATCCATAGAACTCTCTCCCTGTAGCGCACTCTGTCCATAGAACTCTCTCCCTGTAGCGCACTCTATCCATAGAACTCTCTCCCTGTAGAGCACTCTGTCCATAGATCTCTCTCCCTGAAGCGCACTCTATCCATAGAACTCTCTCCCTGTAGCGCACTCTGTCCATAGATCTCTCTCCCTGAAGCGCACTCTGTGCATAAAACGCTCTCCCTGTAGCACACTCTGTCCATAGAACTCTCTCCCTGTAGCACTCTGTCCATAGAACTCTCCCTGAAACGCACTCTGTGCATAGAACTCTCACCCTGTAGCGCACTCTGTCCGTAGAACGCTCTCCCTGTAGCGCACTCTGTGCATAAAACTCTCTCCCTGTAGCGCACTCTGTGCATAAAACTCTCTCCCTGTAGCGCACTCTGTGCATAAAACTCTCTCCCTGTACCGCACTGTCCATAGAACTCGCTTCCTGTAGCGCACTCTGTCCATACAACTCTCACCCTGTAGCGCACTCTGTCCATAGAACTCTCTCCCTGTAGCACACTCTATCCATAGAACTCTCTCCCTGTAGCGCACTCTGTCCATAGATCTCTCTCCCTGAAGCGCACTCTGTGCATAAAACGCTCTCCCTGTAGCGCACTCTGTGCATAAAACTCTCTCCCTGTACCGCACTGTCCATAGAACTCGCTTCCTGTAGCGCACTCTGTCCATACAACTCTCACCCTGTAGCGCACTCTGTCCATAGAACTCTCTCCCTGTAGCGCACTCTATCCATAGAACTCTCTCCCTGTAGCGCACTCTGTCCATAGAACTCTCTCCCTGTAGCGCACTCTATCCATAGAACTCTCTCCCTGTAGAGCACTCTGTCCATAGATCTCTCTCCCTGAAGCGCACTCTATCCATAGAACTCTATTTCCAGTTTATATATAATAATTTGTATAGACCTAATGGAACTGAAAGAAAATGACTCGGAACAGATTCAGGGATTTGTACTGAATGTGGAAATGCCTCCTAGTTTCAATGTATGTCAGTTTGTTTTACTTATTATTATATAGGTTGAGACCAAAATAAAATGAACTAAAGCAGGGAAGGAATAGTGAATAAGTGCACTTCTATTATTATAGTAAACTTTATTATGGGCCCCCGGCACTAAATTAAAATTAATACCTTTAAATAATAGTAACCTGGAAAGAAAGAAATTTATTTATTTAATTTGTGAAAGGATTTTACCAGGAAGGATACATTGAGATTTCTCTCGTTTTCAAGTATGTCCTGGGTACATTGTGTTGCTATAGTATAGGTGGTAATAAAACTAGGTAAGCACCAGAAATAAAGACGCATGGCAATACCCAGACTGCTAAATTATTTACCTGTAGCGCACTCTGTGCAAAGAACTCTCTCCCTGAAATGCATTTTGTGCATAGAACTCTCTCCCTGTAGCTCACTCTGTGCATAGAACTCTCCCTGAAACGCACTCTGTGCATAGAACTCTCTCCCTGAAACGCACTCTGTGCATAGAACTCTCTCCCTGTAGCGCACTCTGTTCATAGAACTCTCTCGTTGTAGCGCACTCTGTCCATAGAACTCTCTCCCTGTAGCGCACTCTGTCCATAGAACTCTCTCCCTGAAACGCACTCTGTCCATAGAACTCTCACCCTGTAGCGCACTCTGTCCATAGAACGCTCTTCCTGTAGCGCACTCTGTGCATAAAACTCTCTCCCTGTAGCACACTCTGTCCATAGAACTCTCTCCCTGAAGCGCACTCTGTGCATAGAACTCTCACCCTGTAGTGCACTCTGTCCATAGAACTCTCTCCCTGAAACGCACTCTGTCCATAGAACTCTCACCCTGTAGCGCACTCTGTCCATAGAACGCTCTTCCTGTAGCGCACTCTGTGCATAAAACTCTCTCCCTGTAGCACACTCTGTCCATAGAACTCTCTCCCTGAAGCGCACTCTGTGCATAGAACTCTCACCCTGTAGTGCACTCTGTCCATAGAACGCTCTCCCTGTAGCGCACTCTGTACATAAAACTCTCTCCCTGTAGCGCACTCTGTGCATAAAACTCTCTCCCTGTAGCGCACTCTGTGCATAAAACTCTCTCCCTGTACCGCACTGTCCATAGAACTCGCTTCCTGTAGCGCACTCTGTCCATACAACTCTCACCCTGTAGCGCACTCTGTCCATAGAACTCTCTCCCTGTAGCGCACTCTATCCATAGAACTCTCTCCCTGTAGCGCACTCTGTCCATAGAACTCTCTCCCTGTAGCGCACTCTATCCATAGAACTCTCTCCCTGTAGAGCACTCTGTCCATAGATCTCTCTCCCTGAAGCGCACTCTATCCATAGAACTCTCTCCCTGTAGCACACTCTATCCATAGAACTCTCTCCCTGTAGCGCACTCTGTCCATAGATCTCTCTCCCTGAAGCGCACTCTGTGCATAAAACGCTCTCCCTGTAGCGCACTCTGTGCATAAAACTCTCTCCCTGTACCGCACTGTCCATAGAACTCGCTTCCTGTAGCGCACTCTGTCCATACAACTCTCACCCTGTAGCGCACTCTGTCCATAGAACTCTCTCCCTGTAGCGCACTCTATCCATAGAACTCTCTCCCTGTAGCGCACTCTGTCCATAGAACTCTCTCCCTGTAGCGCACTCTATCCATAGAACTCTCTCCCTGTAGAGCACTCTGTCCATAGATCTCTCTCCTGAAGCGCACTCTATCCATAGAACTCTCTCCCTGTAGCGCACTCTGTCCATAGATCTCTCTCCCTGAAGCGCACTCTGTGCATAAAACGCTCTCCCTGTAGCACACTCTGTCCATAGAACTCTCTCCCTGTAGCACTCTGTCCATAGAACTCTCCCTGGAACGCACTCTGTGCATAGAACTCTCACCCTGTAGCGCACTCTGTCCATAGAACGCTCTCCCTGTAGCGCACTCTGTGCATAAAACTCTCTCCCTGTAGCGCACTCTGTGCATAAAACTCTCTCCCTGTAGCGCACTCTGTGCATAAAACTCTCTCCCTGTACCGCACTGTCCATAGAACTCGCTTCCTGTAGCGCACTCTGTCCATACAACTCTCACCCTGTAGCGCACTCTGTCCATAGAACTCTCTCCCTGTAGCACACTCTATCCATAGAACTCTCTCCCTGTAGCGCACTCTGTCCATAGATCTCTCTCCCTGAAGCGCACTCTGTGCATAAAACGCTCTCCCTGTAGCACACTCTGTCCATAGAACTCTCTCCCTGTAGCACTCTGTCCATAGAACTCTCCCTGAAACGCACTCTGTGCATAGAACTCTCACCCTGTAGCGCACTCTGTCCATAGAACGCTCTCCCTGTAGCGCACTCTGTGCATAAAACTCTCTCCCTGTAGCGCACTCTGTGCATAAAACTCTCTCCCTGTAGCACTCTGTCCATAGAACTCGTTTCCTATAGCGCACTCTGTCCATAGAACTCGTTTCCTGTAGCGCACTCTGTCCATACAACTCTCACCCTGTAGCGCACTCTGTGCATAGAACTCTCTCCCTGTAGCACACTGTCCATAGAACTCTCTCCCTGAAACGCACTCTGTCCATAGAACTCTCCCTGAAACGCACTCTGTCCATAGAACTCTCTCCCTGTAGCACTGTCCATAGAACTCTCTCCCTGAAGCACACTCTGTGCATAGAACTCTCTACCTGTAGCACTCTGTCCATAGAACTCTCTCCCTGTAGCGCACTCTGTGCATAAAACTCTCACCCTGTAGCGCACTCTGTGCATAGATCTCTCTCCCTGAAGCGCACTCTGTCCATAGAACTCTCTCCCTGTAGCGCACTCTGTCCATAGAACTCTCTCCCTGTAGCACTCTGTCCATAGAACTCTCTCCCTGTAGCGCACTCTGTCCATAGAACTCTCTCCCTGTAGCACTCTGGCCATAGAACTCTCCCTGAAACTCACTCTGTGCATAGAACTCTCACCCTGTAGCGCACTCTGTGCATAGAATTCTCTCCCTGTAGCGCACTCTGTCCATAGAACGGTCTCTGACATGCTCTGTCCATGAACTCTCTCATCATGTAACGCTGTCTGTGCATAGAAGATTATCCCTGTGGCTCTCTCTGCACATAGAACTCTACTTCTCTTTTGTACCTTTCACTTCGAGGTTCAGGTTACCACTTCTTTTTGTATTTCACGATCAGATATTAGACCATTTTACCATAATGTTCCAGCAATATCTTGTGTTAATAGACCTGGTTAACCCCTTTTGATGATGTTGACCAGTATTTACCTTTGAATGTCTCTCTTTTGCACATTTTACCATCGTGTTCGCTTGGCACACACATATTATTAGAAAACTATGAATTTGAATCAATGGAAAGTCCTAGTTTTTAAAAATCTGTATTTGTAAATAAAATCTGTAAAATTGGTATTTCGTTACGCAGCATATCGAGAGGAAAGAAATCTAATCGTGTGTGCGCATTATGAAAACCATTACTAATTTCATCCTGAATTGTGTTGGTTGAACTTCACTGACCATTCAACCTATTCAGCGACGTTACGGGGCGTTTTGTTATTTCGTTGATAAAGCGTGACATCCGCCATGAAATTACCATCTGCTTTCTGGTAGTTTACCTTCACATAAACCGTCCTGTGGACTCATTACACACCACTATCTGCGCAGAAAGACTGGTGGCTTTGTGTATCGCTCGCCTCTTGCCTCCATCTCCCCCCTACGGTGATGGGAGCACCAGAAACAATTCGATTTTGTGCGAGTCTGAACATAAAACATGTCCTTAATGTGAGTTAAAGAGCAGGGTTGGCGGTTCTAAGACAGAAAAAAGTGCTTTCGATTTTTTTTCTTTTCCCTTTTCTAAATGTACGTTATTGCTTTTTTTTTCTATATTGCAATGTGTCTGTTACTTTGTTTAAAAAAAATGAAACCGCACACATTGGGGATAGTCTGTATAAGGTCTCTTTTTAGGCCGGGGTCAGACGTGCGTCTTTGAGAGCGGAAGGAACGTCCAGGAGAGTTTGCGTCCTTCCACTCTGACGCCCGTCTGACCGCCTCGCTGAGTGCAGTTAGTGCGCTCAGCGCTGCAAGACTCTATTTCCCCCAATGGAGGATCGCGCTTTGCTGCTCCATCAACGCGCATCTAGCGTTTTGACAGGAAGGCTTTCTGCACAGACGCTTGTAGAGAGCACAATTCGTGCACACATTAGAGTGTGACCGGCCCCGTCTAAGCGACACTATGCTGCGACAGACGCCGGAAGGCACGTCAGTACAGGCGCACCTAGTGCGCTCGTCTGACCGCGGCCTTAAGGTCTTTCTGTATCTCTGCAGATGTAAAGGTTATTTGTGGATTGGCATGAGTTGTACATAGATATTGTCTATGGCAGGGATGCTCAACCTTGGCTCTCCAGATATTTTGGAACTACATCTCCCATGTAAGGCTAGGGTCAGACTAAAGCAATTTTAACGTGCGTTTAGACGTACGAAATCACGGCCGTGCTAGCAGCAAATGACGTCCAATGCCGGGGAACACACGAAGTACGACCGCACGAAAGTTCGTCTGCGCAACGCAAGTGGCAAACGAACGCATTTTTTCTAGAACGTCAAACCTCTAGTACGGACGTACAGAGTGCGCTGCGTCCGCTAGAGGCGTGTGTGCGTGATTGGGAGACGTCAGACGCTGCTAATGTCCGGCCAACATAACGTCTAGACACAAAAAGGGTTTTATTGATGATCCATACAAAATCACGGACGAAAAGGCGCATCGTATGACCGCTATCGCGTATTCCGTGAAAAAATGCGTCCATTCATTCGAACGCACTTTTTCACAGACAACGCGAAAATGCGTTCGTCTGACCCTAGCCTAACTCAGCCAATCGTTAGGTCGATAGAGACTTGTGGGAAATGTAGTTCCCAAACATCAGGCCGACTTTAAGCAGCCCTGGTCTATAGCAACAAGCAGTCTTGATAAACCTGATATCTACAAATACATTGAGAGAGATTACAAGCCAGGGCTGAACTTAATCAGAGCTATTGTATACCTATGAGACCCTTTAAAGTCAATGGAGTCCATAAATTTACACCTGACTTGAAATCTAGTCGATCATGTAGTAAACCGTCTATAAAACATGCCGTTTCCTCATAGGTTCCTGCAAAATGTCCTTTGGAACCTGTATTTTTATATTCTATACTGAGCTACAGTGTTGGGGTCTTTCCACCTCACCCCTAATTATTTATATAGTGCTGTCATATTCTGAAGCCCTGTACAATGTGTAAAATAAAACAAACATGACTTGACAAATGAATACGGGATACACAGAAACAGGTGTCAAGGAGGACCTTGCCCATAGGGAATCGCTTAGATTGCAAGCTCCTATTTCTGTCCCCATCGCATGGTGAGCTACTCCTACTGAATAGAAGATAATGATGTTTTAAGTGATCTTCTATTACTGTGTCATATTTTGGGTATTTGTTTGGAACCTCAGGGTCCTATGCAAGAAGTGAATGTCACATGCAGGATATGATTGAAGTCAGATAGCTTCACTCATCCCCTTTTGAAAGTACACAAAGTTCTTTGTACTTTCTTCACTTTATTGAGAAAGTAACAGCAAATAAAAGGTGTCTTGTGGGAAGAGAGGACTTCTCTTGGTATGCTTCGTTATGCGGAGAAGGTAAAAACAGGATGCGATCACCCATTACAGAACAGGATCTTTATTCACATACCTCTAGGAGGAATCTGGTTCCGTGATCGTACTCCTAAAGAGACACAGCTAACACTTTGACAATCTTATAGATGCTTCTTGCAAGTAGTAGAGTAGCTCTGCGTCTCCATCGACCTGTATTTTAGCACCTGCAGAAGCTGCTTCTTATATTGTTGCAGTGATTTCATCCATTTTTTTCCATCCAAGTGAGCGACGCTACAACTGCTGCTCCTGCATGCTTGGAAGAAGTTTTTCTTTTGAACGTTTAAACACTTTCTTCCAAGAACAACAGCCTGGATTGGCTGAGAAGTTGCAGTAACTTCCTGATCTTTTATTGAATACATTACATACATATAAAGAAGTCAAAAGGAGTGTAAGATTTAAGTCCTGGTTTGTTACTGTGCACAATAAGGCAGAAAGTTACAAAAAAAAGAAACCTTTAAGTCGGTCACTCTTAATAACGCTTGGTTTGTTGTGAACTGCCACAATTTCTTTTCTTGTAACAAATGTTGCAAGAAAATATTGCTGACGTGGCAGTGTTTACAAAACACAACTATATCATGTATTAAGCACTCATATTAGACACTGCTATTAAACTGCTCTTCGAGCTCATCATCCAAACTCGTGCAGTACAGCAGACATTGCACTTGATCAAATGAAGTGATGTTTGGATTAATATAATGAACAAACCTTAATCGTCACAATAGATACCTCACCCCGTGTGCTCCACAATGTATTGCATTGCATTATCTGCGTGTCTAGGGGCAGCCAGCATTTTGGGAGATGCAATTTGTGCACAATCGTAGCGATAAGGCTAGCCATGGATGTTATCGATTTCCCATAGTGTGTGTGATTTTCTTTATTTATTTATTTTTTTGCTCCTTTTTTTATTTATTTATTATAAGAATGCATTGGGTCCCTTTTCAATCACTGCGTTTCTTTCACGAGAGGATAGAGGTATAACAATAGCCAGAATGATTAAAAAAAAAAAAAACTTTACCCAAACACGTCTGACAAGTGTTGTCCTCCGAGACCATTCAATCATAGCAGATTGTCTTCATTTTGTATTTCCCATAGGTTTCCATTGTAGCGCGAAGCAGCTGATCCTCCAGGACTAACCTTTTTCTAATTAATCTCCTGTATTAAACGATGATAATGAATTCACCCAGTAAAGTCATTTTCATATGAGTATTTAAACTTCCTCCATATAAATGCATATGGGGTTTATTTATATACGGGTTTTTTTTCTTTTAATTTAGGTCCTTGCTTACACAGAAGGTCTTCATGGAAAATGGATGTTCAGCGAGATCCGAGCGGTTTTCTCCAGGCGCTACCTCTTACAAAACACTGCGTTGGAGGTGTTTATGGCTAATCGCAGTGAGTTATATTTTTTCTAAATTATATATATATATATATTATTCCATTACTTGTGATTTGTTATTACTTGATAGAGATCTCTGTGATGGATGGTGTGCAGACTACAATCCCTGTCATGCTCACCCAGACTGCCTGGGATCATTACTGTCTTACTGGCTGACAGGCAGAAGAAATGTAACCATTATTGCTCTACACTAATTCAGTGCTAGATCTTGTATATATTTCTATATTTATTTGTACTACGCCAACATATTTTGCAGTGCGGTACAGGGTTTACAATAAATTGGGATAATACATATTTAAACAGGAGGGAGAGGTTACAGGATTTATAAAGCGCTAACAAGTTCTGTAGCGCTGTACAATGGGTGAGACAGAATAACAAATATACATACAAGTTAAACACACAGAACAGTAGGAGAGAGGACCCTGCTCGAGAGTCTACAATCTAAGAGGAGAGGGGTGACACACTAGGTGAGGGTAAATAGAGAACATGAGGTAGTGGGGAGCGTGTGGGCTGGGTGGGAAGATTGAGCAAGAAATGTACAGAGGGGGATTAGGGAGTGAGATGATAGGCTTCTCTAAAGTAATGTGTTTTCAGAGACTTCTTGAAAGACTAAAGAGAGGGGAGAGTCTGATGTGGGGGAGGGAGTTCCATAAAAAGGGGACAGCTCGGGAGAAATCCTGAAGGCTTGAGTTGGGGTTGCGGGTCCGAGCAGGCGATAATTCAGATCATTGGCCGAACGAAGTGGGTGGGACGGGATGTAACTGCTAATAAGGGAGGAGAAATAGGCAGGGGTGCGGTTATGGAGAGCTTTGTATGCGAGGACCAGCATTTTGAATTGGATTGTAAAGGAATCAGGGAGCCAGTGTAGAGATTGACAGAGGGGTGAGGTGCGGGATGTGAGGTGTATGAGTCTGGCACAGGCATTCCTAACAGATTACAATAGGGAGAATTGGGATCTCTTAAGGCCAGAGAGAAGGAGGTTACAGTAGTCAAGGCGGGAGATAAGTGCTTGGATGAACATTTTAGCAGAGTCCTGATTAAGAAAGGAACGGACGCGTGCAATGTTTTTTAGATGGAAGTAGGTGGCCCTTGACTTTATAAGGCTTTGTTAGTAAGACTGGTGGGTTTACTAGGTATTTAAACTCCATCTGTGGTGGAGTAGTCAAAAGACAGATAGAATTGGTAAAATTAAAATATAAGCCCTTTTCAAATGTTCCAAATGAATAAATGGGCATGCTAGTATTTTAGTGAATGCCGCTGGAGACGGGTCAGAGTTGAGGCTATGTTATCCTTTCTTGGGTGACTTCATGGACTATCGAGGCTGTTTATGAAAAATAGAATAGAATTTAAAATAAGGGCATATTAATTTGTCTCCTCCAAGCATTCTCTTGCTATATCTTTATGGTTTCAGTAAAAGTGCCCAAAATAGAGAAATAGGGAAAGAAAAGAAGGGTTTGGGCCCAAAATATAGACCTTCTAACTCCTTAATAGGAACTTGTATCCCTGTTCCATGATGAGCAAATGTTCAATGCTTTGAAGGGAAGCTCCCCGTATTTCTAAGTAGAATGAATGAGAATGTGTGGGCGATTTCTTTCTATATTGTCAGATTTATGCACGATTCATAAATAAGTGGTATATACAGATCATCATAATTTATACACTCCAGCAGTGTCCCCAGCACTCTACAGTAAAGAATCGGCATTTAAACAGAAATTACAAACTCAGGAGCCAGAGACAAGGTTTAGAAGACCCTGCTCAGAGGAGCTTACAATCTAGATCGCTCTCACTCTGAGATTTACAGGGCTATTCAGAGAGGTGAAAACCTTGAGAATTGGCAGGAGAATGAACAATCTAGACCAAATAGCCGATTTGGAAAGTGAGATAAATGGGAGAATTTTTCTGGTTTGACTATTTTGACCTAGAAATTTCACTTCTCCAGTCATTCTCAAGGTTTTCACCTCTCTCTGAATAGCCCTGATAAAAATGTCATAGGGCAGGGCTGTTTGACTTTTGCCTTCCCACAGGGAGTAAGTGCGACTGCTTCCATATGCTGTATAGTGTATACCAGTGTTTCCCAAACCTGTCCTCGGGACCCTCAACCAGGCCAGATTTTGCAGATCACCTTGGGGGAAATGCAGACTGAATCCTGCAATCAGTGAGCAGCAAATCAGATCACCTGCGCTGTGCTTCAGATATCCCGCAAACCTGGCGAGGCGGAGGGCCCTGAGGACAGGTTTGGGAAACACTGGTCTATACAATCTGTGTGAGTGTTTATATAGTTTTCCCCAAAACGATGTTCACTGGGTTTTGACAAGCCATGAGGCTCGTAGCCAGTGTCCAGGATCCATAGTAAAGCCAAATGCTCTCTACATCTTTCCATTCCTTAATGATCCAGAAGTGAAAAAGCAGATATCTGAGGGAGTTTTTAATCCTACAAAGGGACGAGCAAATCATTTTAAACCTTGATTATCAACAGTGGTTCTCAACCCTGGTCCTCAGTTACCCCTAACAGGCCAGGTTTTGCAGATATCTGAAGCACAGCACAGGTGATATGATTTGCTGCTCAGTGATTGGAGGATTCTGTCTGCATTTCCCCAACAGAATCCTTAAAACCTGGCCTGTTGGGGGGTACTTGAGGAACGCGGTTGGGAACCACTGATCTAGAACACTTTACTGCCATATTGGATGGGTTCAATTGTGCCGTTCACCAGATTCTAAGCCTCGTGTAAACCTCTGACAATTCACATTCATATAGCTACAGTTAATGGATTTGTGAACCTCTCCTATCTGTTACATCCTGATACAGTTAAAATTCACCCTCGCCTGCTTGCTGAAAGTAATGTTCATGGTGAATGCTTCCGAGGCGGACCCCAGAGATCATTGCTTTATTATTAACTCGTAAGAATGTGGTAAATTCAGAAATCCGGAGCGATGGGCTGATACATGTCAGATCAAACAATCCACCAGCCTCAAAATCTGGTTCCCTGAAGATCACTATAGTGTCACTAAGAACACTTATATCAGGGATCAGCAACCTTGGCCCTCCAGATGTTTTGGAACGACTCCTCCCATGATGCTCAGCTGCAGATTAGATTGGCTGAGCCCCTATGGAAATGTTGTTCCCATGGCCAAGGCTGCCAAAAACTGGCTTAAGTAGTGCAAGAGGGATAGAGCAGAGATCCGGAATGCATTTAGTTACTAAGATATTTATACAAATGAATGGTATCCATTCGAAAATTCATCAACTCGGACAGGTTTGGAGTTTGCTCAATGCCTCTCTTGCTTGCCATTAGTTGAGGGAAATTGAAAGTATCTGTAAAGATATACAAATACATGTCTACTGTTAATGTACAATCTACAAAGTGATGCACGACGATCCATAATGCTGCCGATTGCGTTGACGTTCAACTCTGCATGGGAAGAATACCTGATCTGCTAAACACCTGTCAAAACTGATTGGCATTAAGTCTTGCTTTGCTTTTTTTTCCTTATGTCTGGCTCTGCAGAATTGCTGATTGTCATTGTATTTATTATTATAATAATAAGAGAAAGGGTTTTCTTCTCTCTCTTCCTCTCGTCTTAATGCAGCTTCAGTTATGTTCAATTTTCCCGATCAAGCTACTGTTAAGAAAGTAGTATACAGCCTGCCTCGTGTTGGTGTAGGAACCAGCTATGGCTTGCCACAAGCAAGGTATGTGTGCTTTTCACTTTACACTTGAGAAATGATTCCGTATTGTGCGTCCATATGAATGCTAGCACTTATGCAACCAGCCAGAATATTATCCTTTGTGTTTAAGAGCCTTATTTGTGTCTGGTGCACAGGCGATGTGATCTTTCATTACCGGAATCACAGCAATCACACAGCTCCCAACATAGATGGAGAAAAAGGGCTTTTGCCGGTTTAGGGAATGTCGCTGGAGGCGTGGCCAGAGACGAGGCTATTCCCAGACGCTTTTTCATTTTGTCAAACATGTATGTAAATAAAAATTCCGTTTAGAACAAGAGCAAAGTATCGTGTTTATATCAAATGAATCCTCATAACATTTATTTCCGTTTAGAGACTTATTGTTGTGCAGCTCTGTTATACACCTGCACACTCCAGATATATGGAGAAGCTCCCAAAAAAGAGGGACCTTAGGAGATGAGAAAGTGCCCAAAATAGGGACACTACTGATGTATGCGACCACTAGAGTTTATCTTTAACCCTCTTCATTTTACCTAATGAATCGATTTGTTGATTTTGGACACAGTACAAATCTGGGCAAATATTGGCGATTCAGAAGCCTCCAAATCCCAAACCAAATCGAACCGGTATAAACTTACAGAATCGAACTGAATATATTCATGGAGATTTGGATTGTACGGTCTGTGCAATGCAAAATCACTAACCTTTACTGTAAAACAAGCAGAAATACTAGCCCTAACCCTAAGGCTGGGCGTCCACTGGGTCCGTATTGCGTATGTGCGATCATCCGATATCGTCTGTCGTTGTCCGAATAATTCCACAACATGGAGGGGTGAATCAGCCCTCTTCCACTGCATCTGACTTGGCAGGGAAACCTGAAAAAAGATGAATATAGTTAATATATATTAAAATGTATAGTTAAACCACCGTTCCACAGCAGGGAAATTGTCCCATAGAGAAGTGATTCAGTTTGACAACCCATAGGATTCAATGTAAAGATGTAAAAAAGTTTTTTTTCTTGTTTTGTTCAAATGTTTATTCTGTTACCCGCAGCAGAGAGCCTTTTTATTCATTTATTTATTTTTTTTAGTATTCTTTTGGGCGAAATTTTTGATTCCTAATATTTTTTAAAGAGACTACGCGCCATATTACATACTTGGTGCTAACTTAACCAGAGCTGTTGTAAACTGAAAATCTCCATAGGCTATAATGGCTCAGGGAAGTTTACAACAGCTCTGGTTAAGGCTAGGGTCAGACTGAGGCAGTGCGAACGCGCGTTCTGGCGCACTTAATCACGGCCGTGCTAGCAGCAGATGCCGGGCAATGACGGACAATATACGAAGTACGGTCGCACAAAAGTCCGGCTGCGCAACGCAAGTGGAAAATGAACGCATTTTTTCGAGAACGTTAAACCACTAGTACTGACGTACAGAGTGCGCTGCGTCCGCTAGCGGCGTGTGTGCGTGAATTGGAGACATCAGACGCTGCTAATGTCCGGCCAACATAACGTCCAGATGCAAGAAGTGTTTTATTGATGATCCGTACAAAATCACGGATGAAACTGCGCATAGTATGACCGCTATTGCGTATTCCGTGAAAAAATACGTCCATTCTTCGAACGCACATTTTCACGGACAACGTGAAAAATGCGTTAGTCTGACCCTAGCCTTAGTTAGCACCAACTATGTAATTTAACATGTACAGCTTGGAAAAAAGACGAGACAGAGGAGATATGATAGAAACATTTAAATACGTAAAGGGAATCCACAAGGTAGAGGAAGGGAGTATATTTAAAAGGAAACAAAGTAGCAAAACAAGAGGACATAGTCTTAGATTAGAGGGGCAAAGGTTTAAAAGTAACATCAGGAAGCATTATTTTACTGAGAGGGTGGTGGATACATGGAACAGTCTTCCAGTAGAAGTGGTAGAGGCCAAAACAGTGATTGAATTTAAGCAAGCATGGGATAGGCATAAGGCTATCCTAAACAAAAGATAAATCCAGGTAAAGTATCCATGTAATTGGGCAGACTAGATGGGCCGAAAGGTTCTTATCTGCCGGCATTTTTCTATGTTTCTATGTTTTCTATGTAATATGGCCCTAAGTGTTTTTTCCTGGCCGAATGCAGTGTGTTTTTTTTCTTCAGTCTGACTGCATTCGCGGTGCTGTCCTCAGCACTGAAACCTATTTCAGCACCAAGGAAAATGTTTTTTTTCCACCCTGCAGGCTTTGGCGAGTTTGTTTTTCTTTTTGTTGCATTTGCTTGGGAGAGGGTTTTTTACCCCTAGAACAGTGGTTCCCAACCGCGGTCCTCAGGTCCCCTAACAGGACAGATTTTAAGGATTACCTTGGGTAAAAGCAGACTGAATCCTGCAATCACTGAGCAGCAAATCATATCACCTGTGCTGTGCTTCACATATCTGAAAAACCTGACCTGTTGGGGGTACTTTGAGAAACGCGGTTGGGAACCACTGCCCTACAGCATTTTTTTTTTCTTCGTTCGGTGGCCTGTCAGTTGGCCGACCTGGGTCATCCACAGACGCTTCCAGTGTACGACCCTGGTTGTGTGACGGCGTTGACCGTAGTCGGAAGACAAAGTTGGTCGTCCGATTACAGACCCAGTGGACAGCCAGCCTTAGGCTGAGCGTCCACTGGCACCGTAGTCGGACGACCGATGCTTTTGTCAGACCATGGACGACGTCGGACGTCCGACGAGGGTCATCCACTGCAAGCGATCCGTCGGAACGACTATGGACGATCAGATAGATTTCAGAGGTGGAGTGCAGAGACTGCCAAAACAAGAATGAACTGGTTTTACATATAAAACACCGTTCATTCTGCTTTTTTAAACACTGCAGTCCTTTGTGGTACAATGGGTGAGACAGAATACAAATATACATACAAGTACACACAGAACAGTAGCAGAGAGGACCCAAGAGCTTACAATCAACCAAGGAGACTTCCCTACCCCTCACCCCTACACAAACAGGGCTAGTCCCACACATCCCACATACATATAGTTTATTTTAAATGCTTTTTTAACTCCCCTGATCGGTTTCTCCACATCCATCTTCTCTGATCTGCTGAAATACATGCGATGCAAACGAGTGAAATAGGAGTGATCACCCATCTGATGCCGTCTTTACCCCTCGCCGGAAGACGAATGCTAAACGCAATGGACGATGGTCCATTCACCTGCATGTTGTTGGAACGGACGGACGATGACGGACGATATCGGATGATTGCACCATCGTGCAAATACGGTGCCAGTGGACGCCCAGCCTTAAGGTTACCCTAAGCCTACAGCTAACCCTCGGCCTAATAGTAATTTTAAGTCTAAAAGTAACCCTGATTCTAGCTTTAGCTACAGGTATAGGGGAGCTTATAGAGCAGGTAGAATGAAGGGGGGATAATATGTGTGCCTGCTAATTTTCCAAACCCATTCATTATCTTTTTCCAAATCCGAACTTTTTAAATTCAGAAATTTGTGAACAGATTTTTTTTTTTTTTTTTACCGTGCACATGTCTATTAATGAGTATGTTGCACGTGCACACAGCTGCGGATTCCCTATGGTCAGAAGAATGTGTATATTAAGTTATAATGAGCAGAACTCTGCAGAATAGAGCGTGTGCCCCATATAGATAATGTGTGCCCCATATAGATAATGTGTGCCCCATATAGAGCGTGTGTCCCTGTGCCCCATATAGAGCGTGTGTCCTGTGCCCCATATAGAGCGTGTGTCCCTGTGCCATATAGAGCGTGTGTCCCTGTGCCCATATAGATAATGTGTGCCCCATATAGAGCGTGTGTCCATGTGCCCATATAGATAATGTGTGCCCCATATAGAGCGTGTGTCCCTGTGCCCCATATAGAGCGTGTGTCCCTGTGCCCATATAGATAATGTGTGCCCCATATAGAGCGTGTGTCCCTGTGCCCCATATAGAGCGTGTGTCCCTGTGCCCATATAGATAATGTGTGCCCCATATAGAGCGTGTGTCCATGTGCCCATATAGATAATGTGTGCCCCATATAGAGCGTGTGTCCCTGTGCCCCATATAGAGCGTGTGTCCCTGTGCCCATATAGATAATGTGTGCCCCATATAGAGCGTGTGTCCCTGTGCCCCATATAGAGCGTGTGTCCCTGTGCCCCATATAGATAATCTCTAGCTATAAATACCTTTGCTGAGTTTTTGCAGTAGATTTCTTTTCCCTATTAATTCAGTCGTTTTTACTTTAGGAATTAAAACACAAATGAAGAGTGTAATTAAGGTGTAATATTGTGTGACTGTAAGTGGGGATCAGGCACAAGGCTCCTCCAAGCTGCTGTGTGATTATCCCAGGCAAGCTGAGCTAATTATCTGTCCCTTGAATAGTCCAGGCTGGATCAAACAATTCTGCGAGTCCTTGAGTCAATCTCGCCTCTGTAATAACCAGGTATCGTCAATTTCCATAATTAGTAGGTGTTAAAATCCTGTTTCTAGCTCTGTCACTCTTTCCGTTAGTGTTGGTATGCACATTGTATCGTTGCAATATATAAAATTTACTAAAAAAAAAACAAAAAAAACAGTACTACTACAAACTCCTAATAACACACAGGAAACAAATACGGCAAAACACCAAATCACGCTCTGCGTCACGGCTTCTTTTTAATCCTGAAAGAGGCGCCACTATCGCTGGCAAATATTTGACTGCGCGCCCTTGACCGTTTCATTCGCTGCGTATTGAAAGAGGTTTCTGACAAGCAGCTAGTAAGTGACGGCTGCTGCTCAGATCAAGGAAGAGCTGTCTGTCAATCAGCCGTCTAGTCCCGTCTCCTCGCAGATGCTCGTGATGTCATTAGCGGCGGCAGCGACATGTATTATCGTGTCATTGTGTAATGTCCTTCCACTTGCAAGATTCTGCTAATTAGATTATGCTCTGACTGTCCTCCAGTTGTTTAAAGCGTGTCACTCCCATGACACTCAGCCGACCTGGGCATCGAACGTATCTCCAACATCTGAACAACCGCCCGTTTAATGAGTGTAGGCGGGCGACTATGCCAGAACATTTGTGTAGGGCTTTTTACATGCCAATTTTTTTCAACCCATACATAACAAAATATATGTATTTTGTTAAATTACATATCCACATTTTTAAATAAAATATATATATATATATGTGTGTAAAAAGTAAAAAAAAAAATTAAAAAAATGAAATATAGATAGATATAGATAAATACAGGTTATATATTCACTATATATTTTAGGAGATGAACTATTTCACTTTCATGATGTCCTGAGCTATATACATGTTATTTTTCTATTTTGATGCTAGTTTAACCCCCCTCCCCACCCTTGACATAATATGTGTGCCTGGCAAATTTGTGCAAAATATGCTTTATTCATTTCGAGCACTTTGTTGCATTCAATATCTTATACAGGAATGTCAAACATCACCCCCCCCCCTGTTTTTTTAACAACAACTCCTCGCATGATGTTTTTGGGCATCAATCGATTCAAATATTTGTGGGAATTGTAGGCAATCGACATCTGGGGGGGGGCGTATTGGGGGGGTGGAAGCCGTATTGGAGGGGGCGGGTGAAAAAAGTCTGGACCATTAGAAAGTGTTCATTATAATCATCATTCTTTATTTTTGTTTTGTGTTTATAGTTTCTGTCTGCGGATCCACTTCCGTGTCATGTTTATTTTCTAAATGTATTTTTCCATTTTTAATAACATTTCAAAAAAAGGAAAAGAAACCTAAAAATAGATTATTATCAATCCTCAAAATATCTGTTCTTAATTTTTGCTTCCTTTTATCATGACGTGTCAGCGTGTAGTGTTCTTTTCCCCCCTTTTTTTAATATAAATTTCTGCCGGTACAGGAGGATTTCTCTGGCCACTCCCAGGCAGCTTTTTAAATCCTCCAACATGACTCAGCGGTGGCAGCGACGGGAGATCTCAAACTTTGAATACTTGATGTTCCTTAATACCATAGCAGGTAAGGCTTCTGGCTCCTTCAATCCTTTCTAATATGTTTATGTTTGTCAAAATCTTGAGTACCATGACTTGATAGAATACATTTATCCCTCCGGGACTCGGCGGCTGCAGCTCTCTATGATGGATTCCGAAACACTCACATTAAATTTGATAAGGGAATACGCCGCCTATCACCAAAGCCTTCTCGGTACATGCAATGCTACGGAGGCTGCACCTAACTCTCCTGCCATTTCCGCTGCTGACAGCTTTGTCTGAAGCTTTATTAGAGGCAACAAACCATCGGCAGAAACTGTCTGGAAATAATAATGGGAAAATGTAATTTTACTAGTTCGTCATTCCCAACAACAGCAACCAGACAGGAGAATAACAACAGTCTCCCTGCCTAGTACAGATGTCACCCAAAGTGTGGCATGATTAGGTAACCATGTTCTAGCTCCTTCCCCTTAATCTCAGGTTTGCCTCGGCGACAGCCCTCCTTTTATGCGCTCTTGCATACGATATGCGCTTTCCGAAGACCTCAACACCAATATGTATTAATACTAAAGATGCATAATTAAACCACATTATGTTTATAGAAATCATGCGTTATGCCATCTAATATAAGGATGTGTGCTATTCGAGCCGATGCATTATATTATAATTATCTATATAACGCTTACATATTCCACAGGAGCTGTACAATGCGTACTGAATTTTGTTTAATTTAGGGCTGGTCTACTAACATCAGAAATATGCTGCAATTAAGGGTTCGCCTGTAGAAATATTAACCCCTTCACTACCCTGACAGTGTATACACAATCAGCAGGAGCCTGACATCGTGTTAACATGATCTGGAGCTATGTTGAATCATTGCAAATTAAACGCATTTGTTGCAACTGAATTTTGTTTGCTTTCGAGCTCCAGAAGGTACCTCTAAAATGTTAGCACCGTGGGCATGATGCCTGAGGTGCTAACACTTTTTATAAACAGCTGGGGGATCTCTAATGGACTTTTCCCCAGCTGATCCTGCATGAAACACAGAACTGTAGTAACTCTGTTTCGCCAGCAGATGGCAAAATCTTCCTGCCAAATAGGTTATCACAGTAAGAGGTACACTGAAAATATTCCCACATTTTTCATACTATATAATTAAAAATTAGGGATGCACCGAAATCATCGGCCGAAAATTGTGCTTTCGGCCTAAAGGAAAAAACGCCAAAAAAAAACAGTCATCCGAATCTGGGCCTGGCCAAGCCGGGGACTCGTCTGGGCCTGGAGGCCGTCCGAGCAGGGGACTTGGCCAGCCTCCAGGCTCAGGCCAACCCCCTGCTCGGCTGGGCCTCCAGGTTCAGATGACTGCTTTTTGGGGGTTGAGATTGCATTGCCTACATTCACGTACTCCCCTACATCCACATAGTTTGGCCCTGAGCTCCTCCAGCGGTTTCCATGACAGTCCTCCTGTGTCCCAGCGGCAGATCGGACCGCGGTTCGCGATGAGAGGTACTTCCCTGATTTATTATTTTTGGGGGTGGGGTTCAGCTGGTGCTAATTCATTTTGCAAAAGCAGTATCCGTTAACTCCAGCTCCAGCTGTGGATAACATTTTAGTTACCGCGACGGTGCGGTAATTAGTGTTAGGACTTTGTAATCTTAACACTTATTACTGATTGCGATCCCTATGTTAAGCATAGGCAGCGCAAAGTACAGTAAGCTTGCGCAAACAAGCGCAATCACCGATGCGCTTATGGATTTTATAACCCGTTAGCGTTCGGAAGGTAATATGGGGGCATGCGGTAATGTCACTTATAGGATTATTCAGAGAGCGACAATCTGGCCCCGAAATGGCACCGAACAGGGAACTTCCCTCCACGGTGCCATTTCGTGGCTATTCGGCTATACAGTTCTCCAAATTTTGGCGAATTGCCTGCAAATACGATGCTGTTCGACGGCAGTGAAATCCCCCGTAGAGAAGCAATGGTTAATCTGTTAATTCTCGGGGACTTCAACATTCCCATTGATGATCCTTCCGCTCCTGCTGCCTCCAAACTTCTTTCACTCACGTCCTCCCTTGGACTCACACAATCCTCCCTCCTCCCTACCCACCGCGATGGTCACGTTATTGACCTGGTCTTTTCCAACCTCTGCTCCATTTCTGAGTTCAGATGTCGCCCTTTCCCCATCTCTGACCACCACCTTCTCTCTTTCAACCTATCTGGACTTCCTAAACACCCTGCTCCCCCACCCCGCACACACACTCGCAGAAATCTACATGCTGTGGACCCCCATCAATTCTCCAACCTACTTCACCACCTCCCTCATACCTCATCCTTCACCTGCCCTGATGCTGCCACTAATCACTACAACACTACGCTTATCTCTGCTCTAGACACTCTTGCTCCTCTTCGACTCTGTAAGGCCCCACGCCGCCAGCTTCAGCCCTGGCACACCCTCCAGACTCGCTACCTGCAAAGATGCTCCCGCACTGCAGAGCGTGCCTGGAGGAAATCCCGCTCTGAAGCTGATTTTGTTCACTTCAAGTTTATTCTCCGGTCATACACCTCTGCCCTCCACTTGGCCAAACAATCCTTCTTCTCATCTCTTATATCTACGCTGTCCTCCAACCCTAAACGTCTCTGGTCCACCTTCAACACCCTCCTCCACCCACCTGCACCTCCCCCCTCAGCTGCCTTCAGCGCTCAAGACCTGGCAGACTACTTCCTCAGTAAAACTCTAACTATCAGAAGCAACATCCCAACACAAGATAGTTATCTGCCACCTCCACTCCCACAGGTCCCCTCTGCCACCCTCTGCCGCTTCCTCCCAGCCACTGAGGAGGAAGTCAATTCCTTATTGTCCTCCTCACATCTCACCACGTGCCCGCTCGACCCCATTCCCTCACATCTAATTCCTCCCCTCTCCTCCTCCCTCACCCCTGCTCTCACACACATCTTCAACCTATCTCTTTCCATCCGCCTTCAAACACGCGCTAGTTACCCCTTTACTAAAGAAACCATCCCTAGACCCCAACTCTCCATCCAACTACCGCCCTGTATCCCTGCTTCCCTTCACATCAAAGCTCTTAGAAAAACTAGTCTTCAACCGCCTCTCCCTCTTCCTGTCCTCCAATTCCCTACTTGACCCCCTGCAATCTGGCTTCCGTCCCCTACACTCAACTGAAACTGCCCTCACCAAAGTCACCAACGACCTCCTAACTGCTAAAAAACACGGCCACTATTCTATTCTCATCCTGCTTGACCTCTCTGCTGCTTTTGACACTGTTGACCACCCCCTCCTTCTACAGACCCTCAACTCTCTGGGTCTCGGTGACACTGCACTTGCTTGGGTTTACTCCTATTTATCCACCAGGTCCTTCTGTGTGTCCTTTGGTGGTAACTCCTCCTCCTCATTGCCTCTATCTGTTGGTGTACCTCAAGGCTCTGTCCTTGGTCCTCTGCTCTTTTCCATCTACACCTCCTCCCTGGGCAAAATCATCAACAGCTTTGGCTTTAATTACCACCTCTACACTGATGACACTCAGATCTACCTCTCTACCCCTGATCTCTCTCCCCCTGTCCTTTCAAAAGTCAGCGACTGTTTATCTGGCATCTCCTCCTGGATGGCCTCCCACCACCTAAAGATCAACATGTCAAAGACTGAGCTCCTACTTATTCCTCCCTCCAATGCCTCCCCACCTCCTGACTTCTCTATCACGGTGGAGGGTATCACCATCTCCCCATCAAACCAAGTTCGCTGTCTTGGAGTTACACTTGACTCTGCTCTTTCCTTCATCCCCCACATCCAGTCTCTTTCCTCCTCCTGCCGATACCAACTGCGTAATATTTCCAGAATTCGGCCATTTCTTACCGCTGTCACCACAAAACAACTCATACACGCCCTGGTAATCTCCCGACTCGACTATTGCAATAATCTCTTATCTGGCCTCCCTCTGTCCCGCCTCTCCCCCCTACAATCCATCCTGAACGCCTCCACCAGGCTATTTCACCTTACCCGCCGCTCTGTCTCTGCCGCTCCCCTCTGCGAGTCCCTTCACTGGCTCCCCATCCACTGCAGAATTAAGTTCAAAATCCTTATCCTTACCTACAAAACCCTCACTAACTCAGCGCCCCACTACCTGTCCTCACTAATCACCAGATACACCCCAGCCCGCTCCCTAAGGTCAAACAGTGACCTGCGCCTAGCTTCTCCCCGCATCACCTCTTCCCATGATAGACTGCAGGATTTCTCACGCGCAGCCCCCACTCTCTGGAACGCTCTCCCTCGTACTGTCAGACTTTCCCCTAACTTCTCTTCCTTCAAACGCTCCCTTAAAACATTCCTATTTAGGGAAGCCTACCACCCAACTCACTGACACAACCATCAATCACTCTCACCTTACAGTCCTCTCCTCCTGTTTCCAACCCCAACCCTCCTAGATTGTGAGTTCCCACGGGAACAGGGCCCTCATCTCCTCCTGTACTGTTTGTCAAATGTTGTTCAATGTTTTGTAACCCTGTCTATACTGTGCCTATTGTACAGCGCTGCGGAATATGCTGGCGCTTTATAAATAAAGAATAATAATAATCTGTTCAGAGAACGCCGAACAGCAGAGAAATGTCAGTGAAATTCCTTGCTGTTCTGTGGTTTCATTCGACAGGTTTATTCAGGTGAATCCCATAGGCTTCAATGTTAAAAATATTCCCGTTTTTATTAAATATCCAATAAACCGTTTATTCTTTTAATCTGCAACAAAAAAATTCTCTTTATTTTTTTAGGCATTTTTGATGATGTTTTTTGCAAAACTTTTCTTACTTGGTTTTTTTAAATAGCGTTTTTTTCTGTAACAGACCTTTCTATTATCATTCATGGGATCTTAGATGTAAATTCCTGACATTTTCATCCAGTAGTTTTTTTTCAAACGGCGTTCCAATGTTGACACGTTCAATCGTTTTGTTTTTATTTACCCCGTCTGTCGGCTTGTTGGCTTTTTCTGGCGACTGGTTAGCGCTGTGTTTGGTGGATCGTCGACTTTTTCCAGACATGTTCGTGGGGTTTTTGCAGCATTTCGAGTGATGTGATCAGATGCGTTTTGCAGCGGATCTTAGGTTTTTGTTCGGTTTTGTGGAGGACTTTGGGGTCCGTTCCCTGCACTCCAAGGACCCTGCGGTAAATGGTGAATTCACCGCAGGATCAGGAAATTTGATTCCCCCAAAGTGCAAGCAATCAGAGAGCACCGAAATATCGCCGTCATTTCGGTGCTCTCTGAGTAACCTCTTAAACCTAGCGCTACCGCTCACATAGCTGAGTGCTACCGCTCACATAGCTGAGTGCTACCGCTCACATAGCTGAGTGCTACCGCTCACATAGCTGAGTGCTACCGCTCACAGCTGAGTGCTAACTCACATCGCTATGTGAGCGTTAGCGCTCAGCTATGTGAGCGTTAGCGCTCAGCTATGTGGGCGTTAGCGCTCAGCTATGTGGGCGTTAGCGCTCAGCTATGTGGGCGTTAGCGCTCAGCTATGTGTGAGTTAGCGCTCAGCTATGTGTGAGTTAGCGCTCAGCTATGTGTGAGTTAGTGCTCAGCTATGTGGAGTTAGCACTCACCTGTGAGTGTTAGCACTCCGCTATGTGAGCGTTAGCGCTCAGCTGAGTGCTAACGCTCACAGATGAGTGCTAACTCACACATAGCTGAGCGCTAACGCTCACATAGCTGAGCGCTAACTCACACATAGCTGAGCGCTAACGCCCACATAGCTGAGCGCTAACTCCCACATAGCTGAGCGCTAACGCTCACATAGCTGAGCGCTAACGCTCACATAGCTGAGCGCTAACGCCCACATAGCTGAGCGCTAACGCTCACATAGCTGAGTGCTAACGCTCACGTTAAGATTGTAATAGGGCCCTTAGTTTCAAATTTCAAAAAGAAATTACAAAAAGAACACAGCCCAGTTATTTATATTTGTACAGGGAGAGAAAAGTATGTGATCCCTCAGACCACCAGCAGGTTCTCAGCAACCATAAATACAAAAGGAAATGCGAAGGAGCGCAGACAATTTCGTTTTTATTTTTTTTCTTGCGTTTTGAATGTTATCTCCTATATTCATGGAGTCCCGAAGCAGCTGGATATATCATAATGCCTGCCTCCGCATTGTCCTTCAGGAATTACCTTTGATACAGTAACACGGTCAAGAAAACTAAATTCGGTCCTCAGCAGTTGTGCGGATTATTTTGCGCGCTCAGCCGAGCATTCCCTGTTTAGCTTCTCCCCATTTTTATTATTATATATAAAGTGTGAGCTTTAAGTAACTAATTATGTGTATATTTAGCTCTGTCTGTGTTGGGCTTATTATTGTCATGTAATTAGATGTTACTAGAACTCCCTGCATCAAAAAAACGAGAAAAAAAAATCATTAAAAATTCTTTCCTAATGACCTAGAGATGACAAAATGTCTGTAAAGTGTGAAGAGGCAGACAAGCATAGGAATATCTCTCGCGGAGTGTTAATCCAGATGCCGCAATCATCTAATTAAACAATATTTTGCTGTCATTAGCATTATCACTAAGGAATTGCAGTCACATTTCTTCTGTCAGCTGTCCCTGAGCTACCTCACCTTTAGGAAGTGGATCACGGTTTAAAGATCTTTATTTTTTATTATTTATTTTTAATCGAGTGCACTTTTTTCTCTCGCTTAATCTTGCGTCGCTTTATTATTTTAATTTTCAAAGCTGCGCGCTGTTTTAATATTTTTCTCTGATTATTCTGGGTAAACTTGGTTGGTGGAAAATCGTCCACTGTTACTGATGGTCTCGTGGCTCGGCAAAGTGCCCCCTAGTCCTGTCATGGGAACTCGTGCCAGAAACGAAGCCACAAACTCACAGTAAACGGGTGACATTGGCTTTTGTGATTCCATAGATAAAGGTTATATCCTTCACAAAATCAAGTCAACTTCAGTCCCAAATTGCGTCTCCTAAGGCCAGGGTCAGTCGAGCGTCTTTGAGAGCGGAAGGAGCGTCCGTGAGAGTGGACGTCCTTCCACTCTGACACCTGACTACTGGCCATCTCGCTGAGCGCAGTTAGTGCGCTCAGAGCAGCAAGGCTTGATCCTCCTATGGAGGATTGTGCTTTGCAGCCCCATCAACGAGCGTCTAGCGTTTTGACGGGGAAGCTTTCTGCATGGACACTTGTAGCACGGGCAATTCGTGCCCGCACTACAGCGTGTGACCGGCCCCGTCGAAGCGTCACAACGCTACGACGTATGGCTGCAGCTTACAGTAAGCAGCACAGGCAAAAAATGTAAATTGAAAACTAAAGGGTAACAAAGGGAGGTGGGGGTGCAGAGTGATCAAACCGAGTTCGTGCTTAACCCCTCTGATGCCCCTCTCATGTTTTTATAAGTTCCTATAGGAGTAGGACCTTCAATTCCTCCTGTAAATGTTTGTCAAATTTATTTATTTATAAAGGATTTTACCAGGAAGGATACATTGAGATTTCTCTCCTTTTCAAGTATGTCCTGGGTTCAAGAACATTGAATTGTTACAGAAATACAAAGTAATAAAATGCAAGATATTAAAAAAAAAACAACACAAATATACAGATTAACAGAAAATAAATATGTAGGAAATAGTCATTATGTTACATGTTTACAGGCGCATTCCGTATTGAGGTTTATTAATAGGGAGCTCGAGTGACTTTAGACTGGGGGAAGATTTGATGGCGTCTGGGAGGTTAACCCATAATCGCTGTGCTCTGTAGGCAAATGAGGATCGAGCCACTTTCTTTTTGTATTGCGGTATTGCAAGCAAGGTGCTGGTCCTGGATAGGAGGTTATAAGATGAGGGAACTGCTGGGGGAAGCAGCCTATTCAGGTAGGGTGGCAGCTTCCCAGAAAAGCTCTTAAACACCAGTTGGAAATGTGAAGAGTGCTTCTAGAGTCCAGTGATGGCCAGTTTAGTTCTTTTAACATGTCACAGTGGTGGGTCATGTAGTTACATTGTAGCACAAAGTGGCAGAATGAGTTATACAATGTAGTAAGTTTCCGGAGGTTTGTTTGCGGGGCGGCTGCATACACTACATCTCTGTATTGATAGAAACATTTAAATACGTAAAGGGTATCCACAAGGTAGAGGAAGGGAGTATATTTAAAAGGAAACAAAGTAGCAAAACAAGAGGACATAGTCTTAGATTAGAGGGGCAAAGGTTTAAAAGTAACATCAGGAAGCATTATTTTACTGAGAGGGTGGTGGATACATGGAACAGCCTTCCAGTAGAAGTGGTAGAGGCCAAAACAGTGATTGAATTTAAGCAAGCATGGGATAGGCATAAGGCTATCCTAAACAAAAGATAAATCCAGGTAAAGTATCCATGTAATTGGGCAGACTAGATGGGCCGAAAGGTTCTTATCTGCCGACATTTTTCTATGTTTCTATGTATTCAATGGCTGGCATAAGCATTTGTTGTACAATCTGCTTGCTTACCGCGGGGCTCAGGCAGGATTTGTTTCTGTACAGGGCACCTAGTTTGGGGTAAAGTTTAGATGAGTTTTTCGATGTGGGGGCCAAAAGATAGATTTGGGTCTAACCACATACCTAGATATTTGAGAGAAGTGACTGTGGTCAGCGTGCCATTTGATTTTGTCCCAACACATAGATGGGGATTTTGCAATTTATGTAGTTTAGGTGCTGTTCCAAAGAGCATTTTGGCTCCGAGTGCTTTATTACAGTCTATATTATACCCACTCACCGCTGTAGAATATGTTGGCGCTATATAAATAAAGTATAATAATAAATGTAGCTATTTTTACACATTGACTCAGAATGTCTTTTTAGGGAAAACTCAAGTCCATATTCACTACGATGGAAGTCGTGCTGAAACTGCTTGATTTTTGGGATGAAAATCTCATTTAGAATGCCTTTTCGTACAAGCCCAGTATAACACCAGAAAAATATTCATCTTCTCTTCGGAGCTGACATACTCTCATTAATAAGGAACGGCTCTTTGATCTGGATAGTTTCCTTTTCTCTGCTTTCTTATAAGCTGCTAATATATATATATATCAGTATTTCATGAAATTACATATTCTTCACAGTTTAACGACTTAAGTGAGAATTTTATTTTAACTTTGGTAATTTTGAAGAAAAAAAGTTTTCCTTTGTCCTAGAGATGATACAGACATCGCTAGAGACAGCAGATGGGAGATTCATTTGCCAGAAATGAAGGGTATCACTGGGCTGCGGGGGGGGGGGTGTTCTTAGGCATGGCTGTGCCAAATACAGTAGAAAATGAGCATAAGATTGTTCCTGAAATCATCCTATACAACAACCTACAAACTGGTCCGGCACAGTGACACATCCATCATTTGTTTTTAGAACGCAGTACACATGGGATGTAAAAAAAAAATTAAAAAATTGATATGTTCAGTCATAATTAAAATGGGATAGATGGACGGTCCAAATAATTTAGGAAATCCTCATCTCCTCCTTTGTGACATTTGCTTCAAATAAACCTTTACAGGACCAGTAAGTGGTCCAGGATTCCAACCTTAGTATATTGGAAAGTCGGACCTGTACTGTATGTTGTAATCCCGTACAGTAGCATGCAAAGGTTGCCAGGTCGGACATTCTTTTCAGGATCTGCAAAGCTCTCAAATGTTAATTTGCTGCACATCAAAGTGCTTCCCTACAGTATGTAGAATTCACAAGCTGCAAGAAGGAAATCAGTTTCTCTAATAAAGGCAATGTGCTTTCCATCCTACAGCGTATGAATTCCATATACTGCATGGGAGCCCTGTTTATCTGTCTCTCATGTAAACTGTATATGCATCACGGAAAAACATGGTCGACCGGGGCAGCCCTTCTCCATTTCCAGCATGGGAGCAGATAAAACCGGTCACCACACACTGTGTAGAAATATATGTATTTCCAGAAAACACACTCCATACCAGCTTGTAAACACTGTGTTTTATGCCGTTCATTGAAAGCAATACTAGATTCCCGAGCACCACAGGGGGTCACTTCACTCCTTTTTGTCGCTGCCTGCCCTTCTGCATATTGTGGTTATGGATCAACTGTGAGCAGTAAAAAAATACCACAAATGTGCTCGTCTGACACGAGAAACATGCACTGGTTTTAATTAACTGTGTGGGCACGGCCATAAATTCACACAGCGATTAGCTATATGTGCAGAGCAGGTTTTCATTGATGGTGCCACACTTCTACTCAAATTTCTGTTTCTACAATCCTCTGCCATGTTTTGACCTTAACCCTCTCACTACCAAAAACACATATACACTGTTGTTTTATAATATAGTGAAAAACTAAAGGCTAAGGTCAGACGAAAGCATTTTTAACGTGCATTTAGTCGCACGAAATCACGGCCGTGCTAGCAGCAAATGACGTCCAATGCCGGGTAACATACGAAGAACGGCCGCACGAAAGTTCGTCCGCGCAACGCAAGTGGCAAACGAACGCATTTTTTCTAGAACGTCAAACCGCTACTACTGACGTACAGAGTGCGCTGCGGCCGCATAGCGGCGTGTTTGCGTGATTGGGAGACGTCAGACGTTGCACACGTTTGGCCAACATAACGTCCAGACGCAAAAAGGGTTTTATTGATGATCCGTACAAAATCACGGATGAAAATGCGCATCGTATGACCGCTATCGCGTATTCCGTGAAAAAATACGTCCATTCGTTCAAACACACTTTTTCACGGACAACGCGAAAAATGCGTTAGTCTGACCCTAGCCAAAGCTAGCATATAAAATCTGCGTTGCAAAACTTTTTAATGCAAGATTATCGTGCCCCTTGAAGATAAAAATTTTTTCCCGTGAGGTCCCCACCTGTATTACTGTAAGGAAGGCTACATAGAGCAGCCCCCAACCTCACTGTAACAAAAACGTTCAGTAAACTTTACTACTGCATTACTACAGCCAGGCAGAGCTCTGGGTTTACTCACTGTTGTACATGAATAAGATTCAGGGGTTATAATCATTGAAAGTGCCTGTAGAGTACAGATACGATTTTGTAATTTCCATATACAATTTGGACACCCCAAATCCAGAATTCTAAAATAAAGAGGACTACAAAAGCTGGAGTGTACAGAGCGTCTGGATTTTACTGATTCTTGACAAAGGGCTCTCTGTATGGTCGTTCCCGCTCCAGATCCAGACTTCAGCGCACTGCAGCAGAACGGGGCACCCGCTAGGAGTCTTTGGGCAGCCCTAGCATGCAACATGCTGCCCAGAGTCTCGCAGAGTCTGGGCAGCATGTCCGCGAAGAAATGCTGCAAAGCCCCTCCAGCATGATTACACACTGGGAGCTGCAGCAGGAAGGGGCTCTCGACTTTCCTGCCGTAATCTCCTTCCTTAAAAGCAGTGGTTCCCAACCGCGGTCCTCAAGTACTGACAGGCCAGGTTTTAAGGATCACTTTGGGGAAATTCAGACTGAATCCTGCAATCACTGAGCAGGAAATCATATCACCTGTGCTGTGCTTCAAATATCTGGTAAACCTGACCTGTTGGGGGTATTTGAGGACCGCGGTTGGGAACCACTGCTCTAAATCATCAGATTTTCCCAGATTCTGAAATCTGGAAGGATCCAAACTCTGGAATGTTTGGGATCCCGATCCAGAGCATTCCTGATAACAGGTACCGAACCTGCACAAGCATTATGCATCATACAGATATTATTTTTATATTCTATTGGTATTTTATTGGAAGTTGCTTTGTTCATAATCACATTATTACCACTTCAAATAATCCCTATAAGCGGGAGTTCTGACCATTTGTATTATCCATCTTTATCACATTTGCTGGATATGGCACAGGCCATTTCTGCCTGTATGCTAATAATGTAGACCCCGTGTGACATTGTGTGAGATAAAGGACGTTTAGAACCTTTCATCCCAGCAATATTTCTGTAAAGGATAAACAAATACATGAAAAATTCAAAATAGACAAATTCACATTACTTAGTCTTTTGACTATTTCAGAATAAGGATCCTTTTGCAAAATTGCCTTTTTCCCATTTAAGAGTTAACGAACACATTGCATGTTTCACATGCATGTTGTGATAACATTGTTTTTCCCCCAACAAAAGCTATAAGGCCAGAAAAAGTTCACTTAAGTTCGTAACATTCTCGTTATTGTATGTGTTACGTTTTTGTTTATGTTTACACTCAGAGACACACATTTTCCTATGCTCAAAGACCTTTGTGGGAGGTGCTGAATATACAGAAAATTAATTTCTGAGAATTCCTTGGAGTGCTGTTTCTGAAATAAGTTGTGATTATATATATATTTTGAACAAGAGAACATGCAGATCATATATAATGGTTCTAAACACCAAAGAGAGTAAAGCCTGTGCTCCAGGTGAGTGCACAATCATGTGGTGACAAACACAAAAGATAAAATAATAAATCTTTATTAGAATAATATAACACAACTTAATTATAAAAACAATTAAATATCAGGCAGGTACCTCATTGATAGTATTATCATTCTTGGTCATTGTAGCCCCTTGGCCTTGTAATAAGCTCGAGCTATATTGTTAGCAAAAAATAAGCATACCACTGCACAATTCCACTAGTTTGTTCAATGCCTAAAGAGCAGTAACTCTTCCACAGGGACACCGCATTATAACATGGTCAGAACCACACGCATTCAAGAAGTGGTACATTCAGACACATGATACAAATCACAATAGCGAGACTTCTAAAGTGCTACATTCATACACCTGATACAAATGAGAATAGCGAGTAGGGCTGCAACTATTATTCTCATAATCGATTAGCTGGCCGATTTATTATTTTGATTAATCGATTCATCATATAAAACAAAAAATAGAAAAAAAATTGTTTACTTGAAAGGAATTTTATATAAAAAAAATAACAACCACTCCCCCTTTTTTCATAAGCAATTTGCGTAGTGTACATAACGTTCGTACGTACATATGCAAATTGCGTATCTTGCGTACTTTTCACACAAGGCATGCGAGTGCATGGTCAGAGGGATGGGTTGATGCTGCGAGTGCATGGTCAGAGGGATGGGTTGATGCTTCATGCGCAGCTTAAGCCCATGTTTGCTTTCTCAAATGAACGTGGCTACAAGCACTTGGTCGTAGATGATGATGTCAGCAAGAAATTGGGATTAATAAGCTAAAGTGGTCATGGTGCGTAGAGTGTCCCTTTCAAATCATTTTGTGAACAAACGGAGTGGGAGGAGGGACTGGAGGTGGAAGGGAGTGACTTTGCTCAAGTGACTTGACCTGAGTTTGAGAGGGAGTGGGTATGGACAAAACAACGGATCTGAGTGAGAATGGCAGTTCACGACAAAAGAGGGTGTGGCAGGGAGGGTGGGGTGGTGGCACAGGACTCCAGCTTCAAGTAAGGATGAGACACAGGCATACAGCTCCTTCACTCAGTGGCTAAATCCTATTGTTTGTGTTATATTTCTGCTACTGTTGTTAACGGAATAAAAACAAACTGGTTGTGTCTGACATAACCCTTGAACTAAAACATACCTAGTGAAGCGGCGGCGTGTCTTCTCCCATTAGCTCCGAAGCTGAGGTTATTTACGTTTAACTCAGTCTGACACACAAACTTGTGATTTATTTGTATTGTGTTAAGTAACATATGGCAACTGAATGTAACCAGTGATTGTTATCACGGTATATATAAAACAAAATACAATTTGGGAAACTGCACCACCAGGTGTCACTAACTCTGGCTTATGCAAGTGATATGATATTTGTATCAGGTTGCAGTGTATGAATGTGAATGTAGCACTTTAGAAGTCTCGCTATTGTGATTTGTATCATGTGTATGAATGTAGCACTTCTTGAATGCGTGTGGTTCTGACCATGTTATAATGCGGTGTCCCTGTGGAAGAGTTACTGCTCTTTAGGCATTGAACAAACTAGTGGAGTTGTGCAGTGGTATGCTTATTTTTTGCTAACAATATAGCTCGAGCTTATTACAAGGCCAAGGGGCTACAATGACCAAGAATGATAATACTATCGATGATATTTAATTGTTTTTATAATTAAGTTGTGTTATATTATTCTAATAAAGCTTTATTATTTTATCTTTTGTGTTTGTCACCACATGATTGTGCACTCACCTCGAGCACAGGCTTTACTCGCTTCGGTGTCCAGCATTATTTATAAGGGTTAGGCCCTAATTGTGGTGGTATATACATCCACTGGGGGTCCACCTATTGGTTGGTCTATAAGATTGACTCTCACTTTTTTTTTTGCATATATAATGGTTGGCTGAAAGAGAGCTGCAGACAACTAGCACCTAAGGGTCTATTCGCTAAGCACTGAAATTTCAGCGCTCTTCACTTTGGCGATCCCATTTCGCCGACAGTATGTGGAATTTACTGTTCACCGTAGTGCACTGAAAATGGAGTCGCTGAAGCCTCATGAAAAATTTGGAGAACGTTTCTGAAGAGCACAGAAGTGGCCTTGGAAAATTCCACCGAACTGCAAAAAAATAAAAATAATGGAACTCTCCTGTTCTCCTAATAGATGTTTAAACCAATTAAAATGGTTGTAGTTAATAAAAAAGGTCCTTTATAAAATAATAAAAAGGTCTGTTACAGAAATAAAAAAAATATCTTTTAAAAAAATTGGGAAATAAAACATTTGTATAAAAAAAAAAAAATACAAGAGGTGTTCTGAAAAATAAAAAGGCTTTTTGCTGAAAATGAAAAGAAAATAAAGAGATATATATATATTTTTTTCTCCTTTTTTACATTTCATTTTTACATTGAATGCTATGGGATTCGCCTGTTTAAATCGGTCGAACTGAAACACCGAAAATCAGGATGTTTCGTCTATCTTTTGGTGCAGTTCGGAATTCTGTGAATAGACTAACCATAACTTCTCTATGGGACAATATCGCCAAAGATCGCTGAACTGCATCGTATTTCGTCGTCAATTCGCCTGTATTTGGTGAATTGACAGTTTAATGAAAAGATTAACTGCCACGAAATTGCACTGACCGGTGAAATTCAGTGTTTGGTGCTTAGTGAATAACGTCTCTAATGTTAAGCTTTTCTAGTCTGAAGTCCAGGTGATGACAGGGAAACCGGAATAAAAGTAATAGTGAAAAAAGAACCTTGAATTGAACTTTCATTTCTATGTATATATATATCTACAAGGGTTGTAGTGGAGGACAAATATATATAGTGTGTTTATTATTGCAGAAGCCACCTGAACATCACAGCAATTCAAAGAATTGCATCCCAGAGCTCCTGTGCCACATTCCCCATATGCAGTAAGGAACTCTGGGTAGGATATACAAATGACCTCTGTCTCACTTTTATGCATCCTGGGTCTGTTATTACACAGAACCCTAACATCAATGCTATGCCACACTGTGGCTTTGTAGCAGAGATAAGGTTATGCAACTGGTCAAAGCCATTCCTAGGACAGCGCTGTTTCGGGTTTGTTGAACCCTCATCAGCAGGAGCTAGGCATGATGACCAGTTGCAGTGGATGCTTGGACCGTACGGTAAATTAGTATCTACAAGGGTTGTGGTGGAGGACTATAAGTGAGATAAAAAACCTCCACACTATAATATATATATAGAGTGTGTGTGTGTGTGATAGATGAGCTTTGGTACATTGTACGTCTTTATTTCTTAATCACTTATTAATCACTTTATATCTGACATTATTTATCAATATTTCGGTCTATATTTTGGACGTTCCTCAGGATCATGTAGCTGAGCATTTATATATCATTTAAGGACTGTTAGTGTGAGTCACCATTAATGCAGAGTTGGTGTTTATTAACATGTGTTGTACATATTCCTCAGGGCGAACCTACAACGACTTGAATCAGTATCCGGTTTTTCCATGGGTGTTAACAAATTACGAATCTGAAGAGCTGGACTTGACTTTACCAGGAAACTTCAGGGATCTTTCAAAGGTAATTGCTAACACATTGGCTGCAGAAGAAATGAATTTAATCAATAAGAAGTGGTTCCGCTGCCTGCATGTAGTTCTGCTGGATGCGTGCAATGTCATTCCGATGGCCCCTTCATGCCTGAAAAAAGTAAAATGAAAGAAAATAAAGTTCTTTATGCTGTTTCCAATTAAGCAGGGTGTAGCTGTCTCGTCGGAACGCCTGAGCTGCACAGTTATTAGTTTATTAATTTCATACTAGGCTGCCATTTTATCTCACTGGAATATGTTTAGCAGCTGTTCGTCCTAGTGATGTGTTAATTGACCTAACTGTCCCTGCACTCTGTGAGTCACTGCGAGCAGTGCGTCCAAAATTAAAGCGTACCAGAGGTGTGAAGGATGTTTCGCCCACATCCCTGGCACTCCAAAGATTCATCTAGCCTTTTACATCCGGTCCAGAAAATATTTCTCAATGTAGAAAAATTAGCCCAAATATACTGTATATATGTATATGCAATGCATGAAGCAACGCTTCCGGGATGTCTTAATACATGGTTTATCGAATGTCAAGATGTCCTGACGAAACTGAAACCCATTACCCGAACAGAACACTGTAATAAACCTGGCATTAAGAATTCCCTGCTACATACGTTACAGTTGTCTGTTGAGGGGCAATGAGCTCTGGGCACAACTCTTCATGGATAGAGCTTGAGTGCAATAAGTTTTATATATATAAGACCAGCACTCCTTAAAAGAAGTCCCCAGAGTCCTGGACTTTCAATCATAGTCAATTATTCACTGACTGAAGCATCGGGCCTCGTTTAAATTAGGAGTCCGCAGGTGCAAGAACTTTGCTGTGTTTTATATATTCTAGGAGTGGCTTTGACCAGTTGCATAAACCTTATCTCTGCTAGAAAGCCACAGTGTGGCATAGCATTGATTTTAGGATTCTGTGTAACAACAGACCCAGGATGCATAAAAGTGAGACAGATGTCATTTGCATATCCTACCCCGAATTCCTTGCTGCTTATGGGGAATGTGGCACAGGAGCTCTGGGATGCAATTCTTTGAATTGCTGTGATGTGCAAGTGGCTTCTGCAATAATAAACATATCTAATTATAGCGTGGAGGCTTTTTAGCTCACTTTTTGTCCTCCACCACAACCCTTGTAAGCACTATATATACAGTGGCAAGAAAAAGTATGTGAACCCTTTGGGATTACGTGGAGTTTTGCATGAATTGGTCATAAAATGTGCTCTGATCTTCATCTAAGTCACAACAATTTGAAAAACACAGTCTGCATAAAATAATACAACACAAACATTATATGTTTCCATGTGTTTATTGAACATAACATGCAAACATTCACAGTCCAGGGTGGAAAAAGTATGTGAACCCCTAGCCTAATGACTTCTCCAAGAGCTAATTGGAGCCAGGAGTGAGCCAACCTTGAGTCCAATCAGTGTGATATTATTGGATGTGTTGCTGAAAGCTGTCCTGCCCTTTAAAAACACACACCAGTTTTAGGTTTACTGGATTCAAGAAGTGCTGCCTGATGTGAACCATGCCTCGCAGAAAAGAGCTCTTAGAAGACCTATGATCAAGAATTGTTGACTTGCATGAAGCTGTAAAGGGTTACAAAAGTATCTCCAAAAGCCTTGATGTTCATGTGTCCATGGTAAGACAGACTGTCTACAAATGGAGAAAGTTCAGCACTGTTGCTACTCTCCCTAGGCGTGGTCGTCATGTAAAGATGACTGCAAGAGCACAGCGCAGAATGCTTAATGAGGTAAAGAAGAATCCTAGAGTGTCAGCTAAAGACTTACAGAAATCTCTGGCACATGCTAACATTTTTGTTGACACATCTACAATAAGGAAAACCTTAAACAAGAATGGAGTACATGGGAGGAGACCACGGAAGAAGCCATTGCTGTCCAAAAAGAATATTGCAGCAGTTTGAAGTTTGCAAAAGAGCACCTGGATGTTCCACAGCACTACTGGCAAAATATTCTGTGGACAGATGAAACCAAAATTGAGTTGTTTGGAAAAAACACACAACATTATGTGTGGAGAAAAAAAGGCACAGCACACCAACATCAAAACCTCATCCCCACTGTAAAACATGGCGGAGGGAGCATCATGGTTTGGGGCTGCTTTGCTGCCTCAGGACCTGGACGGATTGCTGTCATTGATGGAAAAATGCATTCCAGAGTTTATCAAGACATTTTGCAGGAAAACGTAAGACCATCTGTCCGCCAACTGAAGCTCCGCAGAGGATGGGTAATGAAACAGGACAATGACCCAAAGCATACAAGTAATTCAACAAAAGAATGGTTTCAACAAAACAAAATACGCCTTCTGGAGTGGCCCAGTCAGAGTCCTGACCTCAACCCGATTGAAATGCTGTGGCATGACCTTAAGAGAGCGATTCACACCAGACATCCCAAGAATATTGCTACACTGAAACAGTTTTGTGAAGAGGAGTGGTCCAAAATTACTCCAGAATGTTGTGCAGGTCTGATCTGCAATTACAGGAAACGTTTGGTTGAGGTTATTGCTGCCAAAGGAGGGTCAACCAGTTATTAAGTCCAAAGGTTCACATACTTTTTCCACCCTGTACTGTGAATGTTTACATGTTCTGTTCAATAAAAACATGAAAACATATAATGTTTGTGTTGTATTATTTTAAGCAGACTGTGTTTTCAAATTGTTGTGACTTAGATGAAGATCAGAGCACATTTTATGACCAATTCATGCAAAACTCCACGTAATCCCAAAGGGTTCACATACTTTTTCTTGCCACTGTATTTAGCTCAGGGCTGGCCCAAGACATTGTGCTGCCTGGAGCGAAGAATGAAATGCTGCCCCCCCCCCCAAAAAAAAAACCACACAGTGTGTATGAGCGTATCACAATTCAAAAACACTCATACAAACCGTACATTAGTATTTTATTGCTGTGCTCTGTGATACAGTTATTATTATTATTCTTTATTTATAAAGCGCCAGCATATTCCGCAGCGCTGTATGATAAGCACAGTATAGACAGGGTTACAATACATTGAACAACATTTGACAAACAGTACAGGAGGAGATGAGGGCCCTATTCCCGTAGGAACTCACAATCTGGGAGGGTTGGGGTTGGAAACAGGAGGAGAGGACTGTAAGGTGAGAGTGATTGATGGTTGCGTCAGTGAGTTGGGTGGTAGGCTTCCCTAAATAGGAACGTTTTAAGGGAACGTTTGAAGGAAGAGAAGTTAGGGGAAAGTCTGACAGTACGAGGGAGAGTGTTCCAGAGAGTGGGGGCTGCGCGTGAGAAATCCTGCAGTCTATCATGGGAAGAGGTGATGCGGGGAGAAGCTAGGCGTAGGTCACTGTTTGACCTTAGGGAGCGGGCTGGGGTGTATTTGGTGATTAGTGAGGACAGGTAGTGGGGCGCTGAGTTAGTGAGGGTTTTGTAGGTAAGGATAAGGATTTTGAACTTAATTCTGCAGTCCATGGGGAGCCAGTGAAGGGACTCGCAGAGGGGAGCGGCAGAGACAGAGCGGCGGGTGAGGTGAATTAGCCTGGCGGAGGCGTTCAGGATGGATTGTAGGGGGGAGAGGCGGGACAGAGGGAGGCCAGATAAGAGATTATTGCAATAGTCGAGTCGGGAGATTACCAGGGCGTGTATGAGTTGTTTTGTGGTGACAGCGGTAAGAAATGGCCGAATTCTGGAAATATTACGCAGTTGGTATCGGCAGGAGGAGGAAAGAGACTTGATGTGGGGGATGAAGGAAAGAGCAGAGTCAAGTGTAACTCCAAGACAGCGAACTTGGTTTGATGGGGAGATGGTGATACCCTCCACCGTGATAGAGAAGTCAGGAGGTGGGGAGGCATTGGAGGGAGGAATAAGTAGGAGTTCAGTCTTTGACATGTTGATCTTTAGGTGGTGGGAGGCCATCCAGGAAGAGATGCCAGATAAACAGTCGCTGACTTTTGAAAGGACAGGGGGAGAGAGATCAGGGGTAGAGAGGTAGATCTGAGTGTCATCAGCGTAGAGGTGGTAATTAAAGCCAAAGCTGTTGATGATTTTGCCCAGGGAGGAGGTGTAGATGGAAAAGAGCAGAGGACCAAGGACCGAGCCTTGAGGTACACCAACAGATAGAGGCAATGAGGAGGAGGAGTTACCAGCAAAAGGACACACAGAAGGACCTGTTGGATAAATAGGAGTCAACCCAAGCAAGTGCAGTGTCACCGAGACCCAGAGAGTTGAGGGTCTGTAGAAGGAGGGGGTGGTCAACAGTGTCAAAGCAGCCGAGAGGTCAAGCAGGATGAGAATAGAATAGTGGCCGTGTTTTTTAGCAGTTAGGAGGTCGTTGGTGACTTTGGTGAGGGCAGTTTCAGTTGAGTGTAGGGGACGGAAGCCAGATTGCAGGGGGTCAAGTAGGGAATTGGAGGACAGGAAGAGGGAGAGGCGGTTGAAGACTAGTTTTTCTAAGAGCTTTGATGTGAAGGGAAGCAGGGATACAGGGCGGTAGTTGGATGGAGAGTTGGGATCTAGGGATGGTTTCTTTAGTAAAGGGGTAACTAGCGCGTGTTTGAAGGCGGATGGAAAGGAGCCAGTGGAGAGAGATAGGTTGAAGATGTGTGTGAGAGCAGGGGTGAGGGAGGAGGAGAGGGGAGGAATTAGATGTGAGGGAATGGGGTCGAGCGGGCACGTGGTGAGATGTGAGGAGGACAATAAGGAATTGACTTCCTCCTCAGTGGCTGGGAGAAAGCGGCAGAGGGTGACAGAGGGGACCTCTGGGAGTGGAGGTGGCAGATAACTATCTTGTGTTGGGATGTTGCTTCTGATAGTTAGAGTTTTACTGAGGAAGTAGTCTGCCAGGTCTTTAGCGCTGAAGGCAGCTGTGGGGGGAGGTGCAGGTGGGTAGAGGAGGGTGTTGAAGGTGGACCAGAACCGTTTAGGGTTGGAGGACAGCGAAGATATAAGAGATGAGAAGAAGGATTGTTTGGCCAAGTGGAGGGCAGAGGTGTATGACCGGAGAATAAACTTGAAGTGAACAAAATCTGCTTCAGAGCGGGATTTCCTCCAGGCACGCTCTGCAGTGCGGGAGCATCTTTGCAGGTAGCGAGTCTGGAGGGTGTGCCAGGGCTGAAGCTGGCGGCGTGGGGCCTTACAGAGTCGAAGAGGAGCAAGAGTGTCTAGAGCAGAGATAAGCGTAGTGTTGTAGTGATTAGTGCCAGCATCAGGGTAGGTGAAGGATGAGGTATGAGGGAGGTGGTGAAGTAGGTTGGAGAATTGATGGGGGTCCACAGCATGTAGATTTCTGCGAGTGTGTGTGCAGGGTGGGGGAGCAGGGTGTTTAGGAAGTCCAGATAGGTTGAAAGAGAGAAGGTGGTGGTCAGAGATGGGGAAAGGGCGACAGTTGAACTCAGAAATGGAGCAGAGGTTGGAAAAGACAAGGTCAATAGCGTGACCATCGCGGTGGGTAGGGAGGAGGGAGGATTGTGTGAGTCCAAGGGAGGACGTGAGTGAAAGAAGTTTGGAGGCAGCAGGGGCGGAAGGATCATCAATGGGTTTGTTGAAGTCCCCGAGAACTAGGCATGGAAGATAAGAAGACAGGAAGTGAGAAAGCCAGGTAGCAAAGTGGTCAAAGAACTGGGAGGTGTGTATAACTAAGCCCAGAGTTTCACATACCCAGCAGAGCCCAGAGTTTCACATACCCAGCAGAGCCCAGAGTTTCACATACCCAGCAGAGCCCAGAGTTTCACATACCCAGCAGAGCCCAGTGTCACATACCCAGCAGAGTCCAGTTTCACATACCCAGCAGTGCCCAGTGTCACATACCCAGCAGTGCCCAGTGTCACATACCCAGCAGTGCCCAGTGTCGCAGAGCCCAGTTTCACATACCCAGCAGAGCCCAGTTTCACATACCCAGCAGAGCCCAGTGTCACATACCTAGCAGAGCCTAGTGTCACATACCCAGCAGAGCTCAGTGTCACATACCCAGCAGTGCCCAGTGCCACATACACAGCAGTGCCCAGTTTCACATACCCAGCACACACACACACACACACACACACACACAGTCACACACACACACACAGTCAGTCACACACTCAGACACACACACACACAGATGGATGTGAGTGCAGGAGGGAGGGAGCCTCCATATGCTGCCCAGCACCTGCTTCTCTCCCTTCACGGCGCTGTTCCCCACCCCCCCATCTGAGAAATTCGGCGCCGAACGTCCGGATTAACTCCCTGTCTGGGCGCCACCTGGTGGTATCACTGGAACATTGCATGCTGGGACATGTAGTTCTAAACTGGTTCTCTACAATATGTAGTAAACCAGGCTAGAACTACACTTCCCAACATGCAATGGTCCGGTGATGTAAGCAGGCGGCGCCCAGACAGGGGACAGGGAGCTAGTCCAGAAACTCGGCGCGGAACATCCAATCAGAATTAAGAACCACCATTTTCTAACGTTAGGTTGTTGCGTCTGTCAAAGTCAATCTGAGTATATATGCTGCAGGAAAAAATAAAATAAAGCAATTTATTAATTTTATTGTTTGGGTATGTGTAGAATGTGTAACTGTACTGTGCTGTATTTTTTTTTCGTGCTGGTGTATTTCATTTCGGCCAGGACGATCAAATTTACAGTTAGCACCTGCTTTTCAAAGACGTTACGAAAATTCGCGCAAATCTTCGTTGCGTGCAGATTGTAATACCATCCGCATACCAGCGCACGAACGCATTTGCGCTGACAATGTTAAGTATAGGATATGCGCACAAATTTTCGTTTGCGCAAGTTCACCCGCGGTAGACTTTAACGCGCGTTCGTTGCGCATAGATAGGTATACGACTTTGCAAATGGTTTTTCCCCTCGCGCAAATGCTCATTTGCGCATGCAAAACCACTTGCGCGAAGAATGTAATAGGGCCCTAAGAATGGTATGTCGGTTTGAAGTCCATATGCATCTTGATGTACAACAACCGACGTTGGTGGTTTTGGGGGTGATTCTGGGGGTGTGGCGGTACTTCCCAGGTGATGCTGGCAAGCTCTGGTCCCTTTCATAACTCTGTTCAAAAAACGCCCTGTTCCATGAATGGGGGTCCTAGCGGCATCAATGTTAAGGAGTCCGGCGGCTAGCTGGGTCTACCTGGGACATAGCTCCGTAGGAGCGGCTGCACTCCCCAGAGTGGGGAAGGGAGGTCAGTTACTAGTGTTCCCGATGGAGCTCCCTCCCAAGAATCACCGCAAGTCAGGCTTCCCTTATGGTGGGCAAATCCCTACAAGAGCGCCGTTGTAGGGTCAAGGGCTGGTGGAGCTGTCAGGTGAAAAGCAAGTGGGTCTCAGCCCATGTATAGTCCAAGTTGAAGTGGGTTCGGCAAGGAGTAGGGGTACGGTTACATCAGACGTACACAAACCCAATATTCCAATCAACAGTTAAAATTGATGACTGTGCCGTCACACCTAACAGTTGCGTGCGACACAGAAGTACAAACGTTACAAAGACACATGCAATCATTACCAATCGTCTCCTCAGATTTATATACATTTATAAGAAGGCATTCAGGAGGAATCTTGAGGAGACCTGCCATTAATATCCTAAGGTGACGTTACCAGACATGGCTAGCGTTACCGGCTACGAGGAGGAATTTAATTTCTTTATGAGTTTGCTTGTGAAAACCATTAAGCCCTCGCATGTTACTTGATCTCCTCTCCTCAATTTGTTCCCATTTGTTTCATTACAGCTCATAATTCTCCTCGTCAGACTCGTATTGACAGGCATGCAAGCAGTCACACACCCTCTCGCTGAGCCGGGGAGATGGTGTTTGCTAATACCAGAGGTGTTTGAGTGGCAGCAGATCAGCATAATAATTTTGTTCCAAATTACAGTTCTGCTGGAAGCGCAGGAAGTGATAACGCCTGCAGGCCGCTTACTGTAATAATGCAAATGAGTGTACTGGAGTGTGAATCCCTTCTGGCGAAACCACTGTAACTCTGCCAAACATTCTTTCATGTCTTCTCGAACATCGAGGCGAAGGCAGCCGCTCACTTCACAAAGTAGAATTATTCCAACTTTCTTCTCCGTGCCATTACCGTACACTGTGTGTGTTTATAGGTTATGGTAAAGTGATATACTTAAAGATACACAGTGTATGTATATGTATATATATATATATATATGTATATATATGTATATATATATATATATATATATTCACACACAGATACTTACACTCATGTAAGAAGAAGAAATTGGGGTCACCAGCAATCCCTGAAAATCTGTGTACAGCTTCATCGTCCGTCTCTCATACTCCTTTACCGGCGTGAATGTGGAAAGAAAACAATCCAACTTTCAAGCGTTCTGCCAATACCTTTAAAAAGGGGTTATTTGCACAGTTGCTAACACAAACATGTAGCGTCAAAACGGACACACTCACAAATGTTCAGATATATACATATCTTGGGGGAATGGAAACAGTAATGCAGGGACAAAAGAAAGCCAATGAGTGCGTCCCTTTTAGAAGCAAATTTATATATATATAATGTAGTGCCGCACATTTTTTTGTTGGGTGTGTGTACATATATAAAACAGTCCAAAGTCTAGCGCTCACCCCTAAGGGTGTCAGACGAGCGTGCTATGTGCGCCTGTACTGTCGTGCTTACTGGCGTCCGTCGCAGCGTTTTGACTCTGCAAAGGGGCCGGTCACACGCTTGTACACGCGCACGAAATGCCCGCGTAACAATCGGCCGTTATCCAAGCCTCTCCGGCAAAGCACGGAGTGCGCTCAGCCAGGCGTCAAGTGGAAAGAACGTCCACTCTCATGGATGTTCCTTCCGCTCTCCAAAGACGCTTGTCTGACCCCAGCCTTAAAGTGTCTTTTTGTTTCCATAAAGCTCAAGCTCCGGTGCAATAGTCCAAAAAATAGAAACAACCATAGAAATATATATATATATACTGTATATATTCTAATTTCAACAAGTACCAACCATATAATTGACTTGAAAAAGGCTCTGCCAAGCCCAATCAATGGTTTCTTAATGCATATTAAATACAATTATTTTTAAGAAGACCTTTATTTGGAGCTGTATGAATGTATGTCTGTATATGTATTAATACTGTGTATACACACACAAGGAAAATGCAGCACTCAACCTGTGCATGTATGTGTATCTCATAACAATGCTACAAAGAGATAAAATACACACAATTCAGTGTAAACATATATCTAAAAAGTTAAACAAATAGGGTTTGCTTACAAGATATAAACACATCTATAATATATATTTATGTATATACATATATATCCAGGACATACTTGGAAACAAGAGAAATCTCAATGTATCCTTCCTGGTAAAATATTTATATTTATAAATTAAAGGTAAAATAAAAAATATATATATATACACTGTGTATATACATACATATATTTATTTTTTTAAGCAAGTCCAATAAACAAAACTCATTATGTGATTTGAGACAATAGTGTGTATACCATACCAAATGATATTGCAGTTGCGTGTACACATTTGCTCTCATAATATACGTGTGAACGCACACCACCTGAAGTAAAAATTCTCCCTTGCTGTTTTCTAAAGCCATATTGCCTTCTCAAAATGTAAATTTTCAGCTCTTTGTTTGGCTTTGGCTGTTTAGTTTCACCCAACACCCCTGGCAGGTCTGTGTGAGCTGTTTTCATCATTAAGCCAGCTTTGCGATATATCCTGTGCGAGCCCCAGTCCATTTCCATTCAGTGTGTTATTACAGTGATGGACTTCAGCAGACATATTGATTTGGTTTGAAGGCAGTCTCCGTGCACGTTCTCCCAAGGCCGCAATGAGAATTTGAATCCTGGGGGCAAGTACACATTTATAGGCATCCATCTCCCCTTTCTTAATAATCCTGGGCTTTACTCCTTTTTCTAAACCTGTGCAAGGATATGGAATGCTGTTTCTATAATGTCTTACACTTCTAGTCACTGTAACGGCAAACCATATTACAATGACTATATATATATATGTATGTTTATTATTGCAGAAGCCATCTGCACATCACAGCAATTCAAAGAACTGCATCCCAGAGCTCCTGTGCTGCATTCCTCATATGTAGCGAGGAGCTCTGGGTAGGATATGCAAATGGCACCTGTCTCACTTTTTTGCATCCTGTGTCCGTTTTTACACAGAACCCTAAAATCAATGCTATGCCTTACTATGGCCTTTTTTTTAGCAGAGATAAGGTTTATGCAACTGGTCAAAGCCATTCCTAGGACAGCGCTGTTTCGGGTTTATTGGACCCTCATCAGCAGGAGCTAGGCATGAACAGTTGTAAGTACTGATTTGCCCTATGGGTCCAAGCATCCACTGCAACTGGTCATGCCTAGCTCCTAGCTGATGAGGGTCCAATAAACTCAAAACAGCGCTGTCCTAGGAGTGGCTTTGACCAGTTGTGTAAACCTGATCTCTGCTAAAAAAAGGCCATAGTATGGCATGGCATTGATTTAAGGGTTCTGTGTATAACGTAACACCCTGTGGATCTATATTCCTTTTGTGTCTTGTGATCCAGAGTCTCTGTTTTCTAACGGTGTCAAAAAACTGACACCAATATCCCTGCCATAGAGTTCGGTAATACAGGCGAGAGATTTCTTATTACCTGGTATTAGGATAACTGGGAAATGTATGATAACGATTGTAACTGTAATATATCTGTGTCTTTGTAGCCAATCGGTGCTTTGAATCCAAAGAGAGCAGTCTTTTATGCCGAGCGATACGAAACCTGGGAGGACGACCAGACTCCCCCCTACCACTACAACACACATTACTCCACCTCAACATTCACCCTTTGCTGGCTCGTTCGGATTGTGAGTATTTTTTTATTCATTCTCTTTTTGAGCTTTATTTCCTTTCTTTGATTCTTTGTTTTTCAGAAGCCAAGTGAACTGTATTGCCATGTGTAACTATTCCACACCTCTCAAACACTGCAGGGATTATTCACAAAGCACCAGTGTTTGTCAGTGTTACAAACACCAGCGAATCGACAGTTCTGCAACGTCGACAAACGCCAGCATTTCACAAACCGAAAATCCAAAGGGTGGCAGGGGAAGCTTCACTGTGCAGATTCTCCTGTTGCTCTTTGGAAATTGATTCTGTGAAATGCTGGCTTTTGTCGGTGCTGCACTCTACGTTGGTGGTTGCAAACAGTGGCGTCGTAACGTGGGGGTGGGGGGTGCGGCCCGCACCAGGTGACATCCGCCCTTAGGGTGACACCGTCACCCTAAGGGCGGGTGTCTCACCCTCCGCCGCGTATTCGCTCCCTGCGAGCGTCCGAAGCATGCAGCTTCGGCGCTCGCCTGGAGGAAACACGTCACCAGCCAATCGTGGCTGGTCACGTGGCTCCCCCAGGCGAGCGCCCAAGCTGCGCGCCGTCGGAGGCTCAGAGGGAGCGAACACGCGGCGGAGGTGAGCTGGGGCCATTAGCCATGTGCTGGGGGCAGTATCCATGTGCTGGGGGCAGTATCCATGAGCTGGGGGCAGTATCCATGAGGGGCAAATCCATGTGCTGGGGCAGTATATCCATGAGCTGGGGCAAATCCATGAGCTGGGGGCAGTATCCATGTGCTGGGGGCAGTATCCACGAGGTGGGGCAAATCCATGAGGTGGGGCAGTATCCATGTGCTGGGGCATATCCCATGAGCTGGTGCAGTATCCATGAGCTGGGGCATTATCCATGAGCTGGGGCATTATCCATGAGCTGGGGCAAATCCATGAACTGGGGCATTATCCATGAGCTGGGGCATATCCATGAGCTGGGGCAGTATCCATCAGCTGGGGCAGTATCCATGAGCTGGTGCATATCCATGTGCTGGGGCAAATCCATGTGCTGGGGAAAATCCATGTGCTGGGGCAGTATCCATGAGCTGGGGCAGTATCCATGAGCTGGGGCAGTATCCATGAGCTGGGGCATATCCATGAGCTGGGGCATATCCATGAGCTGGGGCAGTATCCATGAGCTGGGGCAAATCCATGAGCTGGGGCAAATCCATGAGCTGGGGCAAATCCATGAGCTGGGGTGCAGTATCCATGAGCTGGGGTGCAGTATCCATGAGCTGGGGTGCAGTATCCATGAGCTGGGGGGCATATCCATGAGCTGCTGGGGCGTATCCATGAGCTGGGGGCAAATCCATGAGCTGGGGGGCATATCCATGAGCTGCTGGGGCATATCCATGAGCTGCTGGGGCATTATCCATGAGCTGGGGCAATATCCATGAGAGGAGCTGGGGTCATAGCCATGAGAGGAGCTGGGGCAAAATCCATGAGAGGAGCTGGGGCAATATCCATGAGAGCTGCTGGGGCATAGCCATGTGAGCTGGGGCAGTATCCATGTGTGCTGGGGGCAGTGGCGTAGCGTGGGGGGGGCTGGGGGGCCGTGGCCCCGGGGGCAGTTTTGTTAGGGGCGCATTCGCGCCCCTTAAACTGGCCCGGGGGTTGAGGGACCCAGATGCCGGGCAGCGCGAGAGCGCCTGCCCGGTCTTGAACAGTTCGTCCTGTGAAGTGGATGCGGCTGTGTGCGTGCGCAGCCGGTCACGTGGTCCGGCTAATCAGGTGGTACTGAGTCTCTGTACCACCTGACTGGCCGGACCGCGTGACCGGCTGCGCACGCACACAGCCGCATCCACTTCACAGGACGGACTGTTCAAGACCGGGCAGGCGCTCCCGCGCTGCCCGGCATCTGGGTCCCTCAACCCCCTGCCGGAGCTGGGGCAACAATCCAGGTGAGAGCTGGGGCAAATCCATGACCTGGGGGCAAATCCATGTGTGACCTGGGGGCAAATCCATGACCTGGGGGCAAATCCATGTGTGAGCTGGGGGCAAATCCATGAGCTGGGGCAAATCCATGAGTGAGCTGGGGCAAATCCATGAGTGAGCTGGGGGCAAATCCATGAGTGAGCTGGGGGCAAATCCATGAGCTGGGGGCAAATCCATGAGCTGGGGCAAATCCATGAGCTGGGGCAAATCCATGAGCTGGGGCAAATCCATGAGTGAGCTGGGGCAAATCCATGAGTGAGCTGGGGGCAAATCCATGAGTGAGCTGGGGCAAATCCATGAGTGAGCTGGGGCAAATCCATGAGTGAGCTGGGGGCAAATCCATGAGTGAGCTGGGGGCAAATCCATGAGTGAGCTGGGGCAAATCCATGAGTGAGCTGGGGCAAATCCATGAGCTGGGGGCAAATCCATAAGCTGGGGGCAAATCCATGAGCTGGGGGCAAATCCATGAGTGAGCTGGGGGCAAATCCATGAGTGAGCTGGGGCAAATCCATGAGTGAGCTGGGGCAAATCCATGAGCTGGGGCAAATCCATGAGCTGGGGGCAAATCCATGAGTGAGCTGGGGACAAATCCATGAGTGAGCTGGGGCAAATCCATGAGTGAGCTGGGGCAAATCCATGAGCTGGGGGCAAATCCATGAGTGAGCTGGGGGCAAATCCATGAGTGAGCTGGGGCAAATCCATGAGCTGGGGGCAAATCCATGAGCTGGGGCAAATCCATGAGTGAGCTGGGGCAAATCCATGAGCTGGGGCAAATCCATGAGTGAGCTGGGGGCAAATCCATGAGCTGGGGCAAATCCATGAGCTGGGGCAAATCCATGAGTGAGCTGGGGCAAATCCATGAGTGAGCTGGGGGCAAATCCATGAGTGAGCTGGGGGCAAATCCATGTGTAAACTGGGGGCAAATCCATGTGTAAGCTGGGGCAAATCCATGAGCTGGGGGCAAATCCATGAGCTGGGGCAAATCCATGATCTGGGGGCAAATCCATGAGCTGGGGCAATATCCATGTGTGAGCTGGGGCAAATCCATGAGCTGGGGCAAATCCATGTGTGAGCTGGGGCAATATCCATGTGTGAGCTGGGGCAAATTCATGAGCTGGGGCAATATCCATGTGTGAGCTGGGGCAAATTCATGAGCTGGGGCAATATCCATGTGTGAGCTGGGGCAATATCCATGTGTGAGCTGGGGCAATATCGATAACGTGTCCACAGGTTGGGGGGGGGGCGCACAATTTTTGGCTGGCCCCGGGCGCTAACAACCCACGCTACGCCACTGGCTGGGGGCAGTATCCATGTGTGCTTGGGGCAGTATCCATGTGTGTTGGGGGCATATCCATGAGAGCTGGGGCAATATCCATGTGTGAGCTGGTCTGGGGCAATACACCCATGTGTGAGCTGAGGCGCAATATATATCCATATGTGAGCTGAGGCGCAATATATATCCATATGTGAGCTGAGGCGCAATATATCCATATGTGAGCTGGGGCAATATATATCCATGGGTGAGTTGCTGGGGGCAATATATAACTGTGGACTGGGGCAATATATCCATGTGTGAGCTCGGGCAATATATATCCATGGGTGAGCTGCTGGGGGCAATATATAATTGTGAACTGGGGCAATATATCCATATGTGAGCTGGGGGCAATATATATCCATGGATGAGCTGCTGGGGGCAATATATATCCATATGTGAGCTGGGGCAATATATATCCATGTGTGCTTTCACTGCCTTCGAACAGGCATCGTACTTGCTGGCAGTTGGCAAAAATTTGTGTGAGCATATGAAAGAACTCCACAGCAATAAACCTCACAGTAATGTGCGCTGTGTGTATGAGCATTCAGTGTTATTTGGGAGTACTGATTTAGGAGTAAGAGTAGTTAAAAAAAAATCCGTAAAACTCGGGGGGGGGGGGTGACACCATAAGTTACCGCACCGGGTGACACCAACCCTAGTGACGCCACTGGTTGCAAAACCAGCACTTTGTGAATAACCTATTATTTATTAGCTGAACTGTTTTGGGGTTTGTTTGATTTTTTCTTTCTTTGCGCTTTAGTAGTCAGATGTTAAATACAATCCTCTAAATGTGTTGCACATCACAAACCATAATTTGGTCACTCTATCTGAGGGAACTTTCAATGAACTAAGGTTTGAGGTCAACTTCAGGAATAGCGGTTTGTCCATGTGTTTTCTACCAAACATCCAGTGCTCTTTGACAAACCAAACTGAAAATACACACCCAAGTGTCCTTACTAGGCGTGTATTCCTCACTTGCTGCCTGCGACCAGTACAAAAGCAATGGGCAACTTCACCACACAACCAAAAGATGTCTTTGCGATGTCCAATGGTTGAAACATTGCCTTTTGGGATGGAAGAATAAGCCCATTCATATATAATTTAGTTGCGTACTGGAATTATTATTTTTGCCTGTTATGCTGTCATAGGGTAATCTGTACATCGAGTCTCAGAGATTATATCACAATAGTATGAATAAGGATCTTGAAGAGCCAAGCAGGTCCTGGGGTGTACGGGAAGAGCTTTTTACTTGCAGGAGAAAGGTTGTATAGAAATCTTTCAGAAAGACCTACAGAGGCCAAGAACAGTTCTCCTAAAATCCATACCGATTACACATCCCAAGTAATTATACCAGCCAGATGCAGAACACTATATCAGGAGGGCGATGGATTAAGAAAGCAGAAAATTTGGGGGATATTGGAGTATTTAAAAAAGTAAATGTGTCGAATAACCTTCACTTACGGAAGTCTGGAGCAGCCATGTATTGCTCTTTTGTCACTTGTTATCTCCAGATAGCAGCTTTCAAGTTTTTGTAAGGACGCGTCCAAAAAAGATCTTCTGTCATTTTTTTCCAAGCATTTTTCAGGAACATAACTCCTTGAAGTAGAATTCTTTCATAAAAATTCAGCTCCAAATGAACATTTTGCATTGTCCTCAAATTGCACTTGCAGTTAGCTTTAGGACTAGGGTTAGAAATTAGGCTTAGGTCTAGGGTTAGAAATTAGGTTTAGGGCTAGGGTTAGAAATTAGGCTTAGGTCTAGGGTTAGAAATTAGGTTTATAGCTAGGGTTAGAAATTAGGCTTAGGGCTAGGGTTAGATATTAGATTTAGGACTAGGGTTAGATATTAGTTTTAGGGCTAGGGTTAGAAATTAGGTTTAGGTCTAGGGTTAGAAATTTAGGTTTAGGGTTAGATATTAGGTTTAGGGCTAGGGTTAGAAATTAGGCTTAGGGCTAGGGTTAGATATTAGATTTAGGGCTAGGGTTATATATTAGTTTTAGGGCTAGGGTTAGAAATTAGGTTTAGGTCTAGGGTTAGAAATTTAGGTTTAGGGTTAGATATTAGGTTTAGGTTTAGGGTTAGATATTAGGTTTAGGGCTAGGGTTAGAAATTAGGCTTAGGTCTACGGTTAGAAATTAGATTTAGGGCTAGGGTTAGATATTCGGTTTAGGGCTAGGATTAGAAATTAGGTTTAGGGTTAGAAAATAGGTTTAGGGCTAGGGTTAGAAATTAGCCTTAGGTCTAGGGTTAGAAATTAGGCTTAGGGCTAGGGTTAGAAATTAGGTTTAGGGCTACGGTTAGAAATTAGGTTTAGAGCTAGGGTTAGAAATTAGCTTTACGGTTAGAAATTAGCTTTAGGGCTAGGGTTAGAAATTAGGATTAGGGCTAGGGTTAGAAATTAGGTTTAGGGCTAGGATTATAAATTATGTTTAGGGCTAGGGTTAGAAATTAGGTTTAGAGCAAGGGTTAGAAATTAGTTTTAGGGTTAGAAATTAGTTTTAGGGCTAGGGTTAGAAATTAGGGCTAGGGTTAGAAATTAGGTTTAGGGCTAAGATTAGAAATTAGGTTTAGGGCTAGGTTTAGAAATTAGGCTTAGGGCTAGAGTTATGTTTAGACTATATTAAATTGGTGCAGTAATTTTTTCCCTGTTGCCGAATTCCAGTCGTTTTTAATATCTGTAGTTTACGAGCAGGTTGATCCAGCAAAATAATAAATTCCTGTATTATGAACCAGCAGCGCGTCTATCGCTTAATGTATTTATTTACTCAAGCGTATGGAATGAAATGATGCAATCAGGGTGTGAGTGATACAGGAGGCTCAAGTAAAAACATTACATGTGATTCTTTGGATCGTACCAGTGATATTATTTTGCTATACCTGTACTGGCTGAACCAGTTCCCTGTCTTTTCCATTGGTTTAAATCTTTTCTACTAATCCTCATTTAATTCTTGTTGGTCAGAATCCACTGCAAACATTATTTCTCTGTCCCTTTAATGATCGCTCCTGCTTCCACCTCAGAATAATAAATAGAATGCGAGCCGGAGCTTCGAGGCGGCTTTGAATTATTATTCATTTGGTTAATATTAGGCATTCTGCTTCTATGACTCGCGGTGACTCTGTATTATCCTGCCCGAGGCACGGTTGCCTCAAATCCTTTATAACTTTCTCGAAATGAGAACATGCAGTACAGCTTTGACACTAATACATTTAGATCGATGTTGAAAGAATAGTCATTGAGGCACAGGCAGTGTGTGTGTTTGTTTGTGTGTGTGTGTTTCTTCAGAGTGGCACCGATAGCCGTCGACTACTTTGAATTATTAAGGGAATTGTCACCTAAAAGAGAAACATCCATTTCTTTCCATAAAGAAATATTATACTGGTGATTTCCACATACGCGGCCTTCTTGGGTCTGCCATATGAATTGCGTAAAACCAGGCATCGAGTCCTAAAAAATAAGTGTGGCAACTCCCCAAGATTCCTGTCTCAATATTAATGTTTGTCATCTTGCACTTATCCCACCAAACACTCAGAAATATACGTTTATATATGTATTGGGGTAAAAATATACACTAAAATATGTAGTGACTTGGCAAGGAAACTGATGATTGGACTCCTGAAATAAAATCTTTCTCGTCTCTGTGATCAATGGGAACTCCGTTCTCCGTACAAAAATAGTGGAGGAACTGCATTCCCACACGTTCCTGCTCAACCTGACCCCTGGATAAAAACTGCCAATGTTTGGTGAAATTGTCAGAAAACAATTCATTCCCTTCCCCTTCATTCAGTAATTTGGTTAGAGGTTAAAGGGAAACTCTACAGAGTTATTCAAAGAGAATCGAAAAGTCGCCGTACGTCCGGTGACTTTTCGTTCTCTTCAATTTGGTGCGCTTTGGCGATCCCATTTTGACGACCCTGCGGTGTATTCAGCAAGCATCACAGGGCCGTCGTAGTGCAGGGAAAAGCCTCCGCAAACCCGACGAACACTCACCGCAAAACCCAGCGAACGTACACCGAAACCCACAAAAACATCTGTATTAACCCCACCGAGCACGCTGGAGAAACCCGAGCAGCCGCCGATCACAGCGCAGAGCAGCCGCCGGAAAAACCCAACACCGCAGACGAATGGAGTGAAAGGAAAAAAAACGTACGCTTGAATGTTTTAAAAGTGAAACGCTGTTTGCAAAGAAACTACAGAGCGAAAATGTCTGAAATTTACATAGGAGGTCCAATGAATGATAATAAAATGGGCTGAAAGAAAAAAGAAAAGACGATTAAAAAAAATCCAGAAAAATGCCTAAAAGATCCTAAAAAATCTATAAATATACTTTTTACTGCAGAAAATAATAAACGGTTTATTAGATATTGTGTTAAAACGGGAATATTTTTAACATTGAAACCTATGGAATTCGCCTGAATAAACCTGTCGAATGAAACCACCGAACAGCAGGGCAATTCGGCAACTTTTCACTGCTGTTTTGTTCTCTGAATAGAGGAAGCATTGCTTCTCTATGGGCATTCACTGCCCTGGAACAGGCACCGTATGTGCAGGCAATTTATTTATTTTTTTAATTTGTTTTTTTCTTTTTTCTGTAACAGCCCTTTTTTTTTATCATTCATTGGATCTTATATGTAAATTCCAGACATTTTCATTCAGTAGTTTTTTTCCAAACCGCGTTTCACTTTTCAAACTTTCAAGCGTACGTTTTTTTTTTTTTTTCACCTCGTTCGTCTGCGTGTCGGCTTTCTCCGGTGGCTGCTCTGCGCTGTGATCGGCAGCTACTCTGATTTTTCTGGCGTGTTCGGCAGGGTTAATCCGGCTGTTTCTGCGGGTTTCGGTGAGCGTTTGGCAGGTTTGGTGGCGAGTGTGCTGTGGGTTTCCGGCGGGTTTTACCTGCACCACGGGGGCCCTGTGGTGCTTGCTGAATACACCGCAGGGTCGGCGAACTAGGATCGCCGAATCGCCCCTAAGTGCGGGAACGAAAAGTCACTGAACGTGTGGTGACTTTATCTCCTCTCTTTGGATAACCCTGAAAGTGTTTTCTTTGCAACGTGGAGCACCAGGCTAACACTTCACCTCAGGTTCAGGTTCCCATGGGACGAGCCTTGTTAACAAATACGTTGTCTGTGTCATAAACTTACATAAAAACTGGATTCCCGTTGACGTCTAACTCTCCCCGGGTCCCCTGTCATTCAAGAGGGGTGCAGAATGTTGCCGCAATTTGGGAAAGATGATCCTTTTCCCCAGTAAACGAATGGGAGCTTTCTGTAAAACTGAGCTCCTAGTGTTACATGACAAGGTAAGCAAACGTTGAACCCAGCCTTTTCACGTTCTAATATATCTTAAAGCAAACATTCCCAAAGAAAATATAATCTTGTACCATAATAAAAGTTTATTTGTGTGAGATTTAGGTTATTAGGGCCATTGGGGAGATGATTGTAGAACCAAAACCCGGTTTCGAGACAGCGTGAAGCCAAAAACAGCAGAGCACCAAGCCACATCACTCCTATATCTAATGGCATGTTTAAACAAGCATAGGTTTAGCTGTCATTTATGATGCCTTCTATATGATGGATAGATATGTTTTATATTATTTTTTTCTTCATATACACAGATTTATGCAGGAATATAACAGACCTTAGAGCTGTAAAAGAAATAAAATATTTTATGAATATGTATTAAAAAAAACAGAAGAATTTAAGATATAAAGTATTCCTGTACATGTAAGTGTCACAGGGGCTAGGTTTACATCTATCTATATATACAGTCATGGCCGAAATTGTTGGCACCCCAGACATTTTTCCAGAAAATAAAGTATTTCTCAAAGAAAGTAACACATGTTTTGCTATACACAGGTTTATTCCCTTTGTGTGTATTGGAACAAAACAAAAAAAAGGGAGGAAAAAAGCAAATTGGACACAATGTCACACAAAACTCCAAAAATGGGCTGGACAAAATTCTTGGCACCCTTAACTTAATATTTGGTTGCACACCCTTTGGAAAAAATAACTGAAATCAGTTGCTTCCTATAACCATCAATAAGCTTCTAACACCTCTCACCAGGGAATTTTGGACCACTCTTCCTTTGCAAACTGCTCCAGGTCTCTCTTATTGGAAGGGCGCCTTTTCCCAACAGCAATTTTAAGATCTCTCCACAGGTGTTCAATGGGATTTAGATCTGGACTCATTGCTGGCCACTTCAGAACTCTCCAGCGCTTTGTTGCCATCCATTTCTGCGTGCTTTTTGACGTATGTTTGGGGTCATTGAACCCAGGACATACTTGAAAACTAGAGAAATCTCAATGTATCCTTCCTGGTAAAATCCTTTATAAATAAATAAATAAATTGTCCTGCTGGAAGACCCAAGATCTCAGACGCAAACCCAGCTTTCTGACACTGGGCTCTACAGTGCGACCCAAAATCCTTTGGTAATCCTCAGATTTCATGATGCCTTGCACACATTCAAGGCACCCAGTGCCAGAGGCAGCAAAACAACCCCAAAACATCATTGAACCTCCACCATATTTCACTGTAGGTACTGTGTTCTTTTCTTTGTAGGCCTCATTCCGTTTTCGGTAAACAGTAGAATGATGTGCTTTACCAAAAAGCTCTAGGTCTCATCTGTCCACAAGACGTTTTCCCAGAAGAATTTTGGCTTACTCAAGTACATTTTGGCAAACTGTAGTCTTGCTTTTTTATGTCTCTGTGTCAGCAGTGGGGTCCTCCTGGGTCTCCTGCCATAGCGTTTCATTTCATTTAAATGTCGACGGATAGTTTGCGCTAACACTGATGCTCCCTGAGCCTGCAGGACAGCTTGAATTTCTTTGGAACTTGTTTGGGGCTGCTTATCCACCATCCGGACTATCCTGCGTTGCAACCTTTCATCAATTTTTCTCTTCCGTCCACGCCCAGAGAGATTAGCTACAGTGCCATGGGTTGCAATCTTCTTGATAATGTTGCGCACTGTGGACAAAGGCAAATCTAGATCTCTGGAGATGGACTTATAACCTTGAGATTGTTGATATTTTTCCACAATTTTGGTTCTCAAGTCCTCAGTCAGTTCTCTTCTCCTCTTTCTATTGTCCATGCTTAGTGTGGCACACACAGACACACAATGCAAAGACTAAGTGAACTTCTCTCCTTTTTATCTGCTTTCAGGTGTGATTTTTATATTGCCCACACCTGTTACTTGCCCCAGGTGAGTTTACAGGAGCATCACATGCTTGAAACAATCTTATTTATCCACAATGTTGAAAGGGTGCCAAGAATTTTGTCCAGCTCATTTTTGGAGTTTTGTGTGACATTATGTCCAATTTGCTTTTTTACCTCCCTTTTTTTGTTTTGCTCCAATACACACAAAGGGAATAAACATGTGTATAGCAAAACATGTGTTACTGCAATACTTTTCTGTGAGAAATACTTGATTTTCTGGAAAAATGTCTGGGATGCCAACAATTTCGGCCATGACTGTATATGTGGATATGCAGTATATATTTGCATTATATTTATACATAAATGAGCCAAATGGATCACGAGGAAGACCATAGTGTTTGGAGAGCCTTGTCTTAGTTCTTAATTCAAATATTAATGTCCATCTGGTCATATGATATATTTGCATAAAAGAATCTTTACCCCTGCACTGACGTAGGACTCTATTACTAATCGTCCACAAGCTTTTTTCCATTAACGGCCCTGTTCTGATCGTGCCTCTGTATTAGCGGCTTGAGTCAAAATATTTGTGAGTCAATATTGGATGGAGAATGAATGCTAGGAACTATTTGTTCCCAGACATCCACTGTTTGCAGACTGAGAAACCTGTGATTGGCCCTCTGCACCGCAGCATAAGGAATAATTAAGGAAAAGCAAAATCTCATACCAGGGTTTAACCCCTTTACTACCAAGTGATTTTTTAAAAAAAATTATAAAACCGCTGTTCGAAACAACTGATTTTTTTTTGGGGGGATTTTTAATTCTATAGTAAGACATATTGGGACTACCCCCAATTTATTCCTTACTGTAATAACCTATTTAGTCGGCAGATGTCTCCATCTACTGGCCAAATGGAGCCACTACAGTTCTGAGCTCCATGCAGGATCAGCTTGGGAAAAGTCTAATCGAGACATTCCCCAGCTACTTTTAAAATGTACTAGCACCTTGCGCATCATGACGGAACGATGCTGAAACTTTGGGGCACATGTTGGCGCTCAAATGCAAATGAATTTCAATTGCAATGATACGCAGAAGTCCTAGATAGTGTTAACACGATTTCGTGCTGCTGTGTCTGCTATGCTTGATCATGTACGCATAGTTGTGATAGTGAATGGGTTAAGAACCAGTATTCATTCCTAAATAAAGGCTCGGGCCAATGAAGAACAAGCAGGGTTTGAATAGTTTATTCTTGATCTAGTTGCAAAGTAACAAAGTACTGGAGCCACTAATTTACAGTAAGCAGCTGCAATGGCAGAGCAGCAAGCAAAGTCACAAAAACACCATGGTCTCTGAGCCGGTAACTGGAATAGCCCATTAATCTCCTGCTGGCTGACTGTTAATGCTTCCGCTACTTAGAATAGGATCCCTTAACAAACTGTAGGGAGCCATTAAAGCAGAAAGGCAAGAATTTTTGTGGCTCTGCTAGAATAGCAGTTCCAACAGCCCCCATTTTTATTTTAGCGGCTCCCCCAATATGTTTACCGGCTGGTTCGGACTATGACCCCTTGGATAGGGACTAAACTATACACTTAGTGACACAACAATCAATAGTGAAAATGAGATCTACGACAGCGGACTAAAAAAGCATTCTCAGATCACACATCAGCTACAGGTGGACAAAGAATTCTGTAAATCTGTCTGCCACTTACAATTTTGACTGCGGCTTACTGTCCTTGGGAGCAAAGCAGAAAATGTAGTTTTTCTATTAGCAGTAGTAGTAAAAGTCCCTAAACATAGATGCAAAATAATGATAAAACTCACACATTCTGACTAACTTTAGAATGGCATTTGCAGCTGTCACATCTAATTGAATCCTTCCCTGGTCAAGGCTTGATGTCAGCCCCCTCTCCCCTTCCCCGTTTAGCTTTGAGGTTATTTTGTTTCCAAGCCATTCTACAAATAGTAAAGTAATCATATTTACATTTTTTTGGTGAATCTTACCCGAAGGAGAAAAAAAATCGATTTGCTCAGAGCTCCATTCAGCAAGGAAGCAAACAGTGTGTGTTTTGAGCAGTCAAATGCACTGAGGTATCAAAGCAATTAATTAAAAATAGCCCTTCATTGTACGAAGCTTAAAAGAAAATATAAATACATACACAAATATATTTACCAGTTAAGCAGCAACCAGTGAACAAGGTGGTACAGAGCATGTAACTGAGCCAAGAAAATGTAACGCGTTTCGCACATGATGTACTTTATCACATGCTGCTTACAGTTAAGCAAATCAAGTGTGAAACACATCAAGTTTTCTTGGCTGAATTACGCATTCCTAAACCCTGTCTGACAATGGTTTGCAACATTTTTTTTTCAGAGCAGTAACAGTTTTGAGAAGTCGATACGTCTGATTTTAAATGATACTTTATTAACAAAATCAAGGTGGCAGCCCCATATGACAACTCAGATTGAAAATGTAGCTTGACTACGCGTTATCGTGTTTTATTAATGTCCTGTATTAAAATGAAACCTATACAGATACACGCAATGTTATCAAGTCACCTCTTGTTCCGTGTCTGACTTCAGCCTGGAAAATAGACACGTCCCATTGATGACATTTCACCTTTTCAGTGGTTTATCCTATTAAAATGGTAAAAATTGAAATCTGTAACCAAATTACCATCTCATTACACCTCTAAACATGAAACCCCTTATGTCAAGCATACTTTGCGGCATCTGACCTTCAGGGCACTGCTTGAGGGCCCTGCCCTAGGAGAGACCCCATGATGGCCCCCTAAGACTTGGTTAAGCCTGCCCTTCATCGGGGTCTCATACCATCGCAGATAAAAATGATGAGGAAATAGTATCAGCAGCCAGCTTTAGTCTAGAGAAATAAATTCTGTAATACAACATGGGTGTAGCGTGCATGTGGGCTGGCACACTGAGGAGCCCTATGATCTCCTATTGCCCCGTGACCCCAGGAGTTGTCAGTCCGCCCCTGGCTTTAGCCTTCTGTATAGTCACAAACAGATTACTTAATTGAGGCCAAGATCACGGAGCTGAATGAGGCCAAGATCACGGAGCTGAATGAGGCCAAGATCACGGAGCTGAATGAGGCCAAGATCACGGAGCTGAATGAGACCAAGATCACGGAGCTGAATGAGACCAAGATCACGGAGCTGAATGAGGCCAAGATCATGGAGCTGAATGAGACCAAGATCACGGAGCTGAATGCGGCCAAGATCAGGGAGCTGAATGAGGTCAAGATCACGGAGCTGAATGAGGCCAAGATCACGGAGCTGAATGAGACCAAGATCACGGAGCTGAATGAGATCTAGATCACGGAGCTGAATGAGGCCAAGATCACGGAGCTGAATGAGACCAAGATCACGGAGCTGAATGAGATCTAGATCACGGAGCTGAATGAGGCCAAGATCACGGAGCTGAATGAGGCCAAGATCAGGGAGCTGAATGAGGCCAAGATCAGGGAGCTGAATGAGGCCAAGATCACGAAGCTGAATGAGGCCTAGATCACAGAGCTGAATGTTCAGAAGACAATTTCCAGGGCTTGTTGTGCATTTAAAATAAAAAAGGCTGTAAAACTGTATTGCGCTATTGTGATAGTAAATGGTTTTGCTTTATGGCTATTTACATTAATCCTATTTTTGTGTTTGCATGGCTATACACGCTCTGTATTATCCAATGTGCTAGTTTATAGCAGCTACGCAGGTTAATGCCTCTCCACGCAGATGTCTGTCATTTTCGGCGTATTCGAGTCCATTGGAACTTATTACTTGACTGGTGCAGACAGAGCGCGTTTAAGGAAATAAGATTTATTATTTAAATGATGTGTAAGCAGATCATCCAGACAGCATGCTGCCGCTATAATCTAGCCATCCCCCCACTGTGGCTAAATCCACGCCGAGTCTGAGCACAGCAGCTTTAAAACAATTTTGGTGCGTTAGCGGCTCGGAGCCTTGATATACAACGATAATTAAAATCTAGTAAATTCCATCGAGCTGTGAGCTTGCTCGAGCTCCTCTGCCTTCCTTTGTTCTAAAACTCCCGTCATCATCACTCCGATTATCATGGTTTATACACAAAGCCTATATCATCCGGGTGTTCACCTGTGGAGCGATTAGCGATTTTTGTTTTTTCACAGAGAGATACACTTCGTTTGTATCTTGACCCAGATAGGGAACATCCAAAACCTGCAGGGAGGATGTGCAGGACCAATTCACCCAACATGAAAGCAATTCATTCCACACCTATGTTTATACAGAACCATTACGTATTATTATTTATTGATTAGTATGGCGCCAATACATTCCTCAGCGTGGTACAGGGGTTACAATAAGTTAGGGTAGTACATAGCTATAGAGACATGAGGTAGAGAGGGTCCTGCTCCCAAAGGAGATTACATTCTAAAGAGAATTGGGTGGAAACCACAGGAAGTTCACTGTAGTACAGAAGTAGTGTAGACATGGATTGGAGAATGGGTATTTGGGATTATTGGGAGTATGTAGCTTGTTGTACAGACCGTAAGCTTCTCTAAATAGGTAGGTTTTAAGGGAGGATTTACATTTTTGGAAGGTAGGTGACAGTATGGGGGAGAGCGTTCCACAATGGGGGGCCAACTGGGAGGCAGCCTGAAGATGTGTATGAAAGGAGGCAATGAGAGGGAGTGAAAGCCGAAGGTCTAAGAGTGGTTGGGGAAATATTTGGAAATGAGCTGAGAGATGTAAGCGAGTGCAGAGCCGGAAAGGGCTTTAAAAGTAAGTAACAGTATTTAAAGTTTGATTTTGTATGGTAGGGGGAGCCAATGCAGAGACTCTCACAGAGGAGAGGCAGAGTGATGGTTGATTTAGGATGAGTCGCAGGAGTCGGTGCAGAGATTAGCATGGAGGGGTGGCAGAGGCAGTGTGATGGTTGAGGTGGATGAGTCGGCTAGTACAGAGACTCGCATAGAGGAGAGGCAGAGTGATGGTTGAGGTGGATGAGTTGGCCAGTGCAGAGACTCGCATAGAGGAGAGGCAGAGTGATGGTTGAGGAGTGTCATGGGAGTTGGTGCAGAGATTGGCATAGAGGGGAGGCAGAAACAGAGTGACGGCTGAGGAGGATGTGTTGCGCCAGGGCGTTTAGTAGGGATGCACCGATACCACTTTTTTAAGACCGAGTACGAGTACCGATACTTTTTAAAAGTACTCACCGATACCGAGTACCGATACTTTTATTTAATGTCATGTGACGCTTTCCAATAGGAACAGACCTCATAAAAATTTATATGAGATTGACCGCAGCTCACATGGATTTGCCCCCAGGTCTCATGGATTTGCCCCCAGGTCTCATGGATTTGCCCCCAGATCTCATGGATTGGCCCCCAGGTCTCATGGATTTGCCCCCAGGTCTCATGGATTGGCCCCCAGGTCTCATGGATTTGCCCCCAGGTCTCATGGATTTGCCCCAGGTCTCATGGATTGGCCCCCAGGTCTCATGGATTTGCCCCCAGGTCTCATGGATTTGCCCCAGGTCTCATGGATTTGCCCCCAAGTCTCATGGATTGGCACCCAGGTCTCATGGATTTGCCCCCAGGTCTCATGGATTGGCCCCCAGGTCTCATGGATTTGCCCCCAGGTCTCATGGATTGGCCCCCAGGTCTCATGGATTTGCCCCCAGGTCTCATGGATTGGCCCCCAGGTCTCATGGATTGGCCCCCAGGTCTCATGGATTGGCCCCCAGGTCTCATGGATTGGCCCCCAGGTCTCATGGATTTGCCCCCAGGTCTCATGGATTGGCCCCCAGGTCTCATGGATTTGCCCCAGCTCTCATGGATTTGCTCCCAGCTCGAACGCTGGCCGTGTGCATGTAAAGCACGCGGCCAGCGTTCCCCTCCGGCGCGCCAAATACTCACCCTTCCTGAAGGTCCGGTCGCTGGGCAGTGATGCGATCACGTGGCCGCCGGGCGCATCTGTGACGCTGCCTCCAGCCGAGAGGCAGCGTCACAGGAGCGCCCAGTGGCCGCAGGAACGCATCACTGCCAGCGACCGGAACTTCAGGAAGGGTGAGTATGAGGCGCGCCGGAGGGGAACGCTGGCCGCGTGCTTTACATGCACGCGGCCAGCTTCCCCAGCCCCGCGGATACCGGCAAGCCGGCCCAGCGCCGGCTTCCGGTATCGGCGGGATGTATCGGGCCGTTTGCACGAGTAACAAGTACTCGTGCAAACGGCAATATCGGCCCCGATACCGATACTAGTATCGGTATCGGTGCATCCCTAGCGTTTAGTGTGGAGTGGGGACAGTCGGTTGAGGCGTAGGCCAATAAGGGGGAAATTGCAGTAGTCCATTCGGGACATGAGAGAATGGACTAGCAATTTTGTGGTGTCTTGTGTTGGACAAGGTCAGATTATGGATATGTTGCATATGTAGAAGCAGCATGAGTTGGTCAGAAATTGAATGTGGGGCTTGAAGGAGAAAGCCGAGTCAATCATCATTTAATGACACCGGACATAGGATGCAGGTTGGATGGTGGAGCCGTCAACTATAATTGACAAGTCTGCCAGAGGTGTGTATAAGGGGGGAATCGGCAGAAGTTCGTTCTCTGACATGACTTTCCATGGCATCTTACGATACAAAGTACAGAAAAAAAACTAAAACAAAATGACAAATCAAATTTAAGGTGACAGAAACAAGAGGCAAAGAGCACCCTACAATGAAGAGCTCGCAATCATTGTTCTTGTTTACCCTCCAGTAGACATATGTGTATCTATACATATACGATGTAGATCCTATCTTTGGATCAAAGTTTATTAGTGCGTTCTCTTTCATGTGGAGTAACAGCATGTAGACACTTCTATCAAATATTCAACAGTCTCACTTTTGCAAACAGGGAAACGACTCTGATTAAATTGCAGGGCTGTTATGCTTGTCGTATCAGGGATGGCATCCTTTTAATAGAGGCTGCTGGGGTAGCATCCAGATAGGACAAGAAAGGTGTTCAGATTTAATTCTATTTAAGAGATATTCCCTAATCGCAGAAGATGCCCACTGTTGTTGCAATTCTGTTAACCCTCGGCTGCCCAGGGAAGGAAAATTCAGCCACGGCAGGGAAGATGCTTCAACAACTCTGAACTGTACCACCATTATTCATCCTTAAAATGCATAAACTACGACTGTTCTCCATTCAGCGTTGTTCCTCCATTGTTTGTAACACCAGTGAATGTACTTTATTGATTTTAAAAGTGTGATTTCCATTTAACTCCAATAGAAACAATACTGAAATCAATAAATACAATGCTGAACAGCTTCAACTGAAACACTGGTCAACACTACAGTATTTATTATTATTATTATTGTCATCATTGATATGGCGCCAACAGTTTCCACAGTGTTTACAATAACCAAAGGCAACGAGATACATATAAACGGACATGGGATGGAAATGAGGTGTAGAGGGCCCTGCTCATAGGAGCTTACAGTCTAGAGCAGTGTTTCCCAAACCTGTCCTCGGGACCCTCAACCAGGCCAGATTTTGCAGATCATCTTGGGGAAAAGCAGACTGAATCCTGCAATCACTGAGCAGCAAATCCTATCAACTGTACTTCAGATATCTGTCAAACCTGGCGATGCGGAGGGTCCCGAGGACAGGTTTAAGAAACACTGGTCTAGAGGGATTTGGGTCGACGAGGGGAATTTTACTAGATGGCAGGATCATTAGTGCCAGTGGTTTGGGAACGGTGGGGCCATAGAAGCCGCTTCAATCATATGTTAGACGATGAGTAGAGGGAGGAGTAGCATCAGTGATGCGGTATGCTAATCTGAAGAGATGGGTTTTGAGGGATTTCTTAAAAGGCCTGAAGATTAGGGGAGAGTTTGATAGGGCGAGACAAGACATTCCACAGGACCGGAGCTGCCCTTGAAGTCTTGGAGGTGAGGGTTGGCCATGCGGGTGTAGACAGATGACAGGTGGAGATCGCCTGCCAGTCAGAGTTGTCTAGATGGAACGTGCTTGCGGAGTACAAAGACATGTAGAGAGGAGTTGAGTTATTGAGCGATTTGAACGTGAGCGTCAGTAATTTAAACTGTATCCTGAATTGTACAGGAAGCCAATGGAGGGACCGGCAGAGGGGGGAGGTACGAGAGATGCGTCTGGAGAGAAAAATTCATTACAGATTGCAAAGGGGCAGTACGAGAGTTGAGTTGAAGTAAATAATTTGAGCATAAACTACAGTGGAAACCCCGATAGAAACGTACGATGAGAACCACGAACAACAATTTTGTCAGATACTACCATGAGCAAAATGGGGAAAAGTATGGAAGCTACGTTGGAGGTTCTCCAGAGAATTTAGTGTAATTTTTCCGTACTTGATCTACCATAGTTACTCAAAGATGCCAAAGTAAAAACACCGTTCTTTCATTGAAAGAATGATGACGTCTGAATAACGCCTTCTATTTGTGGTTTGTTTTTCATTTTATATCTCGCAATTCTTCCAATACATTTTGTAGTTTTACATCGTAATTATATGTGTATAGTTTTATCTTTTATATGTTGACACAATGCAAATAAATAAGTGATAAGAATCCACAGAGTAAAATCTAAAGATTTTTTTCAAGACATAACTGCAATCATTTTCTACAAAATTTATGAAAGATTTTATATTTACATAACGTTTAGGTATCCATTGTGCCAGCAAACGTACACTGAGGTTTATTCTTACGTATCACATCAGGGCATAGGTCGTGTCATGCCCCATGATTTAGGATTTATTTGTATATTTTTACTGTTATGTGTTGAATCTGCCTTTCGCTGCTAGCAGCTATCTTTCATAGCTATTTTGTCCCTGCTGGGTTTCCTTAGCTTGTTGTATCCAGCTAGTTTCCACCAGTGGCGACTCTAGGAACAATATTTAGGGGGGGCACAGAAGATACCGCAGTCAAAACTGGGGGGGCACTAATAATTTTCACCACTAAATCATATCACTGAATAAAACTAAGGGCCCAATCACCTGTGTGAGCTAAAACACCATCGCTAAAGGAAACCTTTAGCGCGAGTTGATAAAACATAGTGCCTGACGACCCAAGAACAGATCACCTTGTCTGCAGTAGTCCATGAACAAGGTCGTTTAGCGCATGCTAGGAAAACTCTAAGACCCGGGCTGAGACACCGGCGCTAATGCGGTTGTGTACAGGATAGAACATTTTTTTTTCCAGTGCCGGGCCATACCTATCCCCCGCCCTCACAAGCTTGAATATGAACACATCCAGTGAATAACCTCACACCCCTGCATTATTAAAATCATCCAAGGTGGCCGTATCATCCATGGTTTGATGCATACATATATTAAGGCTGATGGGCATTGCATGATAAATGCCACCCAACAGCAGGTAGAATCATTACACTGCATTTAATAGATCCAAAAGGAAGGCCAGGTGAGCGACAAAAATTTCTCTGCTGCAGCATATAAATAATACATGTTTCAGGGCAAGACTTATTCACATGTCCCTTTAAACGTGGTCCACACAGTCACCCTAATAATCAACCGCTTCCATACTATGAATAACCCCCTGCATAAAATGTTTAAAATTAGGCAATATATTAGAATTAGGATATATGTGGATAAAGGATACTTTTATAATAGAGCCGACTGCAATAGCAACAACAATGCGGACCAGATCCATTGCTATAGTGTATGGGGCCACGAGAACACCTGTGCTGCATTCCTTTCAATTGCCTGTTAATTTTGGGCGAAGATATGTTTTTTTTTGGAGTTAGCACCAGGGTTAAGCAGTAGGTAAAATGGTGCAATTAGCGTCCCTCAAAAAATTAGCGCTGGCACCAACTGATCTGCTAGCTGCAAAAGCGCAAGAGATCTCTAGCGCTCCCCATGTTAAGTAAAGGACGCGGAAAGTACAGTAAGCTCGAGCTACAAATCGCTAATAGCAACGCGCTAAGTGATTTTTCCCGTTTGTAGCGGGAGGCAAAAGATCTGTTGGTCAGGCGCTAGACTCGATTAACCTGGCGCTGATGCAAAACCATGCCGACGCAAGGGTTAACCCACACCAGGTAATAGTGCCCTAAATAAGTATATATAAATAAGATTCCAAAAGCCCAGAGTAATGTGATGCAATGATGCCTTTTTATTGTACTAACATGATACTTTATTTGCTGCAGTTCGGCGGTTTTCGCTGAATGTCTGATTGCTCCTTCAGCGACTCCACTTTTAGCAAATTACAGTGACCATTCGCTAAATAGGGAATTCACTTTATTTTCGGCGAAATAAATTCCCCGAAATGTGACAAAAAGCAGAGGATCTAAAGATGATTAGACCCTTTAGATTCTAACTTCCATAATAACCCCTGAAATGCCATAAACCCAGGGAAATACAATAAAAATAATAAACAATGTGGCATTTAGCTACCCCTTAACCCCTAAAATGCCATTGATCAAGGTAAAACATGAAATGAATACACTGTGAGGCATATAGCTAACACATTAACCCCTAAAATGCCATTAATCAAGGAAAAAATAAAATGTATAATGTGAGGGATGAAGCCTACCCATTAACCCTTAATATACAACTAAAACCAAGGCAAAAACTAATGTAATACACAATGTAATGTATAGTCTGAACATTAACCACTTCACTGCTGAGACATTTCAACCCTGTGAAAATGCTTAAGTTTAAGTGCCTGTTATTATTTAATGTTTTTGACTTTTATTTCAAACGGAATATGGTCATGTTGGGTATCATTGGAAAGGCTAGAATCTGCTCTTTCCAATGACACCTAGATCGTCCATATACGATGCACAGGGACGGAGATACACTGGTCCGAAGAAGTGTGGTAAGCTGGAAGCTGATTTTTGGTGGGGGGGCACATGGGGGGGCAAGGAATAACCTAGGGGGGGCAATTGCCCCCCCTTGCCCCCCTGTAGAGTCACCTATGGTTTCCACCCCTTTCTCAGTGTCATGTTCTGAGTTACTTCCTGGTCACATAGCAGCCATTCTGTGCTCACTGCTGGACAAAACTAATGTCTTTTTACCTGCATTGCTGTACACTATTACAAGATTGTCAGTCTGATCATTAAACTCTTCAACTGGATTCATCTTTCTGCGTGTCAGTTTTGCTGAGTTGAAGCTATCTGCTGAACTACATTGTGTGAGTACTGGTCAAATACAGACAGCTAGTCTAAAGCATCCACGCCTCACAGCTTTGCTTAGGGAAGCAGAATAGGTCGTGTAATGACTCTTGGTATTATAACGCAATGTCTAGATAGAGTTATAGTGTGTTAGTTTTTTTTATTCATATTCTACTTTTACTTTGTTGATACATCAAAAAACATTTACTCTTTGTTATTTTCTCGTTCGGTGAAACATTAAAATACTTTAATAAAAACTGTAAAATATTCATGTGTTTAGAGAGTGGGTGATTAACTGCTCCCACGATGCCGAGTGGCCTTCCTAAATGGATAAGCTAGTAGTGTTCAGTTGTACCCTTAATTAAATCTTTCGAAAGGCTTGACTTGACAAATAATGTCATTATTTTACTATTTACGTGTGAATACTGTTTTTCTCTTGATTTTTCTCACTGGGAGCCGAGCCATTTACTAAATGTAGAGTTGCACTTTTCGACATTATGTCCGGTAGTCAAGCAAGGACACGTTGGCTAATTTATGACTATTGACCAACGTTTCCTTTCGTGATTGGCTGAGCCAACACTGACGTCAGCGGACATGACGTTTAATGTTTAGAATTTCATGATGTAACCCATCTCCTCTCCATTACAGGAACCCTTTACTACGTTTTTTCTAAATGCCAACGATGCGAAATTTGACCATTCGGACCGAACATTTTCCGCTGTTGCCAGATCGTGGAGAAACAGCCAAAGAGACACATCAGACGTGAAGGTGAATATATTTTAGAGACATTGTTTTAACACAGATTTATTCATCTTTCAGGGAATCCATGGTCTTTCACGGATGAATTTACATATAGCAGTCCCAGGGGTATTTGTTAGTTCTTTAGAAAGATCTATCTTATTAATAAGTAGTCCAATCAAAGGGCATTATGGGTAAAAAATGCACTGGACTTTGCATAGTTATTATTATTAATTAAGCGCCAACACATTCCGCAGCGCTGTACAAGGTGTAATGACAGGACAATTCTACAATACATACAGAAGACAGGTCAGTATTCCTGCCAGCAGATACATGAGGATATGAGGACCCTATTCCCGTGGGAATTTACAATCTAGATGTAGTTGATGCTAACATATAGTCACATTCCTGGACCACACATTAGACTCTTGCAGTCTTAAAAAAAAACATTGTTTGTGTGGTGGTGTTTGTGGTTGTTTCTTTTGTATTTATTTATTTTTTAATGTTTTCATTTCTATATTCTCATGCCTGACAGTGTAAGCATAAGATCGGTTTGTGCGCATTCAGTCTCCATTGAGTTAGATAATATTATATATTTAATAATATTCATTAAACCCCTTCACTACCATTTATGAAGTATGCCTGTACTTCTAAAGCAGGGGATCTCAATCTCTGCCCCACCCCAGATGTTTCTGAACTACCCCTCCCATAATTCTCTAGCCATTTATTGCATTCAAAGAATTCTGGGATTTGTAGGCAAAAAACATCTGGGGGGCAGAGTTCGAGATCCCTGTTCTAAAGCTTCTGCAGGTGCCCTGAGGTGGAGTACACTCCATCTGGTCTGACTCTGGGGCAATGGAAAGCAATTTTCTTTTTTTGCAGACAAAAATTCGTTTGCAAATAGATTCCAGAACATGCCTCTGAAATTTCAACACATCGGATCTGACCGCTGATAGGTTGGAATTATTCGAAAAGCTTTGATATCCATGTTTCCTTCAAACACAGAGCTCAAGCTATAATGTACATGTAGTATCACTTTTTGGCCAGCAGAGGGAGCCCTCTGCTTCTCAAAAAGAACTTGCTTACGGTACACATCTACAGTGAAACACCTCTATTATTATTATACTTTATATAGCGCCAGCATATTCCACAGCGCTAAACAATGGGCACGATATAGACAGGGTTACAATACACGGAGACTGAACAACATTTGATAAACCAGAACAGGAGGAAACGAGGGCCCTATTCCCGAGGCAACTCACAATCTAGAAGGGTTGGGGTTGGAAACAGGAGGAGAGGACTGCAAGGTGAGAGTGATGGACTGGTTGGGGCAGTGAGGTGTATCAGTGAGTTGGGTGGTAGGCTTCCCTAAACAGGAATGTCTTAAGAGAGCGTTTGAAGGAAGGGAAACTAGGGGAAAGTCTGACCGTACGAGGTAGAGCATTCCAGAGGATGGGGGCTGCGCGTGAGAAATCCTGCAGTCTATCATGGGAAGAGGTGATGCAGGGAGAAGCTAGGCGCAGGTCACTGTTTGACCTTAGGGAGCGGGCTGGGGTGTAAGGGCCTCTATGTATATTTACTGTGTGGGTGATGGAAAGTAATGGGTCCTACCAGTGGTTTTAATCATTTGGTACTGAAGCGGGCTAAATAGTTTAGCTTGAAATCGAGCAATTATTTATTGCGAATTTTAATTTGACTGCAGTTTAATTTGGATTCTCTGTCATAAAAGCATAGAGCTCTGACTAGAGATCCTGATGTACAAATTTATAATTTACAAGATGGCCAAACAGGCAGCGTCATTTGTCTAACATTAAGCAGGATTATATATATAGTTGCATTAATCGTATAATATACTATTTTTAATAATGTTATCAGATTAGCCAGGACATCTGTTTTAAAAGCAATTAAGTCCCGTTCATCTTTTAATACCTTGTTACTTCCATTGGTAACGGGTTTATTGTCGGCCGACTCCATAGTTAACCCTCTCAAACAACGGGTCACGATGAAGCCAATTGCCCTCCACATCTGTGCCTCCCATCGCCCAGAGATTGCCGCGGTGCACCGGGCAAGAATTATTGCGGCTGTTGGAAACAATTGATGTTTGTTTGATGTCGAGTTGTAAAAGGGATTTTTTTTTCCTTTATTCTATTAAAATTTCTTTTTTAATTTAGATCAAATGTTTGTGCGACTGGGAACGGCCCAATAAATTGTGCCTTCCCGCTGTTAACTCAATATTCGCTCTACTCCATAAAACACAGCAGGAATTGGATTTGACCTTAAAGTGTCATATTGTTACAGCTCACCCTGCGCCGAGCTTGCCTTTGCCTGGGGCAATTAATAAAGCATTAATGACAAGATCCATTTAAAACACAGGCTTTTCTCTCCAGTTTCAGCCTTAACTTTGCGGTGCCTGGGGATATTGGGCAACAACACACATTAGAGTAAACCTGCATGCACACAACACAATCAGAGGAAGGTTTAACCCTTTCAATCACAGTGGCATCCTACACCTTCCAGTATAGTAGCCATATGTGTTTGTGTGTGTGTGTGTGTACATCTATTATATTCATATAGTACTTTTTGGATTATTTTGCTCCTTTGTCCAGGTATGCATTAGAAAAAAAATGCATTTAAAGTTAACTTTTTTGTGAAAAATATTGTAATTATACAATTTTTTTCTTAGTCTGTCAACTGCTACAGAAATCCTTCCTATTGTACTGTTGGAAAGCTTGCGTATCGCTCTCGGCTTTCGCACAATACCAGGTTATCACTGAGAGATGTAAAAAGTGTAAGGCACGGTTGTCAAACACTGCCCCCCCCCCATATGTTTCTAAACTACAGCTCCCATGATTCCCTGGCCATCTATTGCATTAAAAGAATTCTGGAAATTGTAGGAATCAACATCCTGGGGGCTGTGAGTTTGACAGCCCTGGCTTCTCCACCTGCCCCAAATACATCTATTATTCCTATTTACTCACCTGCATCCTTACGTTCTGCTCTTTTTCGTTGTATTTGAATAGTGTACCTAATATCCATATTCACCAATCAATGCACTACAGATCTGGTGCAGTGCCTGGCCCAGGGTAAATTGCAGAGCAAAGTATCATCACACACTGTTAAGTCTTTTATATCCAAAATGTAGAGTTTGTTTAACTCCTAAATCAATGGTTCAGTCCGTTAGCGCTCTAAAACCTCAATGTATGTGTTACCTAAATGTTACAGTGTGGATATAAAGACCTCGCAGTGCCTGCTGATACTTTATTCTGCGTTCTTCACTATGGCTGGCACCGAGGCACCTTACCAGGAGGAGGTTTGGCATAGTAGGACTCTAGTTTGTATATGCAACCTTATTTTCCAGCACAACCTCTGAGTATCAGAAAATACCTGTAAACTTTGGTGCTTGGCCAGTAACGTGAGTATACACATCAAAGAGATGGTCGCACTCGAGTAAATAATAAAATAAGACCTATTTTAAATGATTTAAATAAATATTTCTTGTTTTATTTTTTACTCGAGTGCGGCCATCTCTTTGATATATCAAACTGCAGCTGGTCATGCCTAGCTCCTGCTGAAGAGGGTGCAATAAACCCGAAACAGCGCTGTTCAGGAGTGGTTTTGACCAGTTGCATAAACCTGATTTCTGGAAGAAAAAAAAAAGCCATCTAGTATGGTATGGTATGGTATGGCATTGATTGAAGGGTTCTGTGTGAAAACAGACCCAGGATGCAAAGAAATGGGAAATTGCAGACGTCATTTGCATGTCTTACCCAGAGTTCTGTGCTGCATACTGGGAATGTAGCACATGAGCTCTGTGTGATGCAGTTATTTGAATTGCTGTGATGTGTAAATGGCCTGTGCAATAATAAACAACACAGTTGTGTGAAAAAGTGTCCCCCCCCCCTTCCTGATTTTTTTATTGTTTTGTCACACGTTAATGTTTCAGATCATCAAACAAATTTAAATATTTGTCAAAGATAACACGAGTAAACACAACATGCAGTTTTTAAATGAAGGATTTTATTATTAAGGGAAAACAAAATCCAAGCCCACATGACCCTGTTTGAAAAAGTGTCCCCCCCCCGCGTTAAAACATAACTTAACTGTGGTTTATCACACCTGAGTTCAGTTTCTCTAGCCACACCCAGGCCTGATTACTGCCACCCCTGTTCGCAATCAAGAAATCCCTTAAATAAGACCTGACTGACAAAGTGAAGTAGATCCTCAAAAGCTACAAATCATGCCGAGATCCAAAGAAATTCAGGAACAAATGGGAAAGAAAGTAATTGAGATCTATCGGTCTGGAAAAGGTTATAAATCCATTTCTAAAGATTTGGACTCCAGGTAACCACAGTGCGAGCCATTATCCACAAATGGCGAAAACATGGAACAGTGGTGAACCTTCCCAGGAGTGGGCGGCCGACCAAAATTACCCCAAGAGTGCAGCGACAACTCATCCAAGAGGTCACAACAGACCCCACAACAACATCCAAAGAGCTGCAGGCCTCACTTGCTTCAGTTAAGGTCAGTGTTCAAGACTCCACCATAAGAAAGAGACTGGGCAAAAATGGCCTGCATGACAGAGCTCCGAGACGAAAACCACTGCTGAGCAAAAAGAACATAAAGGCTCATCTCAGTTTTGCCACAAAACATCTTGATGATCCCCATGACTTTTAGGAAAATACTCTGCGGACTGACGAGATAAAACTTGAACTTTTTGGAAGGTGTGTCCCCCATTACATCTGGCGTAAAAGCAACCACGCATTTCAGAAAAAAGAACATCATACCAACAGTAAAATATGGCGGTGGTAGTGTGATGGTCTGAGCTGTTTTGCTGCTTCAGGACCCGGTGGACTTGCTGTGACAAATGGAGACATGAATTCTGTTGCCTACCAAAAAATCCTGAAGAATAATGTGCGGTCATCTGTTCGTGGCTTCAAGCTGAAGCGAAATAACAGACTCATTGCAAGTTATCGCAAACACTTGATTGCAGTTCTTGCTGCTAAGGGTGGCCCAATCCGTTATTAGGTTTAGGGCGCAAGCACTTGTTCACACAGGGCCATGTGGGTTTGGATTTTGTTTTCCCTTAATAATAAAAACCTTCATTTAAAAACTGCATGTTGTGTTTACTCGTATTATCTTTGACTAATATTTAAATTTGTTTGATGATCTGAAACAAAGTGTGACAAAAAATGTCACAAAAATCAGGACGGGGGACTACAGTTTTCCACACAACTGTGTGTGTGTGTGTATATATATATATAATATATACATGCTATAGTGTTCAAAAGTTTTGGGCCACTTAAAAATGTCTTTGTTTTCAAAAGAAAATAAATTTTCTTTTGGTCATTAAAATAAAATTGATCAGAAATACAGTGTAGAGATTGTTAATGTTGTGTAGATGGCTTATTTTTTTTTATGGAGAATCAACATAAGAAAACAGCGGCCTATCATCAGCAACCACCCATCTGTCCAGTATTCCAATGACACGTTGTTGCACTGTTTCCAAAGCAGAATTGCAACGAAAAGTGTCCGTTTCTCAGACTGGACAGTAAATAGAATAGATTATGATGGGCAAAAGAAGGCTGTCACGGGACAGAGAAAGATTAGAAAAAATGTTACGGGAGCCAACTGCCGACCGAAACGGATGCGTGTCTCTGTGCTCTCCTGCAGACTTGTTAATTTTCTTGCATTTTTGCATCCCCCCGTCTATCCTGAGATCCCCCAATTGAGAGTATTGGCATCCTGAGGTCGGGGAGCGGCACTGTGACACCTAGCCGATTGTTTCTTCACTGCTGACACCCGTTTTGAATTTCGAGCCCGGGTTACGGCCTACCCCGGCGGCCATCTTTGAGGCCTGTCGATCCATTTCGTCCTAGGATCTTACCTACAGCAGTGGTGGTCAGTGACCTGGAGGTGGAATCCCCGGCGATTTTTCCCCTGTGGTGCCGATAGATGACCAGGTTGATGGTGACTGTGGCCCGGCGGGACTTTCTGATCCTCGGCTCCCTTCCCAGGTGCTAGGTCAACCCGGCGGCCGCGAGATGCACCTGGTCCTGTGGAGGGATGGAGGCCGCTCTGCTGTCACTGGAGAGGTGGAGATGCTGCCTGTCCTGCCATCTGATCGTGGATCAGCTCCTGCTGCGATGGCTTCTCTGGCTGGCCTGCCCTGGTCCCTTATATGCCTCAGTTTTGATGCATTGGGGGCTTTGATTCCCCCCTTGCTGCTGGACACTGGCTAACACTCCCATGTCACCGACGCTACCGCACAACCCTGGCTGATGGCATCTCTTCAGGATATCTGTGCTGACTAGTTTGGGGCTGATGTCACCCCTCGCCTTATTTCAGACTTTTTTCTATAGTCCCCCTTTTTTTAGAACACTCCTGCGAACTGCCTCATGTGACGCACGCCCTGATATGTGGATGACCCCTCCTGCTCTTGCTCTAGGTTTCTCTGATGACTTATTCTGAATGCAGTCCTTTTTTTTTAATTTTTTTCCTAGAGACACCCTTGATTGACTTTTAGATGCCTTTTATTCATGTCTGTTCTGTATTCCCATCCTTTTAATTTTTGTTTCCCCCCTTTTTATGTTCTCCTTTCCGATTTTATGGTCCTGCCTGCTGAATGTTTGGGTTTAGTGGTGTTCGTCTGTCGGAGCACTGGGACTCATCCCCCCTTTTTTTTGTGTGGGACATTGGGAAGTAGCCTGAGCGAGCCGCTAGGGTGACTACCTAGGCTCTGTCCACCCTTTTGGCCCCAGGTCTCCCGGCCGAGTGGCCCCTTCCATGGCCCTCAGTTCCTTTTAAGGTTGCCGGGATGAGCCAGGAATGCCACAATATATTTGGCAGTCCCTCACTACCTTTTCTCCCCTTTTTACTACATTTTTTTTTTCTTCTTTTATTTTTGGTTCCCTGGTGCCCCCCCCCCAGCGAACTCCATCGCTCTGTTTTGCTCTTGCTGGATCGACCCTCCTGACGAGTTTATACATCCCCCCCCCCTGTTATTGTATCCCCCTCCCCCAATTTTTGATATTCTGCAGTTTCTTTTGAGATCCCCTTTTTAAGTTTTATGTGATTTCTCTGAGAGTGTCTTATCTGGCCCTGTGAGGCCACCTGGCTGGTCAGTCTGTGACCCTTCGTTTATTGCAAAATAAAATTTTGAAATGCGAAGAAAAAATGTTACGGACAGGTGACCCCAAGTTTGAGATGTTCACAAAAAAGAACATACGTGAGACGCAAATAAAATGGAAAGATGCTGGAGGAGAGCTTGATGCCATCTGTCAATCATGTGAAGGCAGTGTGATGGTCGGAGGATTCTTTGCTCTTGGTAAAGTCAGAGATTTATACAGGTACCTTGAAGAAGGGTGACCATTTCTATTTTGCAATGCCATACCTTGTAGACACTTGTTTGGAGCCAATTTACTACTAGAAGAGGACAATGACCCAATGTACTGCTCCAAACCATGCAAGAAACGTCTAGGGAAGAAGCGGTCAGCTGGCATTCTGTCTGAAATTGAGTCACTAGATCTCCGCCATATGGAGGTGTTGTTTATGAGCTGCTGAACCGTATGGTACAGAAAACATGGCCATCATACCAAACCAAACTGTGGGAGGAGCTTCATGAAGAGGGGTGAAATCTCTTCAGATTTACTCAACAAATGGACAGCGAGAATGTCAAAGATCTTGCCAGGCTGGAATTGCTGAACATGGAGGATTCTTTGACGAAAGCAGCTTAATGGACACCGTTATTATGTCACAATTCATTATTTCAGAACTTGCCATTGAGTATATTCCCTTTTTTATGCATGTTTTCATGGAAAATAAGGACATTTCTGAGTGGCCCAAAACCTTTAAACGTCAGTGTAGCCATATATATATATATATATAAAGTAAATGGCACATATTGAGCTGAGACCTGGCTCAAAGCCTCTCCAAACTGCTCTGTTACTGGATATAATTTGTTGCTGTTTGAAAAGGTACCTGTGACAAGATGTCATTATGGTGACAGAGTGTAAATTAATACACTTAACGGAGATGACCAGGACTGACTTACTGACCCATAGGAGGCTCGTTCAAACTTAATAGATGCCAAGGGATCAACTGTAGAAGAAAGAAATATGGCGGCCATAAAAATCCCACCAGTGATAAATCACTTGGAATATGGAGGAGAAAAAAAAAGCGCTCGCCGAGTTTCATTTTGCAGAGTCTCCATAAAACACAGTGGACTTTTGTAGCGGGATGTAAGAAAGTGAAACGTCGGGTTTGATTCAGGAGGCATACAGTTTTGATAGCGTTAATAGTCGTCTTTTATCACTCCATGGCATTCCTAAAAGTAGCGTTAATTTTACCAACAGCTCATGCCTGTCACAAGCCCATAAATTACAAATGTGTTTTGTGATCTGGCTCCTTCACCGCGTAATGTGCCATTCACTGTGCTGGGGGATAGCGGCCGCGGCCATCCAACATCTCGCAAACTGCAACTCCCATGTATGCCTGAGAGTGGTGGGAGATACAGCGCAGCAGCATCCTACCCCTGTTCCTGATATATCAGATTTGCCTCCCTTTAACACATTCGGTAATTGGGAGTCCGTAAGGAATAATAAAAATCCAACTACATTACTTTGGTGTAGAATTTCCACGTTTCAGTGGATCTGTGTCTGCTCTCCAGGAGGAATCCCTCGTCTGGGCGCTGGGAGTCTATCATGCATGTATCAGACTTGGATCCAACATGCTGTAGAGTCACTAATTTCAGCAAATCACCCCTGCATTCTAGACCCAGAATTGTTCTAGAGCACTAAATCTGTGTTTTTTGTCCCCTGGGGACCCGTGTCTGTCCTACAGGATTATGTGTCCCCTCTTACTTGTTGTTTACATCAATTTAATTCAAAAGGCACCAAACTCTGTGCCCTATTCCAAAGTCAGTGCTAACTTAACCAGAGCTGTTGTAAACGTAACAACCTCATAGACTATAATGGCTCTGGTAAGTTTACACCAGATCTGGTTAAGTTAGCCCCAGCTATGGAATAGGATCCTCTATGGGCAGCGTCATGTGCCTACAGCTTAAACGGGGATGCTAAGGGGGAAAAACTTGTGCACGCAATTTTTCCCTTGGCGTCCCCATTTTACAAGCGGATTACGAGGCAGGCGCTGAATCCAGCAGCCTGCCCCATAACGGCCGCTAACCCTCCAGGCTAACGAGCAACCAGGAGTATCACCTACTGGAGTCCATAGTACTCCATGGAGGCTTTTGTTGCTGGGTCACATGACCTGCAAGATCTCACTCTCGCGAGATAGTGCAGGGCTGTGGAGTGATCACGGAGGGAGACCGGGGTCTATTTGTCCCCAGTCTCACTCTGCTCCCGGCGGCCAGAAGTGGCGGATCGGGCCACTGTTTGCGCTTCGTGATAAGAGGTGAGTATCTGATTTTTGGGGGGTTTTCAGCTGGTGCTAAATGATGCTGCAGAAGCGGAATCCGTTAGCACCAGCTTCAGCTTTATAAATAAGAATACTGTCTCCTAAATGTAATATAGTCAGTCATCAATGTTATCATCACACTGCATAACTGCTTTAAATCTTTATTTTATTATATATATATATATATATATATATATATATATAATTTTATGTAGGTGTGATGTTGCCGCTTTAAATGGTAGCATTATGCCGAATTGAATATCCACATGATGTTTTTTATATAGTGACTGCGCATGTTTTTAAATGTGGTTCCTCGCCTTGTATCCTATTACACTATAATTTGACGGTCTGACAAAGAGAACTCAATCTTTTCATCATCCATCTCGCAGAAAATACAAATTGCATTTTTAAATTTAGCAGCTAAGTATTAAGTTAACCCTTTGGGCCCTGGAGTAACCGAGCCAGAAACTGATTTATAGTATCACGGATAGTTGATCTCAACAGGTTAAATAATAAAAAAAAACAAATATAAGTCTTGCAGGATTATAACCAGGGCCGGATTTACAATTCAGGAGCCTGAAGGCACAAAATTCTGGAGGAAAAGAAAGTGCCAAAACTGGGGAAAATATGGTTTTAATTTTTGCTTTGGAGAAATGTGAGAAACAAAAATATATATTATACTTTTTTAAAAACTGAAAAGTGTTCTCGCCTCGCTCGCATCGAAAGAAGGATCAGAATCTGTTGCTTTAAAGTCGAGCAAAAACGGGGCAGAATGGTAGGACTATGGTTAACTCTGAAACCAGCACAACTAGTAACCCAACCCAAATTTCTAAGCCTTACCCCTAACCCTTCTATTTATTTTTACACATTACATGGTCATATTTGGCATCATTGGAAAGGCAAAGCTCTGACCCTTCCGTTTACACCTAACTTGACCTTGGGCAGTGTAAAATTCAGAGATGCAGGGATCCAAAGGCTTTTCCTCACTGCAGTGCGGCGGTTCAGGTTTTGCGTAATAATGCATTTAGCCAGCACCTCCACACTTGCTGTTTATGTGTTAAATGAGAAGGTGAGTTAGTGCAGGATCACTGGTCACTTTATAATTGAAACGGGAACAACAGTGCTGCGTTAGGTAAAAATAATTATTTGTATTTTATTTATTTGTTATTTAAATTTTATAGAACACCTAGTACTACTTAATATCTTTGGGACGCCATATCCCGGCCTTTCCAATGATACCTCATATGACCCTTTAGCAGGTATGGTTTCAGAGATATAGGAGTCCAAATGATTTTAAATTGTAAAAAAAACTTTAAAAAATTTACAGACAAATGTGCCCCCTGTGGTAGGCGCCTGTAGGCACATGCCTACTTTACCAAATTATAAATCCAGCCCTGATTATAACTGTGCAATATTCCTACAAATAAGCATTTTAATAGCTAGGATCTGTACTTTTTAACCCCGTGCATGTGGCTCATTTTCGTTTAATCTGTGAGATCCGTTCAGACTCGCTTTCATGTTGATTTCCTTCATTTTGTGTGTAACGTCATCACATGTAATTGTCTTGCAGGAGCTAATTCCAGAGTTCTACTACCTGCCAGAAATGTTCGTCAACAGCAACGGGTATAATTTTGGAGTTCGGGAAGACAGTGTCGTCGTCAACGATGTGGATCTCCCTCCATGGGCAAAGAACCCAGAAGATTTCGTCCGAATCAACAGAATGGTGAGGTTCAAATCCAACCAGGCATTCGTGTGTGTTCTCTCTCACCTTTCATTATTAATATAATGTTTAAAACAAAGAAAAATGTGTTTCATTTACAAAAAATCGACAAAAGATCAAAAACCCAATAGGTGGATTTTTTTCAATCTGAGACGCGTCTACCTCCCATCATGGAAAGGGCCTTTTTAGGCAATGCCAATGGTGACTCGGCCAGGAGTCGTAAATGATTTCACAACCGGTGCAATAATTGTTTATGTAAATAAAATGTAATTTAGAACAGAAGCTCAGCATCTTGCTTACAGCAACCAGCTTCTAACAACATTAATTGTAGCATAGAGACTCCCTACTGTGAGTTTTATTGCTGTGCGCTCTGGTGCCCGCTCCAGCACACTAACACATTTGCAGCAGAAGGTTTTTGGACCCAAATAAAGGCTGTGCCTCCTAAATCAGTATGGCCTAAGGATTAATTATGATTTGAATAATGCCGTTCTAACGTAAAAGCCCCCCCCCCAATACATGTTTCTCCGTGCCGCCCTGGCACAGTCCGGTCGCCCTATGACTTGTAGAAGGCTGGATTTAATTGATACGTTGGGGAATGTTGTGCCAGTTTAATTTCATCCATCGAAAGCGCCAGGGTGATTACTGCGGACTCATGAAACATTTATAAACCATTGTGCTCAATTCTAACGCGGTTACGGTCTGACCCCAGTGATGTCACGGAGGACAGAAGCCGTAAGTAGTCCCTGATAACATTACCTTAATGCTGGCTTCATCAATCATAATCTAGCGAGAGAGAGACGTCTTGCACAGATGTGCATCTGCAGCCCTGCTCAGCCCCTCCATCCCTGCAGACCTCAACTGATGCTGCTGTCGGCAAAAAATAGAACAATCCCCCCCTACAAAGGCAGAAATGGCTATGCTTAGTAAAACACATCACTGGTTTAAAACAAAAAAAAAAGGAATTCATGTGAGGATACACAATTATAGAACAATTAACCAGACATGGTTTTGATAAAACTATATGAGAGAAATGCATTTAGGCTGGGTTCACACCTGGGCGTAGCGCTGCGTCACGCATACAAAAAAACGCGCAAACGCGTGTTGCAGTGCGTTCGCGGCTATTATATGGCCGCGAACGCGCTGCTGTATACCCGAAAAGAAGCTCCCGAACTTCTTTTTGCGTTGGCCGTTTTAACGCGCGTTCCTGCGCGCTGTAAAACGCTTAGGTCTGAATGGGTCCCATAGCAAAGCATGGGATTTCCCTGTTCCTGCATTTTAAAGCGCGCACGAACGCGCGTTAAAACACCCAGGTGTGAACCCAGCCTAAATGTATACTGTATTTTATTATATGTAAAGACATTCAGGGTTATTCAGAGAGAGGTGAAAAGTAGGAGAATGGCTGGAGAATGGAAAATTCGAGGTCAAAATAGCCGATTTGGAAAGTGAGATGAAAGGGAGATTTTTTCTGGTTTGGCTATTTTGACCTAGAATTTTCACTTCTCCAGCCATTCTCCTGCTTTTCACCTCTCTCTGAATAACCCTGAATGTCTTAGTATCTTATATATGTTAGCCATAACCATAATAGCTAATAGGAATCGGTGTAATATCTGTGACTGTAACGCAGAGTAGCAAAGAGATACATTAGAATCCAAGTGCCGCCTTGAGTCATTTCAATAAATATGGCTTGATTTAATCGCAAAAGTCCAATATATTGGACAGAACAGATATGGATTATGCAGGTTTTGAAATATTTTGTCATATTTGTGTGGAGGGGTTGTACACGCGCATTATTTATATATTCAGGATCTATAAAGTGTATGTTGAATTGCAGCAGTTATGAAATACAGTGTATCTGAATAGAATCCACACGATTCAGCAGGTTAGTTGCTGTGTTCGGGAGATTCAGTCTCTGCAATGCTCAGCGACCCGTTTTTAATATATATATATATATATGTATATATAATCAGAATATGTGAGCCGTGAACAGGGCACTACCTTACCCGTCCCTTCCATAAATGCTGATATGCCCGGAGGAGGTAGTTGTACATGGTAGCCATGCTCAGCAAAGCACCTGCTCCCTTTTTTTTAATCTGAAGTTGACAAGACGGGTACCTGTATAAGAACCTAAAACCATACCGCGCTGAAGTACTGGATTCAGAACCTCATGGGTGTTTAACTGAACATTTTGTAGCTTTTTTGTAACCTTTCCTTTCACCCAAATTGTGCCTCTGTGTATGTATTAGATCTTGAGAAAGGCTGAGTGTTCAGCCGTAACGTCGCTGCTCTAAATAAAACGTGTCCTTGCTTCGGGAGTGCCGGGTCCCTGCTTCTTATTTTGTCTCCATAGGGGCGGCTTCCCTGGGCACCCAATTTCCACTGACGCTCTGAAGCAGCGTTGCACCGTACCTGAGTGATCATCCCCTTACTGCTTCTCTTGTCTATACTATTGTCTCATCTCTTAGTCCCATTGTGCCATTGTTCCACCGCTCTTTAGGTTGTCGCTTGAATCAGTTGGTGCCATAATAGCTTTCGCCTTGACCTATTCTCAGAGGGAGAATGGGTCTGAAGCTCCAACAGCCCCTATGTCAGTGATGGTGAACCTTGGCACCCCAGATGTTTTTGAACTGCATATCCCATGATGCTCAGTCAGCCTTGAAGCTGGCGGAGCATCATGGGACATGTAGTTCAGAAACATCTGGGGTGCCAAGGTTCACAATCGCTGCCCTGTGTTATATTGAGCTGCCCCGATGTTAATCTGGCCCTTCTGTTGTTGCAATTTGGGATTGGTGGGAGGGATGTAGTGTCAATAACCAGTCCCTCACACTGTTTCATTGTGCCAGGGTCTCCCTAAGAGTCTATAACACTGAACCTCTACCTGTCCTTGCGCATTGTAGTTTTTCCTGTCATACACTCATATTCTGCAGAAGATTTGGCTCCAGTAATGCTTATTGTAGCCGTACACTTTCTGCTCCCTGTGTGATAGATGAGGTCCACTTCCTCCTTCAGTGCCCCAAGTACTCAGCACTGAGGGAAACTCACTTCCAGAGACTCTCTCCGCTCTCATCCCAGACTTCACTTCTATAGAAGAGACGAGGAAACTCCACATCATACTGGGAGAAGAGGAGCCGGCGGTGAAAATATCTGCCCAATACGTCACAGAATGTCACAGATTGAGAGGAACATGAGAGATCCCGGATTTATAAATCCCCAACACGGAATCGCCCCCATCCCCCTTCACATTATCCCTTACCCCTGATAATGTCCATGGACTTGCCCATTCCCCCCCATATATGTCCCACTACCCCCCCTCCTCCCCATATGCTTTGGCAATGCTAACATTTATTTGGTCCTGCCAATAAAGCTTATTTTGATTGACATCTTCTAGACTTCACCACCGGATTTTACTTTCTAGCGTTCTACAAAGAACATTATGTCACTCTGCGTGGCAGCTCATTAACACCAAATAACACAGTGCGCACGGTTTTCTATTGCATTTGAAGGGTTAACAGATTACGCCCAGTTTGTGTATAGGTCCTCAGCCCCTCATACCTTTTTGTGGATAATAATTTTAATGGCAGTAAATAAAGGTGATCTTTTTTTATTATACTGTCAGTCCTTCCGGGCCATTTCTTGTATATATGGTGAAATATATAATCGTTTAATAGCAGTTTAACCCCCGCATAGGTGTAGTAGAGCCATAATTATTACTTTGGAGTTGTATTAACTCTCCAACCCTGTTATTCCTTACCATTATTTCAATGCAAGAGCCTTGATTAGTGATTAACCCCTATACATTTTGAGATGATGTTCTGAAAATTATTCGCACATGTGATGGGACATCAATGATATGACAGCAGGATGCCAAAATGATGCTGTCACACTGGGGAGGGGAGGCCTATAGCTTATACTGTTACATTTTGTATTTAGTTATTGGGGATACAGTAGTGCCTCCCATCAGAATAAGATGCATATATATTTGTTATGAATAAAAGAAGCGCGGCTTGACAAAATTATATTCCGTCGTTTCGCCTCTGAAATCCCACGCGTGAAATGTTGTTGATTTTCAGCCTCCTAGCGTTACAAAGCGTTCTCGTCCGGGCACTTTGAGAGGCATTAAAGAAAATAAAATAAATAGCTGAGGCAGTAAAAATATAAAAAAAGATAGACAGAAATATGAATCGCAGCCCCTTGTAGCCACCCAGACCTCTGCTCTCTGTCGCACGTAATAAAATAACGCCAGCGCTTTCTCCGGCTCGCATGAATCTTTAAATTGAAGTAGATAAAGTCTCCAAATCCCTGCATGCATTAAAGCAGCATCTTCCTGCTGACATCGACACCAATCTTATCTAGAGATCTGCTTTTGTATCATGTATACTTTATGCGGAATATTTGTGTTTTATTTTGTTTTTATTGCCTGGATTGTGCCCTCGGCCTCTGGGAGATGGATATTCAGCAGGTTGGTGGCTGCACACGGCGACATAACTGGCGGTTTAATGAAAAAACATAGAGATATATATTGTTTAAATTAGCATGGGGGCAGCTCCTCCCGTTTTCAATCATCCTAAATGCATACTGTGGTTGGTACATTTCTGCCATGTATTTGTATGTATATGTGATGTTTTGTTCTTCGCCCTCTGTTGCGATGGCGTTTAAAAACCTAATTTTGTTTTATATTTCTTTTTCAGGCTCTGGAAAGTGAATTTGTGTCATGTCAGCTCCATCAATGGATAGATCTCATCTTTGGCTACAAGCAGCGAGGGCCAGAAGCTGTGCGTGCATTAAATGTCTTTCACTACCTAACCTACGAAGGCGCAGTGAACCTGGACAGTGTCACTGATCCAGTGCTGCGGGAGGTGCGTATTATACAAATGACTCTTTTGGTTCAGCACTCTTTAAGGGTTATTCAGAGAGCGTCGAACTGGCCCCGAAATTGCACCGAACAGGGAATTTCCCCGTACGGTGCAATTTCGTTGATTCAGCTATTCACAAAGCAGGCAATTCGCCAAATTTTAGCAAATTGGCAGCGAAATACAGTGCCTGTTCAACGGCAGTGAAATCCCCATAGAGAAGCAATGGTTAATCTATTCAGAGAACACCGAACAGCAGAGAAATGTCAGTGAAGTGCCCTGCTGTTCGGTGTTTTCATTCCGCAGGGTTAATCAGGCGAATCTCATAAGTGTCAATGGAAAAAATATTCCCCTTTTTATTAAATATCTAATAAACCATTTATTATTTTAATCTGCAGCAAAAAGTTTATTTATTTTAGGATTTTTTTAGGCATTTTTCTGGATTTTTTCAGCAAAATCCCATAGGGAGTTAGGGTTAGGTTTAGGGGTTAGGGTGTTACGGAGTTAGGGTTAGGGTGTTAGAGGGTTAGGGTGTTAGAGGGTTAGGGTGTTAGGGAGTTAGGGTTAGAAAGTTAGGGTGTTACGGAGTTAGGTTTAGAGGGCTAGGGTTAGGGCATTAGGGAGTTAGCGTTAGGGTGTTACGGAGTTAGCGTTAGGGAGTTAGGGCTAGAGGGTTAGGGTGTTACGGAGTCAGGTTTAGGGAGTTAGGGTTGGAGGGTTAGGGTGTTACGGAGTTAGGTTTAGGGAGTTAGGGTTAGGGTTTTACGGAGTTAGGTTTAGAGGGTTAGAGGGTTTGGGTCTTATGGAGTTAGCGTTAGAGGGTTATGGTGTTATGGAGTTAGCGTTAGATGGTTAGGGTGTTACGGAGTTAGGGTTAGAGCAGTGGCGTAACTAGAAACCTGAGGGCCCCGGTGCAAGAATCTACGAAGGGCCCCCCCCCAAAAAAGATCTATATTTTTACTTATTTTTCACTGCAAAATAAAACAAAGATAGTATTGCCCCCCAGCTCTCATGGGTATATATTGGGCCCCCCAGCTCTCATGGGTATATATTGGGCCCCCCAGCTCTCATCGGTATATATTGGGCCCCCAGCTCTCATCGGTATATATTGGGCCCCCCAGCTCTCATGGGTATATATTGGGCCGCCCAGCTCTCATGGGTATATATTGGGCCCCCCAGCTCTCATGGGTATATATTGGCCCCCCAGCTCTCACCGGTATATATTGGGCCCCCAGCTCTCATCGGTATATATTGGGCCCCCCAGCTCTCATGGGTATATATGGGCCCCCCAGCTCTCATGGGTATATATTGGGCCCCCAGCTCTCTCATGGGTATATATTGGGCCCCCCAGCTCTCATGGGTATATATTGGGCCCCCAGCTCTCATGGGTATATATTGGGCCCCCCAGCTCTCATGGCTATATATTGGGCCCCCAGCTCTCATGGTATATATTGGGCCCCCCAGCTCTCATGGGTATATATTGGGCTCCCCAGCTCTCATGGGTATATATTGGGCCCCCCAGCTCTCATGGGTATATATTGGGCCCCCCAGCTCTCATGGGTATTTATTGGGCCCCCCAGCTCTCATGGGTATATATTGGGCCCCCCAGCTCTCACCTCTGCTGGCCCCGGGCAGGCTCCGCCGGCGTTCCGTTCCTCTGAGGCGAGCGGCCGCTGGAAGCATGCGTCTTGGCCGCTCGCCGGAAACCACCTGATCAGCGCAGAGGTCTCGCAAGAGGATCTCGTGCGCTGGTCAGGTGGTTCCTATCCCACGTCAGCGGCCAAGCTGCATGTCAGTGGCCGCTCGCAGGGAGAGGGACGGCCAGCGCGCGGCTCCCAGATTCCGGCGCTGATTGCCGGAATCTGGCGGGCGGCGCCGGGCCCCCCTCCAGTGGCGGAATGCCAGGGCCCGGTCGCAACTGCGACCCTGGTACTTCCGCCACTGGGTTAGAGGGTTAGGGTGTTACGGAGTTAGGGTTAGGGAGTTAGGGTTAGCCGCTTGGATTTTGGATGTCTGGAAGTTGTTCGTCAGGGAGTTGTCTGTGGAGGGAAATTAGTATGTCCGGCACTTGTGCCATCGAGATGTTGGCATTAGGATTTTGACCCAAACCCATCACACTGAACCCTCCTCCCCATAACTTACATTTGCTATTATTATTTAAGGATTAACGATAAGCTGTTTAGGGAATTGTTATGATGATTCTAATAAATATCATATTTCTGGTGATTTAGTAAGGGAACATATGCTTGGACATTAATAAAAGCTTTTTAATGTGTGCGCCTAAAGGGAACCCTGTTCATTCTGAAAAAATAGCGGGGGAACTGCATTCCCAAGCGTTTCAGCTCGACTTGAAACCTGTGCCCAAGATAACTTGTCAAGACTGCTTGTTGTCACAGCTCATTTTACCTTCATGGGAGGTTAGTCCACGGGTCCTCTTCAAATGAAAATCCCTTTCACACATTGACCTGATCCCCTGTCCTATCCAAACATCATTGAGCTAATGTACTCCATGTCTGTCCCTCTACAGATTCACCTGATACCTTGACCAATGGAAACTAGTATATATTCACCACCCTAGACCTATGAAAAGGATAGAAATGGCAGTGAGATAGTAATGATTAACTACTTCCACTAAATAATAAGTGTGACACGTGTGTGTTTGTGCGCAGCTTTATATGACAAAAAAAGCAAAATAAAAATTCTACAATAAAAACTTGCACATTAGGTATAGATCATACAAACCTCTGTATTTATAAACCGTACTTATTGAAAGAATAGAAGGTGGGAGCACTCGTGTCTGGTGCCACCTACTTCCTGAATCTACGCTCTTCAGTGCCTCAGACACTGAGAGCAATGGAATTGCTTGGACCAATGGGAAAGCACCATTGATCTCAAGCAATTAAAAAAACGCCTACACGGGAGGCAGGTCTCCCATTCTTTGATTGACACAGGACAGTCACGTGACTGTCCTCGTCAGTCATGGGGGCATGCCGAGTGGCTGTGTGGCTGGAGGCACATCCTGGAGAGCAACAAAAGATCCTGGGGTGCCCTGAGAGCAGCAAGATCATGGTAAGCATAGGGATAGACCGATATGGTTTTTTCCAGGCCGATACCGATTATTGGCCGTCTCTCAGGCCGATAACCGATATCAGGGGCCGATATTCTGTGCGCTTAAATTTTTGAAAAATAACACAATTTCACACAAATCTGGTATAAACTGAACATGTTTATTCATATTTTAAACATTAAATTAGGGGGTCGACCGACCCTGCATGCAGATCTCGGAGAGAGCAGGGTAAGACCCGGTCACCGGCCTCAAAAAAAAAGGTTTACTGTATGTTTAACTGTATATCGCTAGCTGGCTGTCTGTTCCTTTAAGTAATTACAACCAGGGTGTGCTGCCGAGTGCTCTGCTCCCTTCACTAGCCCCACGCAGTCACACACTAACCAACCCCACTAGCTGCAGCAGCTCCCCCTCCTTCCTCAGCTCCATCTTTAAAGCCCCGTTCCTCCGTCCACTGACTCCATCCATAATGAGCAGTCTGCAGTGCACACACACAGCTGTGGGCCATTTTTTCTTCACCTGCTGCAGGTTGAACTTCAGGCAGGGCTGTGTTTAAGGGGGCTTCAGGTGAGGCTGAGCTCTGGGTTTCAGTGCTGTGTCCCGGGTCGTAACTGCTCATTATGGATGGAGTCAGTGGACGGAGAAACGGGGCTTTAAAGATGGAGCTGAGGAAGGAGGGGGAGCTGCTGCAGCTAGTGTGGTTGGTTAGTGTGTGACTGCGTGGGGCTAGTGAAGGGAGCAGAGCACTCGGCAGCACACCCTGGTTGTAATTACTTAAAGGAACAGACAGCCAGCTAGCCATCTACAGTTAAACATACAGTAAACCTTTTTTTTTCAGGCCGGTGACCGGGTCTTACCCTGCTCTCTCCGAGATCTGCATGCAGGGGCAGGGTTTCCGGATATGCTGACGCGAGGACCATATGGTGGGCGGCGTAGCTCCTCATTGGTCGGCTTCTCCTGCAACGGAACAAGAACATTGCATGCGCTTCGCAGTGACCGAGCGCGCTGGGGAGCGGCAAGTAGAAATCGGTAATATCTGGGACTTGAACACCGATACCGATAAATTCAAAAAACCCCAAAATCGGCCCAAAATATCGGTAGATCCGATAATCGGTCGACCCCTAGTAAGCAATGAGAGCAGCCAGTTCCTTGGGTGCACTGGCAGCAGCCTTGTCCTGGGGAGCGCTGAACCTGAACCCACGTAACCCGTGTATATCTGACTCTGATACTAGCCAGTGCCTCACTGCACGTCACTGGTATTTGCATGTGTTGTCTCGAGCTCTGCTCACGTGCAAAACGCTTTTGGTTATTTAGCTCATCTCTCTGTTAAGGATCGAACTCCTTTACAGAACTTTTTTTGCTTGGAAACAGAAGAATTGGTTTTACTAGGAGCTCCATTCATGATTTTCCTGAACTCGTGACTATAAGAAAACCTGTCAAAGGAATTAGTAAGTTGCATAAAACATGCCGTATATACACATTGGTATACCAAGCAGAATCGGCGAGCAGAATCGCTTTATCAACCTAAGGCAGCGTGGCGGTAAAATATACTTTAACCCCCAGTGTTAGCCTTTAAGGGAGGGGTAAAACAGAGGTGTTATGCATTAACCTCTCCTGACCACCCTCCTCCGATTTTAACCCTCTTGATGTTTTGGAACTTGCCATAAAGTTATCGCCGGGCTCCCTCGACGGCATGTCAAGCTGCAGCAGTCACAAGTGCTCAAGTGAGCATCCAGCCAAACCAGTAGCTGTCAATGCTGAGTGAATTGGATGGAGCAGAGTCCTGAGAGTCCTGATCCTCAGGAAGCTGAGGTCGTCACTTGCTGATCACAACTGTTGGGTGGAACTAATCCCCTGCACTTGGAGAGCTGAATTGTGCATTTAATATTTCCTTTATTCTGCAGTTAGCAGTATCTTAGAGAGGATATTAACGGGCAGAAAGCTCCAGGCATTGTAATCTCCTGTGATGTAAGGGGTTTAGGTAGAGGAGCGCCCCATAGATGAATTTACCTGTAGGGCTGGGTGACAAGGGCCTGCCAGCACCATCGGGAGGGGGGGCATATCCTATTTGGAGACCCTGTGCCTTAGGAACAGTGTTATGATGCTATGCGTTTATTCATCCCATTAAGACCCATTATCGCATACATCTAAAACACAAAGTGGAAACAAATCTCCTCTTCTTCTCCCCCAATGTGTCTTTTAACAAGTCATGTAACAAATTAGTTTTTGTAATATTATATAATGTTACATAGGACCTTCCCAGATATCTCCTCGAGTGGCGCTCTGCTAAGTGCATCATTATGTCCGTGTAACGTTTATCCCAATCTCCATCCTGGAAAAGAGCAGAATATTTAAATCGAATGTGGGAATTCAAGAAGTTAAACAGCTGCTAGATAGGTTCTGCCGAGATGGAGAAGACACACTCCATTCCCCAAGATATCTGCCATCTGGTGTATGTAAAACGAGAAATAATTTATACATTGCCAGGCGGGCGCTTTTCCTGGTATTTAGACAGAAAAATTATATAATGCCAAACTGTTATTTTTTTTATATTCCTATAGCTACAAGAATGGAAAGGAATTCAGCTTCCATCGTTCCCCACGTGTAATATATGTACAATGTGAGCCAAGCATTGTATGATCCACGTGGATTATCAGTTTGAATACATTGCTGAAAGAATGTTGGTATCTATGCTTGGTAAAAGAATGCCATTATTATGGTTTCTTTCTATGATATAGTGTGTGTGTGTGTGTGTGTGTGTGTATATACATATATATGATGTATATATGTCAGTCATAGAAGCTGTGTATTTAAACTGGAGACTTACAATCCATGCGGATCATAAAATGTGTGTGTGCATAAATAATAAATTTTAGCACCTTCTAACAGCTGGTACTAAATGATTTTGCAAATGCAGAATCATTTATCACCCCCTAAACCCCCCCCCCAATAAATCCGATAGCTCCCATTCCGCGTCAGGACCAGTGGCCCAATCTGCCGATTCTTGTCGCCAGGAGCAAAGTGAGACTGGAAACAAATAGTTCCCAGTCTCCCTCTGCGATCACTTCGCTGCGCGATCTTGCAGACCAGAGGTTCAACCCTCCATGGTGCTCGGCAGGTGATACTCGCGGTGGCAAAACATTTAGGGCTCTATTCCATAGTTGGCGTTAATGTCTTGATGTCTAACGCATGCCCCCCCATTACATTTGTGATGCTAAACCCGCCAAGTATCCCTGTGTTTAGCGCTGCAATCCGGGGCGAGATACTGAGCTTGCACCTGCCCTGGAATATCGTGTTAACATGGCGACGCTACAGGGAAACCTGCAGGTGCAGATTCAGCCCCCGTGAGTGTCCCTATACACGAAGAAAGGAATAGTCCCCTTAGGCAGGTGTAGAAAAATGCAGCAAAGTAAGAATGCTTTCAAACTGAAAAATGTTGATAGATTATTTTTTACCAAATAACTAAATGCAAAGTGACTGAACAGAACACTCGAAGTCCCATCAACATTTGGTGAGACCACCGTGTGGGCATCATATACGGCTTTGGAGTAGTAGATTGACCCTACGGAACCATCTTTTTTAACTCCAGGCCAGGGAACAGAATCATCGTAAACACAAACAAAATGTTCCAGGTATCATTTGGCAAAGGTGAGTGTTGGAAACTAGTTCACCATTTGGAGAAACAGCTTTTTTGGGGGGGGGAGAAACATGGACTCATTTTCTACACTATACATCATAACTAAATGTGTGGATCAACACAGACGCACACATATTTTTCTATTTATTGTTTTGTGGGGGGTTGTCTCCTAGATTTTTGCGTGACACATTTTCTGTCGATCACGCTTTCCCGTGCAGGTGTAGGTAGCATTAGTCTCATGTTTAATGAAACATGCATGCCAAAACAAATGTTAAAATGTGAAGAGATGCTCCGGGCCATTGATTCATTCCTTGTTGACAGGTGAAATCATGGTTGCTGCACTAAGCACAGCAATTATAGCATTAAAATATCAGGAGGTCAGAGGAACAGATAATATTCTTCCCCGTGTCAGACAGGGAAAAAAATAATGACACTTTGACAGCATGGGATCCCTGGCTGAGAAAATTATGACAGCTTAACTTATATTGCCGTCGTAAAGCTGCAGTCTATAATGAACTTTACAACAACCGTCTTCTCCTGTGGTGAAACATGACAGGGCAGTCCTAATACAAAGGCCCGTATCCATTTCTAATATGTAAACATCAATTATGTTGGTGGATTAGTGGATTAGATATTATTTACTAGGAAAGCACAGAGTTCCATGTTGTTATTCTGTGTTTTTATGGTATTCTTGCTATTACTTCGCCCCATTGTACTGTACGAGTCACTTTGTGTTTCTCAAACTCTCGCTTTTAATATATTTTTATAAATTTTATATATATATAATTTTATTTTTGGGGGGGGGGTATTGAGATTACTTGAATAGCCTATAAGGCATTGCTTGAGAAAGACTGTCTCTATAGCTGAAACGTTGCACACCATGAAATTGGTTATATTGTAGCTTGGAGTGCTGGTTCTCTTCTTTAGCTTTAGGATTCTGGAGGGCCAGACTCTTGTTGGGTTCTGTAGTCAGTTGTGAAACATGGCTATCCGTGGACGTGTCGACAGTCCAGAAAACCAACGTGTACATAAATATATTCAGAGCTGGCCACAGAATAGCTTTTATGTGGGAATTTTACACTAATTTCATTCAGTCTGATCAACAACAAAAAACGTCAAAGCCAGTTGTGAAAGAAAACTGTCTTACAACGAAAAATCACTGTAGCAGACAGCCCAAACTCTTACAAAAGGACGAATGTATCTTGTCACACATATGACACAAGATGTTTGTCCTTCTGTGAACAAAATGGACCTAATGGAACAAATCTGAGCTCATTTTTACATTCCGCACCCCAATTTCATATAGAAATTACCACACGTTTTTATAAAAGATTTTATGACCCTCAAATCCATAGGGTTGTGTGTGTGTGTGTGTGTGTGTGTGTGTGTGTGTGTGTGTATATATATATATATATCTTGCTTAGGCCGTGTTAGTCCAGATGCCAAAATCACGAGTATAGCAGTACGTAGTGATACCTTTTTTATTGGACTAACGTTACATTTAAAACACAAGCTTTCGACAGTGTAACCTCTCTTCCTCAGGTCTGGAAGCTATACTGATCAGTATTCTAGAATTAAACATTAGGACATAAAGGGTCACACGGGTGGGGAGTTAGATGCCATAAATAGTGCGAGTCAAATGGTATGTTCAAAATTGGGAAAATAAACACATGCGAGATCTTGGGCCCATAAAACAACAGTGATAAGAACATGACAACTTGAAAGAAAAGAAGAATATATATATCTTCTTCTCATCACAATTTTTAGATATGTTACTATTTTTTTTATTCTGCAAATGTAAGTGACATCATTGGCAACAAGACTGTCCATTTTTTTGCCCTTAATGCACCAAAAATGAAGGAAAAGTTAATATAAATCTGAAATATTTCATTCTTTTCACAAATCCTTTTTTTTTTTCGTTTTATTCATATGTATGTTTGTATAAACACACAGTTTGTTGATTCAAAGTAAATCAGATTTGCTGTTATGAAGTCAGCAACAATGTTTGACCCCCACAATTTTATTGAAGTAGATTGTTTTAGCTTTACTACGAATGAGGGAGCGTATTCCCGGCAGGCTGCCTCGCTCACTTTCCGTTGAGGCGGTGTCTATACGCTATCAAACGTTCTGGGTTCCTCACGGATTTCTTATTCCATCTTACAAGTGTGTTTTTATTCCAAGTCACAAGTTTCTTTCAGGACACCTCTGCGATGGACACCAGCTGTAATTAACAGTAATTGAAGGTTAAAGGTCTGCTCTGTTGCCTCTTTGCGAGGTCAGTAATTGCTCTTTATGAATAGGCACTGATCCCCTTTGAGTCTCCGGGCGCCTTTGGCGCTCATGGGGTTGAGTGGACAATATTTTGTACCGAGTTGCTCTCCAGGGACATGAAACAATCTCGTTAGATGGGAGCTCCATCATCGCGTTCTCTCTGTCTGACACCTTGCAGAATTTGCTGAGCTGACGGCGTAGGGCTTTGACGAGAAGTCAGGCAGTTAATTACAGGCGGCTGATGATATTCTTGTCGAAAAATGTTACAGAAAATATTGGTTATCTGGCAGAAGACAGAATTACTTTATTTCTTTTAAATAGATTTTTTTTTTTCTCTATCTTTTACCTTCAGATGTCTTTTGGCCTCACGTAACCTAGCGTTACACCCCCCGCCCTGACCACTACGTGAGATTTTTAGTAGTTGGGATGTTTGGAAAGCAAAAGGGTAGCACAACGCAATGCGGACCTCACTGGGGATGGTGTATGCCATTTTCTGATTCTGGGTTCTGGACACATTTGTCTGTTATTAGAGCTGTTTCCTAGACCCACCCAATCAAACCGCATGAAGTCCTGGAGAAATATTATTTACAGCTGGTTTACTGGAACAGAAAAGGCCATGGTGCTCTATAAATGGTTAAAAGGACATGGTAGGGTTTAAATGGGGGAAGGAACAGAAGGGTTAAACCCCTCTGCACAGTCCTCCCATTGTAATCCCTTTAGATGCTAATTACACTCCATGAGCTCCCTCAGCACTATTCCACACTTGATATGCTGCTGCTTCCTGTTAGCTGCAGCTTGTCATGTGACAACGGGGAGACAGATAATCCATCGTCTCTCGATGCCAAACATGTTGAGCGTTATTGATTGGAGCAGATTCCCAAAAGTCCCGCACTCCTAGAACCTGAGCTCAGTGTTGGGTAGTAATAAGCCCCTTTACTTGGAGGGCTGATTCAGCCCTCTGAGACCTTTCATTTCCCCTCTGAGGGGGAAGGGTGAGGGTACTGTGACCACTCACATTACGTTAATGCTCAGCCACTCATTAGACTGAGTCTCGTGGGAAATGTAGCTTCAAAACATCTGAAGGGCCAAGGTTGCTGACTCTCACTCATTGCTTCTGTCCTTCTAAACTCTGTCAGTGTACATTACACCCATAGACTTAATGGACTCTACCACGATCCCGTCGTCTTCCCCAACTCAGGAAGTCTGCAGTATGCTTAAGAAATACTATTTACTCTGTGCACACAGAAAATAAGTCAGCAATAGGTTAAATTGCTAAAATGCGTCTCCTACCATAATTTATTAATGGGGCATTTCGTGTCTTTCTTTAAATTAATTATTTTTTTTAATTTTACCTAGAATATCGATTTAATTTTACCTAAATCAATTCAGATGTTCAAACAAACATTTTCTAATTTACATCCGTTATGTAATTCGTACCTTTTATGGAATTATTCTTATTTTATAAAGAGTCCACGGACTTCTTCCTCCTGACCTACATGCAGCTAGGGTCAGACGAACGCAGTGCGAACGCGAGTGCAGCCACACTTTATGACGGCCGTAGGAGCAGCAAATGACAGGCAATGTACAAAGTACGGCCGCACGAAAGTTCGGCCGCGCAACGCAAGCGGCAAACAAACGCATTTTTTTTGAGAACGTGATACCGCTAGTACTGACACACAGAGTGCGCTGCGTCCGCTAGCGGCGTGTGTGCGTGATTAGGAGACGTCAGACGCTGCTAATGTCCGGCCAACATAACGTCCAGACGCAAAAAGTGTTTTACTGATGATCCGTACAAAATCACGGACGAAAATGTGCATCGTATGACTGCTATTGCGTATTCCGTGAAAAAATATGACCATTCGTTCGAACGCACCTTTTCACGGACGATGCGAAAAATGCGTTAGTCTGACCCTAGCCTTGGTTGAACCCGGGAATGGCAGTTTAGGTGTATTTATATTCCCAGTAGAGCTCATGTACCCTATTGAAATTAGTCGTGCCATTTTTATTTGGGGTTGATTGTAGCGTATTCATTGAACTGTGCCCTGAAAATATATTAAAAAAATATATAATTTTTTTTTCCACACCAAACTTTGCTAATTGGATGCCCCCGCAGTGGTAACCAGCCTTGATGGTTGCAGTAAATTACTTGTCGTATTATTGTGTTTTAATAATGTGTAATTTTTAATATCACATCCCAGTGCTTTCATGATTACCTTTATACCGTGCGTAACGTCACGCTAACCGTGTTATCTCTCTCATTTGTCAAGATTCCCGACGCGTATTTTATTAGAGAGGCGTACACGTTCCTTCTCACGGGGGATTTTATGAAGGTATCCGTGTGTGAGCTTTAAGGGACACGTATTAATATGCACATGTGTGTTCCACGGGAGAGCGGAGGCATCTCTCGAGTCTTTAAACTGCACGTCACCACAGCTTAACGTTCACGTATAACCCTAGATCTCCTAATAAAAATGGTTATGTGGTGAAGTGAAGCATGCTGGAGAGAAAGCAAAGCTTGTCTACAGACATACTAACACTCGGATGAGTCTGCAGCCGGAGAGGAGAGCACCCGGCAAATTATTTTATTTATTTTGGGGTGGGGGGGGGCTTTTTTTTCATGGCTGACTTGGGATGTGCTTGCATTGTCAAATAGTGGTGTTGACCTATCTCTTTGATGCATATTGATTATGACAATCACTCCTCTCTCCCTGCAGGCCATGGAGGCACAGATACAGAATTTTGGACAGACGCCATCTCAGTTGCTTATTGAACCACATCCGCCTCGAAGCTCTGCCATGCACCTGGTGAGATATAGCGGCTTGTTGGGAAATTCACTTCGTCGCAGAAGCAAAAGTCTAATCTTATTTCCGAAGCAGAATTTTACATTTTTTTCCCACGTCTTTTACCTTTTTTATATATTTTTTTAGATCTTCTCATTTTTCTCTGTGTGTGTATTATTTGGGGGGGGGGGTTCCAATTGAAACTGAAATTTAGGAATGCCCTCTATGACTTCTGACAACCTACTGTACTACCTTTTTGTATTTTCATGTTATCGCTCTCTTCTTTTTTTTTTTTCCTTTCTACTTTTTAATAGCAGTTTGGTTTGGCAAGCTAAATAAATCCATCGCGGCAGAGGGGACGCTTGCTGATGGCCATTACCTGCACATCGGGAGCACACACTGACTTTGTTTTGGCATCTAAACATTTAGAATTCCTTTTAATTAAATGAAAATGTTGATATAAAGCCATGACAAAACGACACGATAAAATATTAGGGGTGTATCTTGACTTGGTGCTGCCCACGGCGCTACGGCTTCTGTTCTGCTGTCTTTCTCCTCCTGTCAATTAAATATTCACAGAAATAAGAAATTAAGACGAATATTTGTGACCTATCAGAGTTCTTTATGCCAATTAATATGTCATTTAGAACAAAGCCAAAGTGTCAAATTTACACAAAGTGATTTCTGACATTAACATTATTGTCGTTTAGAGACTCATTGCTGGTGGTTTTATTGACTTGCGGCTCTGAAGAAAGGAGACTATGGAAAAAAAATGGCGGCTCTAATTTTCTACCCTAGGTACAGGCCTAGTTGGCCTATGTAAGAATACATCCCTGAATATTATACTCGATATTCAGAAGCTCCTGCTGGTGCACAGAGATCGTATATACTCGTTCTGGTCTGATTCTGGAGCAATGCAAAGGAATTTAATTTATTCCAAACGAAATTCATTTGCAAATGGTCTCCAGAACGTGCCCCTGAAATTTCAACATCTCGGACATGATAGCAGGTGTTTTGAAATTATTTGAAAAGGTTTGAGATCTGGTTTTCGTGCACTGAACCACGGAGCTAAAGCTGCAATGTAAATGTAGTAGCGCTTTTTGGCCAGCAGAGATTTTTTTATTTTTATAAAGGATTTTATCAGGAAGGATACATTGAGATTTCTCTCGTTTTCAAGTATGTCCTGGGTGGCGAGTATGTACCGTTAGGTGTCTTGCCCAAGGACGCTTACTGGAGAAGTGCTCTTGCTGGGATCGAACCTGCGTCTCCACAGTCTCTCTCCGCAGTTATAGAGCAGTGATGTTGATTGAGTTTATCTTAAATAAAAGATAAATCCAAGGAAATTATCCATATACTAGACTATATAGGGCAGACTAGATGGGCCAAAAAGTTCTTATTTGCCAACATTTTTTTTTTTTTTATTCAAACAATAAATATAAAGTGAGACATAGATACAAAATACAGGAATAACAAAGATTGCATAATCGGGGCATAAGCTATACAGAGTGATACAATCGGAGACGCAAGTTACATCCGTAAAAAGTAGGCATGCATAAGCATTGGCAGCCATGAAAAACCAGGAAAGGTCTCGCGGCTGTACAGAACATAAGATGGAAAGGGGCGAAAGTGAGCCATTGCGCTGTAATAGTGATCACATCACCACAGAGAAGAATGTAAAAGAAATATCAGCGAGCAGAACAGAGTTGGAGAGCAAGCCAGAGCAGATAAAGAATCAGAGAAGGCGGGAGTAAAGAAAAAGATGGAGTCTGTAAAAAGGGACCAAAGTATGTGAAAAGTAGCAGAGGGGAAAAAAGGGGGTTGGAGGAAAATGGGGGGAGAAGGGTGAAGATACCTAAACATCGGCAACCAGCACCCCAGGCCGACATTTTCTTTGTTTAAATAGTGCTTACCTACAGTGAACCAATACAGCAGGACATCTCTGTATGTGTTTACTCTGTGGGTAATGGAAAGCCATTTTCCATGAAACCTCTGTGTCCTGCCAGGGAAGAGAAGGGGTTGCTACCTGCACCCACCTACTTATGTAAATCATTGCGACCTGTGATATAGCCACTGGAGAGACCATTTAATGTTTGAAGGCGTTCTTTATTTTTCCAGCAATGGTTGCAAGAAGAGTGTCCAAATGAAATGAAAACAAACATAAATCAAACCCTACTCCTTCATTCGGAGTCTAACTAAACCACAGGTCTTCCCTTCCTAGCAAGAGTGGGCAGCTGAGTTGCTTATCCGTTAAAACACTTAACAGACAATAAAGAGGTTTTACTTCCCTTTGAAATTCAGGGTCATGCTCCTCCTCTGCTGGTACCAGCCAAAAAATTGCATTCCAGGGGAGAACCACAGCACCCTATAAAGGCTGGCAGCTGGAGATTAACCCTATACCGATGGGAAAAGGGCTTTCTCCATCCGGCTGCTGGCAAATTGGTGATATCATATTTCAACAACCATACGATTCCATGACGTAATTAAAAAAATGGAAAAAATATTTTAAGCAATTCTGAAACCCTCGATTACATAACATTATATATTACAGATTGTTATGAAATGGGTTATATTGTCTGTGCCAAATTATGATAATGGTATAAACCTCATGTCGAGATATGGTTTAGTGATGGGGCAGGAGAAGCACTTGACCCGCATGCCTTTCTGCACTGACAAACCCCCCCCCTCCACACACACACACACACACACACACACACAACACACACACACACCACACACACACACACACACACACACACCTTTTCTGAATAAAAGCTTAATTTGAGAAATATATCTTGACGAAAAAATTGGTAAAAATCTTAATTTCCTCTGTTAAGCTTTTCTGATGGAATCAGACGTTGCGTCGATCACGGTTTAGCTTAGTTTTTTTGGGGGGTTTTTGCATTCATTTTCGGTTTCCTGTTCTCCATAAACAAAAATAACAAAAAAAAGTCAACCCTATTTTTCTGTTTCTAGCGAGACACTATCACTTTTGCCTCTTTAGTGAGCCTGTTTTTTCTCGGTCACAATTTTATTTTATAAATTATGACTCCGTCGTTACTTTTTATTCTGCTATTCTACTTAGTAATACAGGTTGAGCTCTGAAATGCTCAAAAATCCAATATTTGAGCGTGCCATGACGCCTCAAGTGTAAAATTCCACACCTGACCTTTTGACGGGGGACACAATTACTAAAAAACATTGTATAAAATTACCTTCAGGCTATTTGAATAAGGTGTATATGAAACCTAAATTCGTTTTTGTGGTTATACTTGTGTCCCAGCTCCAATATACCTTATGATTATAGGCAAATATTCCATCACAAAGTCCTAACGCTAATTACAAACGGCTGTCGCTAACTGAAAAGGTTTGCTACAGCTTAGCAGGGATGTCCAAACTTCAGCCCCTCAGATGTTCCTGAACTACAACCCCCATGCTTCTCCATCCATCTAATGCAGTCAGAGATTTCTGGGAGTTTTAGTTCAGGAACATCTGAGGGGCCAGAGTTTGGAGATCCCTGGCTTACAGCTTCTGCGGAATTCGTTAGCTGCAGCTGTAACCCCCCAAAATTCAGATACTCACCTCTCATCCCGCAGTGAGAACGTCGGCCTGACCCGCCGCTTCTGGCCACCGGGAGCAGAGGGAGACTAGGGGAAAATTTACCCAATCTCCCTCAGCGATCACTCTGCCGACCTGCAGGATCTCGCAAGAGGCGAGATCCTGTTGGTCATGTGACTCAGCAGCAGAAGTCCTATAGAGTCCATGGAGGGGATGCTTGGGACGGCGCTTTAGCACTGCCCCGAGCATCCAGGAGCCTAGCAGCCGCTACGGGGCAGACTGCTGGGCTCAGCACCAGCCCATAATCTACAGGTTAAACAGGGGCGCTAAGGGGACATTAGCAAATTTTTCTCCATAGAGTCACTGTTTTAGATGTAAGCAGCCGATAGTGCCCCTAGTTTTTAATAAACACTGACCATGCCTCCCATTGTTTTACAGGGCTCTGCAATCCCTTTTCACTAGCAGCAATACACAAATACTAAATGAACACGAGAAACGCATAAAAATGAGCGTTCTATAACTTGACCTTTTGGGCTCAAGTCTCTAAATACAGAGTTGTCTCAGCTTTTATAGCCGAGTTGCACTTGTCAGTTTCAGCTTCTACCATAACTAACCAATATTTCTTTATACAATTACCCAAGTTGTCTCCGATATGTGCAGGTCCTCTGTAACAGCCGAATTGCATTGTTGGTGTTAGATCTGCATTTAGACCCCTGTATTTAATATTTGACGCTTGTCTGTCAAGCTGTACCCGGCAATAACACCCGGCATCATATTCCCAGAGCTATGTTAGAGAAAAAAGCGGAATACAGTTGCAGTTCCTCTAGAGCCCTGGTGGTTCTGGTGATCTGTCCTGGGGTTTCTGGATATCTGTACAGATCCAATATAATGAAATGGCAGGCCACGCTTTATATGATGACTCGAAATTTATTGGGGGGATTGAATTCCCAAAAACCTACAACAATGCAGCATAATGAAGGGGGGGTTTGGGTCAAAATCCCTACAACCAGGTTCCCTAATGCCAAAATCCCAACGGCCAACTTCCCTACACAGACAACTCCCTGACAGCCAACTTCCAGACATCCAAAATCCCAGTGGCTAACACTAACCTTACTCCCTAACCCCCTTAAACCTAGCCCTAACCCTCCTAATCCTACCCCTAACCCCCCTAAACCTAACCCCCCTAAACCTAGCCCTAACCCCCCTAAACCTAACTCCCTAAACCTAGCCTTAACCCTAACCCCCCTAAACCTAGCCCTAACACACCTAACCCCCCTAAACCTAACCACCTAACCCTAACCCCCCTAAACCTAGCCATAACCCTAACCATCTAAACCTAGCCCTAACCTCCCTAAACCTAACCCCAACCCTTCTAAACCTAGCCTTAACCCCCCCAAACCTTACCCTAACCCCCCTAAACCTAACCCCCTAAACCTAGCCATAACCATAACTCCCTAAGGGTTAGGGTGTTAGTTTTAGGGTTAGCTGCTGGGATTATGGATGTCTGGAAGTTGGCCGTGTAGGGAAGTTGGGATGTCCGGCACTTGTTCTGTCTGGAAGTTGGCCGTGGGGATGTTTGCATTAGGGAACTTGGCTGTAGGGATTTTGTCTGGCACCCAATGAAGGGACAAATTGTACACAGCCCATCAAACTTACAGGTCTAACGTCAGTGTATCCTGTGCGCGCAGTGTGCCGCTTCATTTCACTTGGATCACCCACTAAGAAAAAAATATTTAAAGTTTGATTATTGTACATTTGTAATGATAGGTTTCTACTTTTTACCTGTGTAACCCTGCAGGTCCATGCATTGATAATGATATCCTACTTCTCTTTTGTCCCTTTTTTATTCCAGTGTTTCCTGCCACAGAGCCCCCTCATGTTTAAAGATCAGATGCAGCAGGATGTTATAATGGTGCTGAAATTTCCATCGAACTCGCCGGTCACCCACGTGGCAGCCAACACGCTCCCCCACCTCACCATACCTGCGGTGGTAACGGTGACCTGCAGCCGGCTGTTTGCAGTGAATAGATGGCACAACACTGTGGGTATGTATAGGGTGACAAATAACAAAACGCAAGCTTAAAGCTGAGAGTTGCTCAGTAATCCTAGCCATGTGTGCTGCACTTCCACGGAATAATTATCCTAGCAGCGTTCCCGTTTTCCTGAACAAGCTGGAAGAGAGGAGACAACTTATTAGATCCGAAATTCAGATCAATAGTACGTTGTTTTCTTAAAGCCTCTTTATTTAAAATATATAAGGGATAATTCACTAACCACTGCTTTTCCAAAGAAAGATAGGTGGTTTTCCTTCTATGAAGTCACTGTTCAGGGGACTACCAAGGTAGTTCACTGAACGCTTCATCGTTCTTCCCATTGTAGGTTCTCCTGTAGTTGTCTGTCGTAGTTTTCTGTGTAAGTTTGAACTGTGTTTCGAACGTGATGTCTGTCTTGGCGGTTTAGCTTAAATTGGACTATAGTTTCCTATGGTGTTTCCGTTGAAGTTGTCAGTTCAGTTGTCCATCCTTGTTTTCCACCATTGTTTTCTCCGTAGCTTCTTTGGGAGGTTTACGGAGATCGCATAAATTCATCATTTTAGGCCTTGTATACTTTGCAAACCAGCACAGGAAAATATAACTTATTCAAAACTAGTATAATTATAACATGCTTGACTAAAATAAAAACATATAGTGGATATTAGCACAGAACTTTCCACATTTTAAAGGTAATGGCCTCCTCGTTACTAAACGCTGACTTTTCACATTCCCATATATTGGAACGAAGCATAATGGATTGGAAGGATGTTTGTTAATAGAATAGAGGCATTTCTTTGTTGCAACTCTTTGAAAGGAAGCCCTCTGATCCTGCTGTCTTCTCTGTAGGCCTGAGGGGAGCTCCTGGATATTCGCTGGACCAAGCTCATCACCTGCCTATTGAAATGGACTCTCTGATTGGTATGTATCAAAAAGCAAAATCATCTGATCACATCAATGCGTGCATTGACCTCATGAGAAAAATCTGCCATTAGTTGGGACTCTATATCCTGTTTTGCAGACTACTATAATTTCAACACGCCATGAAGGTTTTATCTACATTACCAGATTAAAGAGTAACATATATATATATATAATATATATATATATATATTTATAAAGGATTTTACCAGGAAGGATACATTGAGATTTCTCTCATCTTCAAGTATGTCCTGGGTTCAAGAACTTTGAATTGCCGTGCTCTGTAGGAAAATGAGGATCGAGCCACTTTCTTTTTGTATTGTGGTATTGTAAGTAAGGTGCTGGTCCTGGATCGGAGGTTATAGGATGAGCGAACTGCTAGGGGAAGCAGTCTATTCAGGTAGGGTGGCAGCTTCCCAGAAAAGCTTTTAAACACCAGGTTGGAAAGGTGAAGGGTGCGTCTAGATTCCAGCGACGGCCAGTTTAGCTCTTTTAAAATGTCACAATGGTGGGTCATGTAGTTACATTGTACCACAAAGCGACAGAATGAGTTCTATATCTGTAGTAAGAGACGCACTCTGGGACTCCCACGTGAAAACAAAAAAACTTTATTTAATCCATATATGAAAGATTATATCTGATCCGACGTTTCAGCTCGTTCTGAGATCCTGACAGTCATGTGATCCGGCAGCAGAAACCTCCATGGAGTATAGGACTCCTTGGAGGGAATGCTCAGGACAGAGCTTTAGCACCATCCCGAGCGTCCACGAGCCTAGTGGCCACTACGAGGCAAATAGTCCCCAGACTCCCTCCGCCATCACTCAGCGGTGCTGCGTGATCTCGCAACCTTGTAGCGCAACCATCCATGTGGACTCCTATGGACTCCAGAAGGTTATACTCGTGGTGTCTCGGAAGCACTACTGCAAGTATCCCAGAGGGTAGCGCTTCCTTCAGGGGCAAGGTGCCAACGTAGTGCCTGCCCCAGAATCTAACGCTAAAATGGGGACGCTACGGGGAAACCTGCAGGTACATGGTTTCCTCATTAGCATCCCCATTTTAGCGTCAAGAATATAATCTAGCCCTAAATGTTTCTCTTGTTTTTCGCCACTGACCAGCTCAACGATTACCTCATCACCCTGCCCAAAACTCAAACAACTCTCCATTTACCTACTTATACATATTTTTGTCCCCATAACCATATATCTTAGCCTTTTTCTTATCTTTTAATCTTCCACTCACGTTTGGGTGTCGTACCATTGCCTAGTTAAAGGTGCTCTCCAGGTTTCATCTCCTCTTTCCTCTCAGCATTATGGAGAGGGTTACCTTTGACAATGTTTAAAGGTTTAATTGCTACATGAGGTGGCCACCGAGAAGACCACACAATAACCTTATTGGATATTGAGATGAATCCACTTTGCTCTAAGCTACTGGCAGTGCTGATAGACTCCTGCTTTCTCTACATATGTCCCCAGCAGGGCTGAGTGTTCACTGTTGCTGCTATTCCTCCACTTTGGTGTGTCACATCCTTCATTTTATTTTTCACTGGTGGTATTTGACAATTTATCCGTATCGCATCTAGCCACACGCACGTGGTTAAAGAGTCCACTTGTAATTTTATATGAATGTGTGCTTATTCTTTGCAGCCAACAATTCTGGAGTGAGCAAGCGGCAGATCACAGACCTGGTGGATCAGAGCATACAGATAAACGCACACTGTTTCGTGGTCACTGCTGACAACCGCTACATTCTAATATGTGGGTTTTGGGACAAAAGCTTCAGGGTATACTCCACAGAAACAGGTGAGATTATCCTATAACAATGTACATTGGGGGAAAAAACCCAAAGGGCTGTATTTGAAAATATGCCAAAGATTTTGAATGAATTTCACAAAAGGAAAGAGATTCTGCAAAAGCCTCCAAGTGTGCCATTCTTTGACATTGATTTGCTATTCTGCTGCCTAATATAAGTATAGTTTAGGTTACCGCATGCCGCCCAGATCATAATCCTGACTGCTATCGGGTTATAAAATCCATTAGCGTATCGGAGATTGCACTTTCTACCACCGTGAGCTTACTGTACTTTGCGTTCCCTATACTTAACATGGGGAGCGCAAAGAGTAATTAGTGTTAGGATCACAAAGTCCTAACGCTAATTACACCCCACTGCAATTAACTAAAAAGCGAACCATAGCCTGAAGCCCCCCCCCCAAAAAAAGGCAGATACTCACTTCTCATCCCACGGCGAGAACGGTGGCCTGATCCTCCTCTTCTGGCCTTCGGGAGCAGAGTGAGCCTGGGGACAAATAATCTCCAGTCTCCCTCTGCAGCCCTGCACAATCTCGCGAGATCATGCTGGTCACATGGCCTGGAAGCACAAGAAGTCCTATGTACTCCTGGAGGTGATACTTGCAGCGGCGCTTTAGAAGAGTAGCGCTCATTACAAGGCAGGATGCTGGATTCAGCGCCTGCCTCATAATCTGGTTTTAAAACGGGGATGCCAAGGGCAAACCTGCAGGCGCAGGTTTATCCCGTGAGCGTCCCCGTTTTAGCTCAGACCAGTCGATGGGGCCCTTAGTCTATATTATTACATCCTGATAAAAAAAAAACAGTAGAAAATCATTCGGGTCAAAATATTGGATTCGGGGTCTGTATGCAGAGGGGTTTAAAGTATATTTTATTGATAAATTTCTGTGGTTTTCTCTTCTATGTCTTGCTTATGCTGACTAGTAGCAAAGCTGGACCTCATCCATCCATGTCTTTCTCAACAGTTGCTTCTATGAGCCACAAGGAGGCTTGGTTTATTCCTCTGCCATGTTGTGTTTTCTCGGTTGTCGTGTCTGTTTTGGTTTCATTCGTAATGTTGGTTTCATGGTTCAGTCAGTAACCTTTACAATTCTCTTTCTTCATTGATTTTTTTTAGGGAAATTGACGCAAATCGTTTTTGGACACTGGGACGTGGTGACTTGTCTTGCGAGGTCCGAATCGTACATAGGTGGAGATTGTTACATTGTATCGGGGTCTCGTGACGCAACACTACTTCTGTGGTACTGGAGCGGGAGGCACCATATCATAGGGGACAACCCTAATAACAGTAAGTGCCAGAGTGGGTATCTATGCAAATTCTAACAAATAAAATGACCTTAAAAATGTTCAAATTTTATTGCTTTACATTGCTGAATTCAGTCTGTGTGATGACATACATACATACATATCTCTACACAGAGGGTGGGCAAAAAAAAATAATTACTGAGTTTTATGAAACAAGTCAGAATTTTTATTTTTTTAATTATTTTCTTTAATTCCAAGTTTTTTATTTTCACAGAAAATTAACGTCATGGGGGTACAGAAATAAAAAGGGGAGAGTACATACATATAAGGGGAAAAAACATAAATACAATGATACAAACAACACCAATATCCATAGTTCGGTGGTGGAAAAGCGAGGGGAGGGTGCAGTGAGTTTAAAGGTAGGCCAGTTCGGTAATCCGGTGCCCCCAACAATCTTGGAGCTCAAGTAATCGACCGTATATCCCACAGAGTCCAGTGATCATTCTTGGGTGGGGGGAGGCCATAGGTCTGCTGCGTCATGCGTTCATAATACCTCAGTTCTGATATCAAGGAGGTGAGGTCAGGTTTAGTGGGGACCGTAGAACGCTTCCAGTTACGGGCTATGAGGAGCAAGGCAGGGACGTGCAGTCAGGGGTGGCAGGTGAGGCAGGGCCTCACTTGCCACAATTCCATTAAGTGGGGACTGTAAATTTTTAAAATAAAACCTGCTATTTAAAAAAAAGTTTACATACTCACCTGCTCCATGCCTCCCCACCTGCTCTGAGCCTACACAATTTGCGTAGCTCAAACTGGCTAATAGATCCATTGAAGTCTGCAGTGCGCGTCTGGTGCTGCCTACTTCCTGAATCTACGCTCTTCAGTGCCTCAGGCACTGAGAGCAATGGAATTGCTTGGACCAATGAGAAAGCACCATTGATTTCAAGCAATTAAAAAAACACCTACACGGGAGGCAGGTCTCCCATTCTTTGATTGACACAGGACAGTCACGTGACTGTCATCGTCAGTCATGGGGGCATGCCCAGGGGCTGTGTGCCTGGAGGCACATCCTGGGGAGCACTGACCGTAGCAAGATCCTGGGGTGCCCTGAGAGAGCAGCAAGGTCATGGTAAGCAATGAGAGCAGCCAGTTCCTTGGGTGCACTGGCAGCAGCCTGGTCCTGGGGTGCACTGGCAGCAGCCTGGTCCTGGGGTGCACTGGCAGCAGCCTGGTCCTGGGGTGCACTGGCAGCAGCCTGGTCCTGGGGAGCACTGACAGCAGCTAGTTCCTGGGGAGCACTGACAGCAGCCAGTTCCTGGGGAGCGCTGAACCTGAACCCACGTAACCCGTGTATATCTGACTCTGATACTAGCCAGTGCCTCACCAGCCACTGACCTCACCGCACGTCACTGGAGCATGGTACACATTACAATCACGCAGAACATTTTGAGCTGTGGTGAAGACCGAGTAGGTGTGGGCATACCTAACAGGTATGCTTCCGGGACGAACGGTATCGTTACACCCATCGTCTTAGTAACCAGTTGCGCCATCTCGTGCCTCAATAGCACACGTTTTTGCAGGACCACCAGATGTGGCGCATGGTACCGTCGTGCAGGGAGCACCTCCAGCAGGTAGGGGAAATAGCGCTGTTCATTTGACACTCTAAATTTTTTTTAAAATTTAAATCGAATTTGGTTTAATAAGAAGCTTTTGGAGTAAAATCTGATGCCGTCTCTGTTATCGAATAATAGTATCTTCACTCCTGTCCGTCCCAGAGCGTTGTTTGTGCCCGGCCAGGCCCGGATTAAGATCTCTATGGGCCTGGAGCTGAAGATTTTGGTGGCTTTTTTTTGAATTTAGTGAAATGAAAACATATTTTTGGTGATTTAATAGTGCAGATACAGGTATATCTAACCAGGCAGATACTGTGTGATTAATTCAGATTTCAAGAGTGTAAAATTTTTTTTCCCATTTTATCATCCAAACCTTTGTGGTTATATATTCTATAGGGCATTCTTGTAAAAAAAGAAATGTGAAATGGGAACCTGTTACTGCATTTTTCAGAGAAAATATACAATTTTAACCAAAAAATGAAAAAAAAAAAAAAAATTCCCTTGTGTTTTGGAACATGTTTTTTTTACGAATAGTATGACTATCAGGGTTATTCAAAGAGATTCGAAAAGTCACCGCACGTTCGGTGACTTTTCGTTCTCTTCAATTCGGTTTGTTTTGCCGATCCCATGCTGTGTATTCAGCAAACACCACAGGGTCCCCGAATTGCAGGGAAAAGCTGCCGCAAACCTGACTAAAACAAACCGCAAAACCCAGCGACTGCACGCCGAAAACCCTCAAAAACATCTGGATTAACCTGTTGAAAACCACAAAAAAACCCGAACAGGAGCCGATTGCAGCCTTCAACACAGCAGACGAGGCAGTGAATAAATTAGGAAAACAGTTTGTATGAATGATTGAAAAGTGAAACTGTTTGCAAAGAAACTACTGAGCGAAAATGTCTGAAATTTGCATATGAGGTCCAGGGAATGATAATAAAAAGGGCTGTTACAGAAAAAATAAGTAAACTTAATAATTTTTTTTTAAAAAAAGTCTGACTTTAAAAAAAAATTCTGAAAAATGCTTAAAATATCCTAAAAAATCTATAAATAAAGAGACTCTTTACTGCATAATTTTATAATGAACGGTTTATTAGATATTGAATTAAAACGGGAATATTTTTAACATTGAAGCCTATGGGATTCTCCTGAATAAACCTGCCGCATGAAACCATAGAATGGCAGGGCATTTCGGGAACCTTTCACTGCTGGTTTGTGTTCTCTGAATAGCCGAAGCAGTGCTTTTTCATGGGGTTTTCACTGCCCTCGAACAGGCACCGTATGTTCAGGCAATTCGCCAGGATTTGGCGAATTGCCTGCTCTCTGGATAGCCAAATGGCCAAGAAAGGTAACCGAACGCTGATTTTCAGCGTTCGGTTACCTTTCTCAAGCAATTCGGATCTCTTTGAATAACCCTGTATGTATAAAACGCTGACCTTGCTCACAGCGTGGGAAATGAGAAGGTGAGTATTGGCAGTGGCATTGCTCATTTTATACGTGACAAATGGACAATGCCATCGCTTTGGAACTAAAAATAAATATAATTTATTTTTTTTCTTTTAGATTTTACGTGGTCAGGTTTGGTATTCATGCAAAGGCCAGACTCTGCCCTGTCCAATGACACCTCACTTGACCTTGTGAGGTGTGAAGATTAGTGATGCAGGGGTTCAAAGTTGCCCGCAGTGCTCTTCGCTGCAGTGCGGCGGTTTAGGTTTTTGATGTAACAATTCGTACCATCACCCACCACCTCCACACTTGTTGGCGACATGAGAAATGTGATGGATAGTTAGTTAGTGCAGCATCATTGTTTACTTTATACTTGAAAAGTGAAAAAATATTACTGTTGGTTAGAAAAAATAATTTATTTTTTATTTTTGTTTATTTTTACTTAAAACCTGGTCATGTTTGATATTATTGGAAAGGTGCTCTGCCCTTTCCAGTGATACTTCACTTGACCCTGTAGCTGCTATGGAGTTGGAGATACAGGGGTCCAAATGCAGACATAGTTATCCTTTCTCAGGACCTATTCTGCGGCATGGGCCTGGAGCTGCTGCTCCATCTGCCCCTAGGTTAATCCGGCCCTGCGCCCAGCAACCACTCTGCAGCCATTGATGCTGGAACATCTTTGATGGTGTAAACGAATGAGTGAAAATCCCTCCTGCTCTGTTCGAATTAGGCAAAGAAATTACTGTTTTTCACACATTCTGTCCCCGGAAGTGGAGCTGGACGAGCTTTATATTGCGTGCAATCATTACGCCAGCCTTATTAAGCAACATTTCTACAAGCAAATTAGGACTTGTTGGCTGGGAAAAAAACGATCGCACATTCTGCAGTGTAAGTTAAATCCAATTAGTTAACATCGTTAGAATGACCATGAAAAAATAAGGAGATGCTTGTGATAAGGCTTAGATTCCTAAAGCTGTCATGTAGAGGTGAAGATAAGAAGGTAAGGTATTTTATATGAAAGGGGTACATGCCAAAGGATGATGGGTTTTTATAATTAACTGGGCTAGGTGTTGGGCTTGGTGATGCGTTTTAAGTTGCTTAATTATACATTTTAGCTTCACTGCATCCAATTAGCGTAGCAAGATTATATATAAATATATATTTACATTCTTTGAAGAATATTATAGGGAATAAAAACTTGTGCCACCACTGCATGTAGTATGTGAATACCAAATATCAGAAATATGTGGAAATAAACAGAAAAATATAAAATTATACAACACCTTTTTAGTAGAAAAATGCTAAATTAATCCAACTATCGGAATTCTTAGTAATACTTTTAATTTAATCCTTTTTTTATTTTTTTAGACCTTGTAAACTTAGGTTAAAACAAAGCACAGTATAAATGTGGACGTTCTCCCGAGTCTCCCGTAAAAGCAAAACATGAATCCTTCACACTAACTTACATCTAAGGGGTTATTCAGAGAGCACCGAAATATCGCTGACATTTCGGTGCTTTCTCGTTCCCAGCAGTTCCCTGCACTTTGAGGGAATCTAATTTCCCCACCCTGCGGTGTATTCAGCATTCACCGCAGGGTTCCCGGAGTGCAGGGAAAACCCGACGACCACTCGTCAAAAACCACGCTGAACACGCTGGAAAATGCTGCCGATCACAGCACAGACCAGCCGCCGGAAAAAGCCGACAAGCTGCCGAACGGGCGAGAAAAAAAAAACAGTACGCGTGAAAGAGTCAAAATTAAAACTCTGTTTGGAAAAAAACTACTGAATGAAAATGCCTGGAATATACATATATAACGTCCTATGAATGATAATAAAAAGGGCAGTTACAGAAAAAAGAAAAACAGCTATTAAAAAAAGAACGGAAAAAAAATTTCCCGAAAAATGCCTTAACCACTTCAATGCGGAGGACGCGCTCAGCGCGTCCTCCGCATTACTGCTGGTATGCGGAGGACGCGCTGAGCGCGTCCTCCCATTGGGGTCAGCGTTCGGCCGGGTTCCGGCCGATCGCTGGCCCCCCCGGTGCGGGCTGACATCCTCGATGTCAGCCCGGCATCCGGAACCGCAGCCGCTGAAATTAGGTGTCATCGCGGCAGCGCGATGACACCTAATTCAGGCCCCCCCCCCGCATGTGCGGAGGAGGCGCCTGAAAGGGAGGGGGGGAGGTCCTTCGGACCTCCCTCCCGATCGGCGGCGTTGCGGGGGTTAACCCAGGCACCATTTGGAAGGGCACAGCCTGCCCTTCCAAATGGTGCCTGGCATTAACCCCTGGGGCGCTGAAAAGCGCAGGTTCGCGATCCTTTCCCGGAGCTGGCCGACATCTTGGATGTCGGCCAAGCCTCCGGGAACTCCCCCTGAGGACTGGCGTCATCGTGCGTAGCACGATGACGCCAGTCCTAGAGTTAACCCCTAACTGCCACCAACGGTGGAGATAGGGAGTTCCAATGAACTCCCTATCTCCCGATCCGTGGCAGCTAGGGGTTAATGTTTGGTATGGTTGGATCGGCCAGAGCATGGCCGTTCCAACGATACCAAACACAAATGTGAAAAAAGTTTTTTAAAAAAAATTAAAATTAAAAATAAAAATATATTTAAAAAAAAAATTATAAAAAAATAAACATTTTTTTTCTTTTTTTTGGTTCGTTAATGCAGCAATATTGTTCCCATTTCAATTATAATGTGAACAATGATGCTGCACTAACGATTTTTGTATGCGGTGCGTTTGTTAAAAATCGCTTAATTTTCCCCCAAAAAAAATGTAACGAGACCCCATCTCTAATTTTTTTAACAAGCGCACCCCATACAAAATATAACCGCAATTGCTCGCATGTTGAAATGTGAAAAAAAACACTTTACACGTTGTAAATTATTGAAAATACATATTTTATTGCATTTTTTGTTAGAATATACAGACATGACATAACGTATACATATAATAATGACATATTATGAATCTACCGAGTCTGACGGAAAGAACGATATATAATATGTCTGGGTAATATACTAAAATAAGCCTTCAAAACACGTTTAAACATGATGAGCAAAACCGGTAAAAATGACCTCAGCACAGAGGTGTGAAAAGCCTCAGCAGCGAAAGGGTTAAAGATCCTAAAAAATCGATAAATAAAGAGCGTTTTTACTACAGATTAAATTAATAAATGGTTTATTAGATATTGAATTAAAACGGGAATATTTTTAGCATTGAAGCCTATGGGATTCTCCTGAATAAACTTTTGAAGGAAACCACCGAACAGCAGGGCACTTCAGCAACTTTTCAGTTTGCCAAAACTTGGTCTCTCTGAATAGCCGAACGGCTACGAAATGGAATCGTACATTGAATTCCGGTCTCCGGGTACATTTCGAGGCCAGAACGGCTCTCTCTGAATAACCCCTCTAGTTTTATGCTGCCTGCAAGGTAGGTTGGATGGACTATGTGGTCATTGATAGGTATGAACCCCTCAGTTGGCTTGAGGCATAGGCCACAGGCAGAGACAAAAGCTGAACATGGCTAGTTGGATCATAGCATAATGTGAACTCTGAGTCAGCCCGGATGATCTTCTGTTTTACTTGTTGCCATCAGGAGACATCTTTGACTTTCCCAATTGGGCAGAGACCCACAGCCATTGTAGCTCAACCCAAGCCTTAGATTCTTCTGTCTCTTGTTGCTCATTTATTAAAGTCTGTTAAGCTGATTATGTTGTAGTTGTGCTAATTGCATAAGGTGATAGATGTGGTTTAAAGTGGATATCGACTGCTAAGTGGCCTTACTTGAGAAGATAAGATCAAAGAAGTCAATAGTCTTGTCAATAGAAGTCATCTTTTAAAAATGTACTGGGAAGAGATGTCCCAGTGTGTGGCAACAGTAAAACTCATCCATGTTACCTGGACTGAGCATTGTAAGAGCTTTACTCTCAAAAACAAACAAAGTACCATGACGACAATACATATGAGAGCTCTGGGAAGTTGCCCAACCTGTTAATATTATCTCATTAGCCAGAGGAGCGTGCACGGTCATTTATCCATCATGAGTCAGAAGAATGTCACCCAGAGTTATTTATGTTTCTGAGTTTCGTTGTTAGCCTTTGGCCAAAAGAAACAACTGCAGAAAATATCAATTATTATTGTAAAAACATTATTCACAAAGTATCTGGTCCATGTGCTTATTGCAATTAACCTTCCTGGCGGTCTAGTTCTTCAGAAAAATCTTTGCAGAAAACGGTCTATTTTTTTTCCCTTCCTAGCTGCATCCCGAGTGTGGCTCGGGGTTAAATTCCTATGTTGGAAGCGGTAACCCCGAGCAACACTCGGGATGCCGCTGGATACATCACCTCTTCCTGCGCTCCCTCAAAGTCCCCAGCTGCCTCCTCCGGCGACCGCGACCTCATTACTTCCTGGTTTCCTCCTCGCGAGAAGGAATCCAGTTAGTATGAGGTCAAGATCGCCGGAGGAGACTGCAGAGATCAGCGAGCGAGCGCAGGGAGAGGTGATGTATAAAGCCTGAGTGTGTCTCGGGGTTACCGCTTTCAGCGGTGAAATTTAACCCCGAGACACACTCGGGAACACCGCCAGGGAGGTTAAAAAAAGCCACAGTACAAGGTCTGGACCCTGGTAGCCAATCCATGGGCACTATCATGTGCCTGTAGCTAAAACGGGGATGTAAGAGGAATAATTTGCAGTCACTAATCTGCCCTTAACGTACCCTTTTACAAGTAGATTATGAGACAGGCGCTAAATCCAGCAGCCAGCCCCGTAACTGCCGCTAGTCTCTAGGATGCTCGCAAAAGCGTTAACGTGCCATCGGGAGCATCCCCTCCTGGAGTACAAAGGACTCTCGCGAGATCCTGCAGGTCCACGGAGTGATTGCAGAGGGAGACTGTGGACTTTTTTCTCCAGTCTCACTCTGCTCCTGGCGGCCAGAAGCGGCAGATCGGGTCCTCGTTCTCGCCGCGGGATGAGAGGGGAGGATCTGATTTTGTAGGCGGAGTTCTAGCTGCTGCTAACTGATTCCACAGAGGCTTAGAGCTGTGGTTAACTTTTCAGTTAGGCGCAGCGGTGAGTAATTAGCGTTATGACTTTGTGATCCTCATGCCAATTACTCTCTGCTTACACTTTGTGCCCCCCATGTTGAGCATAGCGTTAAGGATGTGATAGGGCCCCATGTGTGGAAATGATGTCTTGTGCTCCCGCAACCACTCTTGCACAATTTGAGCCCGATGTCGGCATCATCACAGAAGAGAAAAAATCCATTGATGGAAAAACCTGCTCATTCAGTGTATTCAGGGAGTCACATGACCTCATTTTTTTGTGCACATACATTGCTGGACCAAGACCTGACCAACTGAAGCCACCCCAGATCATAACCGGCTTGTATAATGCGTGGTGACTTTTTTTTGGCCAGGCAGTGTAGAAGCAGTTCGTACATTATATTAAGATTTAGGAATTTTTTTCTTTCCAAAGAAAGCGTTCACTTTAGCGCTCACGCATAAGAGACATTGCATTTGTTCTTTGCAATATGTGTAATTTATCCTTCACGCGCCTCTTGACCAAGAAACAAACCGTATTTATTTTATCTAGAATGAAATCAGAATTTACAATTCTAATAAACTTCTATTCTTAATCTTCCACCAACTGAGCTGAAGCCATACCGGATTAGTGAAATCATAACATGGGCCACGACGCAACACGTCACCGCTTGACAATCCCTATGTATATCTCGAAAATTCTGATTATTATCGAAAAGACCCGAAAAAATCTCTTAAAGTACACACACACAAATATATGTTTTATGTATTTATTACATTAATTATACGCATCGAGAGAGGAGTGTCAATGCCATCAGCAAAAGATGGCAGAGAGCAGAAGGGTAGAGGGGAACAATAGCACTCGCTGAAAACAAGCTTTCACAAATCCAGAAACTAATTTGAAAGTGATAAAAATTAATTTGCACGATTTAATTGGAAGTGGTCTTCTGCTCGAACGGCGGAGGAGCTGAGCGGCTGGCTCACACTGGCGGCTGATTGAATTTTTTGTCAGGTAGGTATGACGGGCTTGCCCGCTTATCCTCCGGGGCCTTTCGCTGCAATATATTAAATTCGGCATGTGACTGGTTCTTTAAAAGGATCAATGCTATTCATGTCATCTCCCCAGAGCCTGAAAATTCATTGATCGGGGGACTTCACCTGACATTTCTCATTAAGCCACTTCCAACAGGATAGTCACCAAAGGTGTAGGCTTTATTCTTCTTATCTGGGGATTATCGCGCCTCTAGGTAAATAAGTAGGTTTTCAGTTTTAATGCTCTATGTTGGGACTCACACTTACAAATCAATCCGTTGCCTTTACCAGTGTACAATTTAAAGTTTTGTCTTTTTTCCTGCAAACCTCTTGAGGTCAAAAACTATTAATTTTTTTATATATATATATATATATATATATACGTTTATTTCTCTTTTTTTTTTTTTTCTTCGAAGCACAATGCAGTGTAATTGCCCTCCAAGTTATAGGTTACAGCTTCTGTAGGCCTTAAAGATTTTGGGTTTCTTAAAGATGGCAGGCAGAAATGGGCATAAATTTGCGTGGCACCTCCTCAAATTTAAGGCCCGTGTCAGACAAACGCAGTGATCACGTCCGTGTTGCCTCACATTTTAACGTCTGTTGTAGGATAAAATTATGATTGAGACCCACACACGAAGTGCGGACGCACAACGCACGTGGCACCGGATGCAATTTAGGCAAGAGCGTCAAACCGCTCGGACAGACGCACAGAGTGCGCCACGTCCGTGTAGCTTTGTGTGTGAGTGATGGAACATAGTCAGACTGCATTTTTGACGACCAGCATTTTTGACGGACAAAATGGTTTTTCAGATCATGTATAAAAACAATTTCATTTTACATGTTAATTTTATTTCCCATCTACATCAGTCAAAAAAAAAATGGATCCGTGTGGTGTCTACAGTATCATCAGTCAGAAAGTACGTCAGTTGTGCACGGACGCACAGTGTGCTCAGAATGCGTTCGTCTGACATTGGCCTAAGGCTAGGGTCAGACGAAAGCATTTTTACACGCGAACGTAAAAAAGTGCGTCCGAACGAATTGATGTATTTTTTCACGGAATTCGCGAAAACGGTCATACGATGCGCATTTTCGTGCGTGATTTTTTATGGATCCAAACCAGGAAACTTTGGGTGTCTGGACGTTATGTTGGCTGGACATGAGCAGCGTCTGACGTCTCCTAATCACGCAAACACGCCGCTATGCCGCAGCTGCGCACTCTGTACGTCCGAACTAGCGGTTCAGCGTTCTCGAAAAAATGCGTTCGTTTTCCACTTGCGTTGCGCGGCCGGACTTTCGTGCGACCGTACTTCGTATATTGGCCGTCATTGCCCGTCATTTGCTGCTAGTGCGGCCTTAATTATGTGCGCCAGAACGCACGTTAAAAGTGCGCTCGTCTGACCCCAGCCTTAATCACGTTCCTTCCAATTCCACAAGCCATGAATTGTTGGAATTGCACATTTTTGCATGAAATACTTGAGGTGAAAGGATAGCTCTGTTATTAAAAACAGAAAATTCCGCAATTTTGTCCTAAAATCTACAATTCTCACCATATTACCTTTTAATGAATAAGTTACAGTGCTTTAATGTGTGGAAATTCAACAAGCATGGAAGATACAAAATTCTGAGCTAGAATATAAAGGGTTATTAAGAAAGCACCAAAATATCCAGTGAAATTTTGGTACTTTCTCGTTCGGCGCACTACAGTGTGCTTTGGTGATGACAGTTTTCTGACCCTGCAGTGAATCCACTTTTCACCGCAGGGTCCCGGAAGTGCACCGAACATGGAGCTGCCGAAGACCACTGAACACCACCGAACTGCAGGAAAACAAACATGAACTTTGATAGTCTTTTAAAGGTGTTTAAAACAATAAAAATGCATGAAAATGTGTGGAAATAATTTAAAAATGTCCTATAAAATAATAAAACAGATTACAGAATAAAAAAACACCTCTGACAACAAAAAAATGGGAATCAAAAATTTTGTCAAAAAGATGGTTTGCTAAAAATGAAAAGAATAAACGGTGGAATAAAAACTATAATATGTTTTTTACATTGAATCCTATGGGATTCACCAGTTTAAACCCATCAAACTGATAACCAAAAATCAGGGCGTTTCACTGACACTTTGGTGCAGTTCGGTTTCTCTGAATAGATTAACCATTACTTCTCTATGGGCCAATTTCACTGTCGCCGAATTGTGGTGAACTGCACCGTATTTCGATGTCAATTTACCAGAATTTTTGGATCATTGACAGCTTTCTGCCTAGCCGAACTGCCACAAAATTGCACCGTATGGAGAAATTCACCATTCGGTGATAAGTTTGGCGCTCTTTGAATAACCCTTATAGTATTAAAGAGTTTAAAAACATTTGACTTAGTAATGTTGGAGATTTGGTGATAAGATATGATCACATTCAATAAGCTTGCCACAACGCCAATGTACTCCACCTCAGCAGGTCCTACATTATGCCAACCTAATGACTTCACTTTTTTGTTCTACTCATTTACTAGGCACATGCATCTTCCTGGGGCTCCCAACAGTTTTCTTGGAAGATCAGGGTATAGGTCCTGATTTTTAAAAGACGTTATTAGGGAAGATGTGTTTGCAGTTAGATGTTTTTACCAATTCATGGTGTAGATTAGGGTTGCACCGATACCATTTTTTTATGACCGAGTACATGTACCGATACTTTTTAAAAGTACTCACCGATACTTTTATTTAAAGTCATGTGATGCTTTCCAATAGGAACAGACCTCATATATATATTGCCCCCAGCTCACACATATTGCCCCAGCTCAAATACATATTGCCCCCAGCTTACACATATTGCTCCCAGCTCACATATTGCTCCCAGCTCACATATTGCTCCCAGCTCACATATTGCCCCAGCTCACACATATTGCCACAGCTCACACATAATTACCCCCAGCTCACACATATTGCCCCAGCTCACGCATATTTTGCCCCCAGTTCACACACATATATTGACCCCCACCTCACACATATATTGCCCCCAGCTCACCCTCCCGCGCTGCCAGGCTCCTCCAACATCATCTTCCTTCGAGCGGCCGCCGGCAGAGGTTGTAGCCCACACGCTCGTTGGGAACCACACACAGCCGCATTCTCGCGAGATCCCGGAGTTCACAAGATCGCGGCTGGTGGATCCCAATGAGCGGCCAGGCTACAACTCTTTGCCAGCGGCCGCTTGAAGGAATTAGACGCCAGAGGAGCCTAGCAGACTTCTGAGCACTGCCTTACGGAAACCAGCCACTAGCCCAGCACTGGCTTCCGGTACCTGTTTAGGTATCGGAGGCCTCTGCACGAGTACCAAGTACTCGTGCAGGTCCCAGTATCGGCACCTATACTACTATCATTATTGGTGCATCCCTAGTGCAGATAGAATTGTGTTTCTTATTCTCTGCCTCCTTGACCATGTTCATCATTAATGATCAGAATCCTCTCCAGTAACCCTCCTCGTTACAAATTATCACATGGCTCTTGATAGAATAAGGCCAACGTGGTGAAGAGACTGTCTTGTTTTTACAGCGACAGTAACTTGTGCTTTGTTTTTGTACGTTTTTGTCCTCGTATCACCATTTAGGTGGATCTACTGACTTATACCAAATTGGTTTTGCGCCAAGCAATAAGGTTTCAAATCCCCGTGGGTTCTCCTCACCAGCAGCCCTGTTTGTTCTTAGCCTTTAACCCTTTGCTACATCTATCATTTAAAAGTGACAGTGTGCCCGGCAGAATTTTGAGTGATTGCTGCTTTTTGGCATCTGCTTCTTGAAAGGGTAAAGCAATTGTCCTCCTTCCAAGTATAAGCGTAACTTATCTGCAGTCTTCTCATACAGTGTGTGTGTGTATATATATATATATATAATTTTTTTTCTTCATATCTTTTAGTAAAGTTTATATATTCCCTGTATGCCTTTCTAACTCCAGCCAGAACAATACTTTCCTGATGGGGCTTTGCGCAAGCCGTGCCTTTTTTAGGCAGATCTCATCACAGTTTTTGCACTACAGCTACTAAAACTGGTTGTTAAATACAGCTGTTTCTACATCTCCCTGCTACGTTTGCTCAGGATATGCAGGTCAGCTGTCAGTGCTCCACAAACTCACTGTTTAACAACAGTAGATGTTTCAAGGCATCTGAACATTTCAGGAGGGTAGGGTGGTCCTTAAACTTCCTAATCTAGCAACCATATGCATGGGGGGCAACACACAGTTCCATTATCAAAACTAGAGCGGTCAATACAGGGCGTTTGGGCTTTACTGAAATGTCTGTGTTACACGTAATACACAGAGAACGTGGGGCTCTATCACCTTCTTCAAGCTAACAATAGCAGCTGCGTTAGCTCTAGCTTAAAGGAGGTCATAGCGCTGCGCCAGATCGCCTTCAAATCGCTAACGGGTTAAAAAAAACATTAGTGCTCATTAATTTGGCAGATGAGATTTAATCTAGATAAATGCAAAGTTATGCACTTTGGAGTGAAGAACACACAAGTAATTTATACCCTAAATGGTACGGAGTTAGGGAAATCCAAGCAGGAGAAGGATTTGGGAATAATCATAGACTTCAAACTAAGTATCCATGTGCAATGCCAAACAGCAGCCGCCAAGGCCAGCAAAGTATTGGCATGCATTAAAAGGGGAGTTCACTCACGGGATGAAAACATAATTTTGCCTCTGTATAAATCAATGGTCAGGCTGCACCTTGAATATGCCGTGCAATTTTGGGCACCTGTCTTAAAAAAAGATATTAAGCGTTAGAAAAAGTGCAGAGACGGGCAACTAAATTATAAGGGGAATGGAAGGGTTAAGTTATGAGGAAAGACTAACAAGCTTAAACCTGTTTAGTTTAGAGAAACGGCGCCTTAGAGGGATCTGATAACCTTATATAAATATATACGGGGCCATTATAAACCATTGTCTGATAACCTATTCATTAATAGGACTATACATAGGACAAGGGGTCATCCATTTAGACTGGAAGAAAGAAAATTTAGCTTAAAGCATAGGAAGGGTTATTTTACGGTGAGAACAATAAAGCTGTGGAATTCTCTGCCTGTTGAGGTGGTTGGGTCAGAGTCTGTACAGACTTTTAAACAACGACTGGATGACTTCCTGCAGACACAGAATATTAAGGGTTATAATATTTAATATGTGGGTAAAAGCTTCTTGATCCAAGGAGAAATCTGACTGCCATTCTGGGGTCAAGAAGGAATTTTTTCCCGGTATGTTGCATATTTCAGACTGGGTTTTTTGCTTTCTTTTGGATCAACAGCAGTAGGTTATGTGGGAGAGGCTGAACCCGATGGACGCATGTCTTTTTTCAGCCTATATAACTATGTAACTATGTAATTTGCGATTCGTAGCACGAGTTTAATGTACTTTGTGCTCCCTATACTTAACATGGGGAACGCAAAGTGCAAGCACAGAGTAACTAGCGTTAGGATCACTTGGTCCTAACGCTAGTTTTACGAAGAGCTGGCGCTAACAAACACCAGCTCAGAGGTGCAGGTAACGGATTGCGCTGCTGCAGAATCTGTTACCTGCAGCTCAAAACCCCCCAAAAATCAGATACTCCCCTCTCATCCCGCGGCGAGAACAGCGGCCTGATCCACTGTTTCTGGCCGCCAGGAGCAGAGTGAGACTGGACGAAGAAAGTCCCCGGTTTCCCTCCGCGATCACTCCGCCGACCAGCAGGATGTCACGAGAGGCAAGATCCGTCTGGTCATGTGACCCGGCAGCACTATCCTACATGGAGTCCTGGGGACGGCGCTGTAGCGCTACCCCAAGCATCCGTGAGCTTGGGGATCGCTAAGGGGCAGGCTGCTGGATTCGGCTTCTGCCCCGCAATCTGCTGGGGATAAACGGGAAGCAAAGGGGAAGTTGGCGAACGCAAATTTTCGGTTTTAGTTCAGGGCAACCTAATCGTGCACTTGGTATTAACTAATATGTCTGCAGTGCACAGAAAGGACACAATAAGGGTAGTCTGGGATTTACTGGTATGTCTACAGTACACATAATGCACAGAGAAGACACAATACAAGGAGTCTGGGATTTTCTGATATGTCTGTGTACACGTAATACACAGAGAGGACACTATACAGGGAGATTGGGATTTATTGCGATGTCTGTATTATACATAATGCGCACTGAAGACGCAATATAGGGAGTCTGGGATTCACTGGTATGTTTGCGTTGCATATAATTCACAGCTGGCCCTTGGTAAGTGTTACCAAATACTATCAGGGTTATTCGAAGAGATCCGAATTGTGGCCGAAAGGTAACCGACCAGTGAAAATCAGCGTTCGGTTACCTTTCCTGGTATCCAGAGAGCAGGCAGTTAGCCAAATGTTGGTGAATTGCCTGCACATACGTGCCTGTTCGGTGTCTGTTCGAGGGCAGTGAAATCCCCCATAGAAATCCCCCATAGAAAAGCAATGCTTCATCTATTCAGAGAACAAAAACCAGCAGTGAAAAGTTGCCGAATTGCCCTGCTGTTCGGTGGTTTTATTCGACCGGTTTATTCAGGCGAATCCCATAGGCTTCAATGTTAAAAATATTCGAAACATAGGAACGTAGAAACATAGAAAATGTCGGCAGATAAGAACCTTTCGGCCCATCTAGTCTGCCCAATTACATGGCTACTTTACCTGGATTTATCTTTTGTTTAGGACAGCCTTATGCCTATCCCATGCTTGCTTAAATTCAATTACTGTTTTGGCCTCTACCACTTCAACTGGAAGACTGTTCCATGTATCCACCACCCTCTCAGTAAAATAATGCTTTCTGATGTTACTTTTAAACCTTTGCCCCTCTAATCTAAGACTATGTCCTCTTGTTTTGCTACTTTGTTTCCTTTTAAATATACTCCCTTCCTCTACCTTGTGGATTCCCTTTACGTATTTAAATGTTTCTATCATATCTCCTCTGTCTCGTCTTTTTTCCAAGCTGTACATGTTAAGATCATTAAGCCTTTCCTGGTAACTTTTCTCCTTCAAGCCGTACACCATTTTAGTAGCCCTTCTCTGAACTCTCTCTAAGATGTCTATATCCTTCTGGAGATACGGTCTCCAGTACTGCACACAGTACTCCAAGTGAGGTCTCACCAGTGCTCTGTACAGTGGCATGAGCACTTCCCTTTTCCTACTGCTAATACCTCTCACTACACAACCAAGCATTCTGCCAGCATTTCCTGCTGCTCTATTACATTGACTACTTACCCTTAGATCCTCTGAAATAATAACCCCTAAATCCCTTTCCTCAGATGTTGAGGTTAGGACTGTATCAAATATTCTATATTCAGCCCTTGGGTTTTTTACGTCCCAGGTGCATTATCTTGCACTTATCCACGTTAAAACTCAATTGCCACAGCTCCCACCATTCTTTTAGTTTACCTAAATCATTTGTCATTTGGCTGATCCCTCCAGGAACGTCAACCCTGTTGCAAATCTTTGTGTCATCAGCAAAAAGACATACTTTTCCATTAATACCTTCTGCAATATCACTAATAAAAATATTAAAGAGAATGGGTCCAAGTACTGACCCCTGAGGTACCCCACTGGTTACAAGACCTTGCGCCGAATAAACTCCATTTACCACAACCCTCTGTTGCCTGTCACTCAGCCACTGCCTAATCCATTCAACATTATTGGAATCCAAGTTTGAATTCAGTATCTAATAAACCATTTATTATAATATTCTGCAGTAAAATGTCTCTTTATCTATAAATTTTTCTAGGATCTTCCAGGCATTTTTTGCGAATTTTTTTGTTGTTTTTTTAATAGTTTTTTCTTTTTCCTGTAACAGCCCTTTTTATTATCATTCATTGGATCTTATATGTAAATTTCAGAGATTTTCGCTCACAGCAACGCAGACAGCGTTTCACTTTTCAAACATTCAAGCGTACTATTTTTTTTTTTTTCACTCCATTGGTCTGCAGTGTCGGGTTTTTCCGGTGGCTGCTCGGGTTTCTCCAGCGTGTTCGGGGTTAATCCAGATGTTTTTGCGGGTTTCGGTCTGCATTCGCCAGGATTTGCGGTGAGTGTTCGGTGGGTTTGTGGCGGCTTTTCCCTGCACTACGACGGCCCTGTGGTGCTTTCTGAATACACCGCAGGGTCGCCGAAATTGGATCGCCAAATCTCACTGAATTGAAGAGAACGAAAAGTCACCGAACGTGCGGTGACTTTTCGATTCTCTTTGAATAACCCTGTATGACATTTCTCCATATCCGCTTCTAGTGTGACATTTGAAATCTAATATGATCTGGAGAAATGTCTAGCTGTAACGTGTCACAATATATAATGGTCCACTAACTGGAAACCAGTAGGAGAAACTCCAGAGAATTAAAACATTTTTAATAATTTCCACACGGTGCAATGTTTGCTCTCCATGTTACAACTGCAGCTTTTATTAAAATTTTTATTGTTTTTTTTTCTCTCTCCAGGTGACTATCCCGCACCGAGGGCCGTCCTCACTGGCCACGACCATGAAGTTGTTTGCGTTTCGGTGTGTGCCGAACTGGGTCTAGTTATCAGTGGAGCTAAAGGTCAGTCTAATTAAACATTTTTTTTAAAATATCTTTTTGTATTTTAAATGGGAAATGTAATGTTTTGAAGATAATCCAATGAATGATTTGCACGTCTCATTGGAAACTGTGAAAACAGGTACTTATTAAAAGGATGCGCTCTCTGGCATTTTAATGTTTAATGGACATGCCACGTTGGATTTTTTTAAACTATTTTATTATTTGTTTGCATTTTAATAATTTTCTAAAATCAAGGAGGAGGGATAAAATCACTGGCAAATGTTATACTTTTTTTTACTTGTCTACGCTGAGCAGGAAATGGCGGTATTCTCATTTTCTCATTCGACTTTCTTTTAATAGCAAAATATCCAATGCTGGTTTTTAGCTCTGCAATTTTTCCAATTTTAAATGAATGGCCAAACCTACACTATTCTGCTTCCCTAAGCGAAGCTGTGAGGCGTGGGTGCTTTAGACTAGCTAATTTGACCAGTACTCACACGATGAAGTTCAGCAGATAGCTTCAACTCAGCAAAACTGACAAGTAGAAAGATGAATCCAGTTGAAGAGTTTAATGATCAGACTGACAATCTTGTAATGGTGTACAGCTATACAGGTAAAAAGACATTAGATTTGTCCAGCAGTGAGCACAGAATGGCTGCTATGTGAACAGGAAGTAACTAACAACAAGACACTGAGCAGAGGGGTGGGAACTAACTGAATGCAGAAAGCTAGGGAAACCCAGAAGGGACAAAATAGCTATGAACTCAATAGCATGTGAGCAGCAAAGGCAGATTCAACACAAAACAGAAAATATACAATAAATCCTAAATTATGGGGCATGACATACACAGTATGCTTAAAGTGGGGCTTATACCATTTAGCATTAACATAACTGGTGCAATTATTTTATTTATTTTTAATTTCTATTTTTTCTGCTTAACTGAAGTTGTGTTTTGAGCTGCTCACTGACGTTACACTTTGCTGACTTCTCCATCTTCTATAATCTTTCCTACATGCCTGTTTATCATGATCACTAATTCATTCTATAAGTTGCTTGTTTCACTCCAAAATTAATGCCTTTCCATTTATCCATGTTGAACCACATTGTCCACTTGCAGTGCCAGACCTTTTATATTACCTGATCCCTCAAAATTGAAATTAAAGGGGTTATTCAGAGAGAGCCGATCTGGCCCCGAAATGTCACTGAACAGGGAATTTCCCAGTACGGTGACATTTCAGGGCTATTCAGAAAACAGGCAGTTTGCCAAATTTTGGCAAACTGCTAACAAGTACGGTGCCTGTTCGAAGGCAGTGAAATCCCTCATAATCTATTCAGAGAACACCGAACAGCTGAGAAAAAATGCAGAATTACCCTGCTGTTCGGTGTTTTCATTCAGGAGAATCCCATAGGCTTCAAAGATAAAAAATCTTCCCATTTTTACCCAATATCTAATAAACCATTTATTATTTTAATCTGCAATAAAAAATCCCTTTTATTTATTGCTAGTTTTTTTAGGATCTTTTTAGGCATTTCCTGGGATTTTTTCGGCAAAAAAAAATTCAGTTTTTTTTTTTCTTTAAAAAGCGTTTTTCTTTTTCCTGTAACAGACCTTGTTATTATCATTCGTAGGATCTTATATGTAAATTCCAGGCATTTTCGTTCAGTAGTTTTTTTTTGCAAACAGCGTTTCTTTTTTGACACTTTCAATCATAGTGTTTGTTTTTGTTTTTTTTACCCCATTCGGCAGCTTGTCGGCTTTTTCCGGCAGCTGGTCTGCACTGTGATCGGCAGCTCGTGGGCTTTTTACGACGTGTTCGGCGTGTTTTTTCCAGCGGTTCCGGTGGGTTTTCCCTATACTCCGGTGCCGGTGAATGCTGAATTCAACGCAGGGTGGGGAACTTTGATTCCCCGAAACGCAGGGAAGTGTGGGGAACGAGAGAGCACCGAAATGTCGGTGACATTTCGATGCTCTCTGAATAACCCACTTAGTGACTGCAGAGCTATAATAATTTTTCTGAACTCCGGCAGCATTAATGTGTTAGAGGCACAGTGCATCGTAACTTTTAGTTTCATGTAAGCATATGTGATAGGAAATCTCTGCAAATTTACAATCAATGCATTTGAGTAGAAACATAGAAACATAGAGAATGTCGGCAGATAGGAACCTTTCGTCCCATCTAGTCTGCTCAATTACATGGATACTTTACCTGGATTTATCTTTTGTTTAGGATAGCCTTATGCCTATCCCATGCCTGCTTAAATTCAATCACTGTTTTGGCCTCTACCACTTCTACTGCAGGCTGTTCCATGTATCCACCACTCTCTCAGTAAAATAATGCTTCCTGATGTTACTTTTAAACATTTGCCCCTCTAATCTAAGACTATGTCCTCTTGTTTTGCTATTTTGTTTCCTTTTAAATATACTCCCTTCCTCTACCTTGTGGATTCCCTTTACGTATTTAAATGTTTCTATCATATCTCCTCTGTCTCGTCTTTTTTCCAAGCTGTACATGTTAAGATCATTAAGCCTTTCCTGGTAACTTTTCTCCTTCAAGCCGTACACCATTTTAGTAGCCCTTCTCTGAACTCTCTCTAAGATGTCTATATCCTTCTGGAGATACGGTCTCCAGTACTGCACACAGTATTCCAAGTGAGGTCTCAGCAGTGCTCTGTACAGTGGCATGAACACGTCCCCTTTTCCTGCTACTAATACCTCTCCCTACACAACCAAGCATTCTGCTAGCATTTCCTGCTGCTCTATTACATTGACTACTTACCCTTAGATCCTCTGAAATAATAACCCCTAAATCCCAACCCTCAGATGTTGAGGTTAGGACTGTATCAAATATTCTATATTCAGCCCTTGGGTTTTTACGTCCCAGGTGCATTATCTTGCACTTATCCACATTAAAACTCTATTGCCACAGCTCCGACCATTTTTTAGTTTACCTAAATCATTTGTCATTTGGCTTTTTGTTTACTCTTTACACTCACTGGGGAAAATTTAATACAGGTACATTCCCACAAAACGTTGTAGCCTGCGATATAAGGATTACAAGAGATGTATGTAAGCATCAGATAATCTGAAAGCACTGAATGATTACATATGTATATGTTACAACAATGACATAAATTAGAGCGCTCCACCCAATACCGATCACAGATTTTAGAGTTCCTAAATTAGGATTAAGGGAGTTTTCGTCACAAAATATGATCATATGTTGCTAAGCCTTCTAGCAGCATCAGTGTATGTGTATATATATGTGTGTGTACTGTATCTAACTAAACATCAAGCCAGTTTCTACCACTTGACATGTGCAACACATGACTTGATAAATACACTGGGGGATGTAACCAGATGGTAAGTGCTAAAGTGTGTCTGGAAGGTAATGAGAGTTCTTCTACAATTATTGCTGACTACAATTATTTATAAGGCAACAACATATTCCGCGACTCTGTACAATAGGTAGTTGTCAGGATTCCTTGTGCGGGGTTGCAGGTACGAGCCCAGTATGCCGTTTCAGAGGGGAGTTTAGGCAGATATACAGGGATACAACAATCAAAGGTTTAATTAGCCAAGGCACAACAGGAGTAAAACCAAAATCAATACGGATATAACATAAGTATTGGAGGCGGCTGGGTGAGACACAAATAGGGCTGACACAGGACAGGACAGAGAATGAGACAAGAAGGGAGCTGGATGCACTAAACACAGGCTAGAGACAAAGGGGCAAGACAGGAAGAGGGCTGACTGGGAGACAAAGAGAGAACTTGCAGAGGACCAGATAGACAGGACAGGAACTGGGCTCGACGGTACAAGAATAGGGTTAGACAACAGATGGACGTGACAGGAATTGGGCTACGGTAAGTCCACAATAATGCAGAGGTAGAGTCTCTATGAAAGCTGGTGCTTGATCTTGGTATAGCAGGGTCTTAGTATAGCAGGGACTTAAGGGAGATCCAGGGACTTGAGGGAGATCCAGAAACAAGGTCTGGGGAAAGCTGCAGGTCGTGGGCAGGAAGAGAGCTAGCAGAGTAGGGGAAACAAGGTTGAGGGTCCGGTACACAGGAATCAGGAGAACAAGCTTCTTAGCTGACAGGTAGTACACTCAATTGAGCAGCAGTGCAGAAGCAGTGAATTGTGGGTGCTCCACCCTTTAGTAGTGGAGCACAGGGCCGGTGATTGCGAGCACCTGTGGAACTGGTCAGTGCTATGGAAGCAGGCAGGGCATGAAAGATGCTGTCAGGGTGGATCTCACGGTGGAGCAGCACCAGATTTGGCCTTCTTGCGGGGCCGGCGGAGAGGGTTTTGACAGTAGTACAAAACAAACAGCCAGCAACAGACACAACAAGATTGCTGAGGGAGTTGCAAAGAGAATCGAGAGAGCAGCATGTGAGGAGAACCGGTGGTCAAATGTATCAAAAGTAGCAAACACATTGAGAAGAATATTAAAGAGCAGTGACCCTTGAACTGCTAAATCATTAGTCTGTAATCATTTGGTCAGCGCAGTCTCAGTAGTGTGCTGGGAGTGGCGGCTAGAGTAAGGAATTTGAATTGAGGTGACAAGTAAGGCCGGGTGCATACTAGCGTTTTCTGCTGCGCACTAGCGTGCGTTATGACGTTATTTACAACGCGTGTTGTAGCATATAATTACGCAGATAGAGAAGAACACACATCGTACGTGCGCAACACATAATGCGCGCTGAAGACGTCCGTCATGGAAACACCAAGGCTGTTGCGTAGGATTGACGCGACGTTGGCCGCGTGCTGAACGTCAAATGTCATTCAACTCAAATTCAGTTTTTACGACGTGCGTCAAAATTAACGCATCGTCTGGCATCTACCAATCTCTTCCGTCATAAAGGGCGTCTTTTTTTAACACGCTAGTGCGCAGAAGTGTGCTAGTGTGCACCCAGCCTAAGAGGTGCTAGAAGCTTGGAGGCAAAGAGAAGAGATGGGACGGTAGTTAGACAAGGAGGTATGGTCAAGTGACGGCTTCTTTAGAATAAGGGTAATCAGAGCATGCTTGATGGCAGGGGGGGAAGATGCCAGCGGTGGGGAAGAGATTGTAGGCTGTATTACAAAATTGGGGCTAACTTAACCAGAGCTGTTGGAAACCTACCAGAGCCATTATAGCCTATGGGGTTGTTAAGTTTACAACAGCTCTGGTTAAGTTAGCCCCGTCTTTGTAATATTGCCCTGAATATTTTAGCCAAGGGCAGGACAATAATGAATGAAAAAGGACAAGGAGATACATCAGGGTGCTCTGATTATTATTACTCTTAAAATATCTTATTAAATCTGCCAAATTAGACAATCTTAATATCTAATAGCAGAAATTAATCTTTTTTGGGTTATTTCAGTTGGGAAATTTTTATTGGTTTGATGCATAAGCGACACATGTTTTATCGGCTCGTAATCTCACTGATGTTGATCGTCGGTATGAATGAATGTGAATCTCTCTGAATTATATCACTTTACTTTTAAAAGCCTCAGACACTTATCAAGACTTTGGTAAATTAACCCATCTGTGTTCAGTGTCTGCCTCGCTTTTTATTTAGGTAGCGGGGAAGTCTATGAGTTCGGCTGGAGGATTAGCATGCGTTTTCCCAGATGATTAGCTTACAAGATATTACTCTGTGCCTGACATCAGGGAACATACTAAGATCCTTTGATCGGATTTTCTCCTTTAAACCTTTGGTATACTGTTTCATTTTACTTTTTTTTTTTTTATCCCCAAATAAGCAGACAGATGTTAAAAATTGGTTTTGAAAAATCTCTCCATTCCACCTTCTCCCTCAGCTGCCGCTTACTTTGAACCTGTGGAGACACACACGCCTACCACTGTCTGACGGCCTTTTTCCATTTTCTCCTATTAGTGTAGCTTTCATGTCAAGTCGTATCGTCAATATGTTTTCATTTCACCAGATGGCTGATACCGGCACGACACCTAATAATATTGACATACTTCGATGGCTTTCTAGAATGAGTTGAATGCCTTTTGTTGGGGGTCGGATGGAGCCGTTCTTTCTCTGCCCTCACTAGTCACGTCTCCTCTGGTTGCAGGTGCAACCAAAACTGTATGAGAGTCTATACGGAGTTACTTTCCTGTAAGGCGTCTGTACAGGTCATTGTTTAATTCGTATTAATAGAGTTTTGTCTCCAGACTGTTTAATCCAATGGAGTTAGGCGTACTTACTCCTAGGAAAACCACTCGCGATACATGGGGCGCGTGAACTGCGCCAGATTGACATTTTTGGCAAACATCTTTATGATTTTTATGGACCTTGAAGAGCATAAAGGACTGTTTGGTTTTGTAAAATATGGTTTGCCGATCATGAGTCCTAATTTAACTGGAGAGCGAGGGATACAAGCAATATGTTTGAAAAACATACACTTTCGTTTTCCATCATATTTTCCAAACCTGGTGACTTTGCAGATTACAGTAATGAGCAGGTGTTTACCTGCTACTCCAGGCCATCTTGTTACTCTTTGGGTAAATTACAGCCATGCATGATCTGTTTTAATCTGCATGCTGTGGTCCTTCATGCTTTCCCACTAATAAAGCTATATATGCAGACTCTGTCATTGAAAGCAAAAAACAGGATGCCAGGTGAGAGCCCAACTCTCCGCAGACCCCTACACCCGAACTCCACCTCGGGGATCCACTGACCCGTTGCGCTGGAAAGCAACGAGAGATCTTGTAACATGTACTTATGTGTAATATAAATTATGTAAAAAATATATATATATATGTACACACATACATGTTGAGAGTCCCTCCTTATCTGAAAGGTTTGGGCCTAGAAGTGTTTTAGAGTTCGTTTTTTTAAATTTTATTTCTTATTTTTTTTTATTAATATTTTAGTTTATTTTCCCACCCCAGATTTTGGAATATTTTCATATAAAAGTGAGATCTTAGGGGGATGAGACCCAAATCTAAACATGAAATCCATTAATGTTTTATATACATCTTATAAATATGAGAAGGTTTGTTAACTCACAGGTTTAACCAATTCATGTTCAGATGGGTGCTCTAGGAACAAACAAAACTCCACATGAAATTCAATTTTCCAATCCTTGTATGGATTGGAGTGCTGGGTTCCTTCATCTTTTACAACAACCACGAAACAATGCAAGACAGGGGAATAGAAATTGACACACAATGGGCTTAACCCAATGATAATATGCAAAACCGGGCCAAGTTTATCTTGTTCAATACCCAAAAACCTAAAGTTATTAAGTGAGCAAATCCTACATAGTTGAAAATGCCTTGCTACAGGGGTATGTTTATTACATCTGATAGAGCTGATGTGTACCAAATGCATATCCTTAAAGGGACACTCTAAGCAAAAATCCCCCCCCCCCGTTTTACATTAAAATATACCTATTCCCTCAATAACTAGGTAGGGATTTTTTTTTACTGTAATACTTACCCTAAAATTCACTTGTTTCCAACGGCGGTTTTTTTTTTTTATACTCCCCTCCCTCCTCTTCTGCTCCCGTCGTTCTAAATCTGTAACTTGTCTAATGGTTCACGTGAGAAGCACGCATGCGCGCCTCTCACATAAGCCAGCCAATCAGCAGGATTCAGCAGGATGCGCGCAACACTAATCCCAGCCGCAGACTATGCTGGCGGCTCGCTCCCGCCAGCTACAGCGGCGAGTTGGAGACGTCATCGCGCTGAAAGCCTCCTACTCGGCAATAGTTGGCAGAAGCAGGAAATATGAATCCCGCTCTGCTGACTGACAGCTGGGAGGGTGGAGTAAAGTCCTCCGCGTCTCTCAGCTGTTTCAGCCGATCGGCTGAGCGGAGGGAGGGGAGACAGACAAAGCCATACTCAGGGCATCATGACCACCTAAAAAAGCTTAGGTGGTCATGTTGCCTAGAGTATCCCTTTAAGGGTAGTTTACCAATTTATATGCCATTGTGGCCTAAAATATATTGGCAAGACTATTCGTCCCTTAAAGAATCCCGGCTTCATTGATGTTTATAGATTAGAGGTGTTGGCGGCTCGAACCGCTGAGGTATTTAGACAGGTTTTGCGGTGACGCTTCCCTCTATGTACTTTCAGCTGCTGTGGACTCTTATGAGGTGCCGCTCTCCCCACACTCCACTCTTTCACCTGCTATTTTTTTGGTTGGTTTTAACCAGTGTGTTTTTGCTAATAAAATTACTGTGTTGTTTGACACTTCGTTTGCACTTTGTGCAATTCGGTTTTCCTTCATCTTTTATCATTTGCATCTCATACGCACAGCCGAAGGTCATTTTCTACAACATATTTAATAATTTTGTCCCTAGTCAATGAGGTCAGGTTTTACAATTTTTGGTGTCATGGTGGCAATTGTTTTTTGGTGGGTTTTTTTCGGATTTTGATCATTTCAGATAACGTGCCCTTATCTTGCTCGTCCATTTAAAAAATAAGTATATAAAAAGAAACTCCTTGTAAAATAAAAAAAAAGGTTCTATGTTTTCCTCGCTATACCCAGTATCTCCACAGCTATGGTTTCGTAGAGATCATTGGCTGGGCTGGTTATGGTCCGTAATTGTTTATATTGCTGAAGATGTTCGGAACGCCTAAAGGTCTTTGTTGCCATATAGCCACAGTTAAAAGTACATTGAGAAAATTAACTCCATATTGTGGCGCTGAGCGCCCTTTTGTAGAAACCAGTCATTATGTGAGCGGCTCTGTAGGGAGCGTTGCAATCCTCCTCGTGACTTTCATTGGTGTGCGGCCATGAGTGAATAACACAGTGCTCTTTGAAGGACAATAGATTCACCCAGGCCTGAGCTGCGGTTTTTGTGTATGACCCCCCCCCCTCCTTTTTTCTTTTACATCTGTGTTCTTGCTTTTCAAAGGCAGAGGGCAGATATTGTTCTGAGCGTCCCGGGATCCGTGTACTAAATATGTATAGGACATCCTCCTTCACAGCCTGCTGACCTTGTCTGAATATGTTACAATTTGCTTTGAATAATTTGGCTTTTTGTTGCACTCGAGGTGCCATCGACTCGCACTCTCCACATCAACGTCTAGAGCTTAGCATATGTGCCTTAGTGAGAATTGATCGAATTCCCCCGATGACGGGGGAAAAAAAGAATGCTCCTATTCACACCCGGGTTGTCAATAGCCAATTTGATGAAGAATACTTAGTGATTGGGAAGGGAGATGCCCACGCTCTGCTACTCTACCTTTACCATTGACACCGCCTTCCTCCAATGCTGGCTGACAGTAACAGACTGAATGGGCAGGTATCAGAATCCGAGCACTGCAATCCGAACGCAACTCAGCCCAAAACTGCAACATACTGAGGTCTAATAGCCCCTTTTAGAGAGCAGGTGATGAAAATAGTGTAAGCAGCTAAGGTTCAATAACTTATTAGATACAGCAGGACTCATTGGGACAAAGGAGTGTTATTTTATATTTTTTTTATGGCTTTCAGAATTTGCTTAAACTAGCAAATCCCAGCCTCCTCAAACTCTCCCACTGCTACAGGAATTAGGGAAAAGTAAATGTTCATCAGGTTGTGGCTGGCATAGCCCCATTACACTCAAACCAAGAAATATAAGGGATTATTCGTTAAGCCCCAAATTTGCCACCGAACGTTGCATTTCATCGTACGGTGCAATTTCGGGGAAGTTCATCTGTAACAGATCTTTGTACCGGAACTGGGTCAAATCTATTAATTCTGCTCCCTTGCTGGACCCCCGTTCTTCCGCCAGCAGTCTTTCGTGCCTTTCTCCAGCCCTTAGCTGAAGCATAAGGATGGGTACATTGAAAGCGCGGTGATAGCTTTCCCCAGAAATGAGGCAGCACGCATATTATGAGGTTAGAACAGTGACACACACACACTCAGTAATGATATTGGAAATAATAGCAATAATTTATAAATACAGACAATAAGTATATTAACAATAACAATATTCACACATAACACAGACAATACAAACACCCTGCACCTAGAATTGTAGGTACAGGTTGACCTCAGCATAGGAGAGGGCAGGGAAACAAGATAGAACATCAGGCCTGCACCTCCCAAATGGCTTTCTAGGTTGATGTACCCCAAGTTCAAAGTGACTCTCGTCACATCATCTATTCACAAAGCAGTGAATTCTCCAAATACTGGTGATTTGACGGCAAAATACGGTGCAGTTTGGCAATCTTCGGCGGCAGCAAAACTGTCCCATAGAGTCTCATAAAGTAATGGTCTGTTTATTCGCAGAACACTTAACTGCACCGAAGTGTCGAAGAAATGCCACGATTTTCGGTGTTTCCGTTTGACAGGTTTAAACGGGTGAATCCCATATGTTTCAATGTATAGTAATATCATCTTTAATTAATTTTTTTTAAAAATGGCTATTCTTTTCATTTTCGGCAAAAAGCCTTTTTTATTTTTTAGAACACCTTTTTGTATTTTTTAAACTTTTTGTTTCCCTATTTTTTTAAAGACGTTTATTTTATTCTGCAACAGACATTCTTATTCTTTCTTTTTTGTAGGACCTTTGTTATTAACTAGACATATTTTAATACATTTTGTTTGTTTAAACACCTATTAGGAGAATTCCATTTTTTTTGGCAGTTCAGTGGATTTCGCCAAGGCCAGTTCGCCGCTCTTTGGTGACGTTCACCAGCTTTTTCATGAGGCTTTGGCAACTCAATCATAATCTCACTACGGTGACCCTATGGCGAATAGTGAATGCACCGAAGTGAAAAGCACCGAAATTTCAATGAAATTTCAGTGCTATGTGAATAACCCTTATAGAATCCACTTCTGCAAACTTCACAGTGTGCTTGATGTGCTCTTCTGTCCACCACAACAGAACGATCGTGGGTCAGGGTTTAGCTTGGATAACACAGTCATTTAAGTGGCAAGTGTTCATTTGACTTTGAGTCAATCATTTTAATGTGAGTTTATTGCAATTAATTAGGATATCAAAATTACTGGAGTTATTCTGCAGTCTCTTTATGGTGATCTGATGAGACTTTATCACCCTCAGATTACCATGATACTACTTACCATTCCGTCTTTTGAAACCTGAACTTCATTTCATCTTCTACCCCCTGTTTTGTGACCTTTTAATGGTCAGCAAGAAATGTACAATGTGGGATTATGGAGTAGGCCTATAGGCTTCTCTAATGTAATGTGTTTTAAAGGGGTACTCTAGGCAACATGACCACCTAAGCTTTTTTTAGGTGGTCATGATGCCCTGAGTATTCCCCTGCCTGTCCCCCCTCCCTCCGCTCAGCAGATCAGCTGAAAACAGCTGAGAGAGGCGGAGGACTTTACTCCGCCCTCCCAGCTGTCAGTCAGCAGAGCGGGATTCATATTTCCCGCTTCTGCTGACTTTTGCCGAGTAGGAGACGTCATCGCGCTTTCAGCGCAATGACGTCTCCAACTCGCCACAGTAGCTGGCAGCAGCGAGCCGCCAGCATAGCCTGCGGCTCGGATTAGTGTTGCGCGCATCCTCTTGCATGCAACACTAATCCTCAGCAGATGGAGCCGGGAGGAAGCCTGCCGATTGGCTGGCTTACGTGAGAGGTGCGCATGCGCGCTTCTCACGTAAACCATTAGCCAAGTGAAACCAACAAGGACGGGAGCGGATTACAGTTTAAACAAAAAAAGAAATCCCTACCTATTTTATTAAGGTAATAGGGATAAATTAATGTAAAAAAAACAGGGGGGATTTTTTATTAGAGTGTTCCTTTAAGAGACTTCTTGAAGGACTGGAGAGACGGGAAGAGTCTAATGTTGCGGGGGAGGGAGTTCCGTAGAAAGGGGTGCAGTTCGGGAGAAGTCTTGAAGGTGGGAGTTGGGGGTGCGGTTACAAGGAACTGATAGTATCAGAACATTGGCAGAGTGAAGTGGTAGGTACGTGATGTACCTGCTAATAAAGGGAGGAGATGTAGGCAGGGGCGATTTTATGGAGAGCTCTGTACATGAGGACCAGTATTTTGAAATGGATTCTAAAGGAGACAGGGAGCCTTTTTAGAGATTGACAAAGGGGTGAGGTACGGGAGGTGAGGTGTATGAGTCTGGCACCGGCATTCATATAGATTGCAGAGGGAGAAACTGGGATCTTTTAAGGCCAGAGAGAAGGAGGTTACAGTAGTCAAGGCAGGAGATAAGAGCTTGGATGAGCATTTTAGTAGAGTCCTGATTAAGAAAGGGACAGATGCGTGAAATGTTTTTTTAGGTGGAAGTGGCAAGATTTGGTTAGTGACTGAATGAGAGACGTAAAGGATAGATGAGAGTCCAAGAGGACCCCTAGCCAGCGAGCCTGAGAGGTAGAAGTAATTGTGGCACCATTCACCTGAAGGGAAATGGGTGCAAGAATGGAGGATTTGGAGGGGAGAAGTTCAGTTTTGGAGAGGTTGTGCTTTAGGAAATAGGCGATCATCCAGTCGGAGACAGCTGATAGGCAGGCTGTAACATGGTCCAAAACAGGAGGAGAGAGATCGGGGGAGGAAAGGTAGATTTGGGTGTTGTCAGCATAGAGATGATATTGGAGTCCATGGGAACAAATGAGGTTGCCCAGAGAGGCAGTACAGATTGAGAAAAGTAGGGGGCCCAGAACAGAGCCTTGAGGCACCCCAATCGAGAGATGAAGCCGTGGTGAAGCACCAGTGAAGGAGACACTGAAGGAGCAAAGAGCGAGATAGGAAGAGAACCTGGAGAGAGCGGTGTCACTGAGGCCAAGTTGACACAGCGTGAGGAGCAGGAGAGGGTGGTCGATGGTGTCGAAAGGTCAAGAAGAATAAGCAGGGATAAGTGACCTTTGATTTTAACAGCAACTAAATCATTAGTCACCTTGGTCAGAGCAGTGTCAGAGTGTTGGGAGCAAAAGCCGAACTGGTGCGGGTCAAGTAGAGAGTTGACAGCAAGAAAACTGGTGAGCTGGTTCTAGACCAGGCGTTCTAAGATTTTTGAGACAAAGGGGAGCAAAGAGATGGAATGGTAGTTCGAAAGGGAGGTGGGATCAAGAGATGCTTCTTTAGCATGGGGGTGATCAGAGCACCTTTGAATGCAGAGAGGAAGAGTCCGGCGGAGAGGGAGAGGTTGAAGATATGGGTCAATGCAGGGACAATGACTGCTAGGACAGACCGAATAAGATGCGAGGGGATGGGGTCAAGCGGACAGGTGGTCGGGCAGGAGGACATGAGAACTGCTGAAACCTCCTCCTCCGAGACCGGATGAAAGGAAGACATAGTAGGAGAGGGGGCAGGGAGTGAATGAAGTAGAGTGGTTAATGGAGGTTAATAAAACCGTAATGCTCTGAATGCATGAGGGTATCACTGAGCTCCACAGCAATGTGGATCTTTATCTCGTATATTTTAAAAAGTAGTATGTGTGAATAAAATTCTTGCAGAAAAATAAAAAAGCTACACCGTTATCAATCCTATTTTGAGTCCTGTACCTCTCCTTGCCAAAACCCCTCCATGGTTTAATAAACTCGCTCTGTATTTTTATGTGTTGCAGAAGGACCGTGTTTAGTTCACACCATCACTGGAGACTTGCTGAGAGCTTTGGAAGGCCCAGACAACTGCCTGTACCCACGATTAATTTCGGTTTCCAGCGAGGGCCACTGTATTATATACTACGAGCGAGGGCGCTTTTGCAACTTCAGCATTAATGGCAAACTTTTGGGTCAGATGGAAATCAACGACTCTACCAGGGTAAGACCAAATGTCATACTTTCTATGTGAACAAGCCTCACCTGAAATAGGGCAGACACCAAATCTGTCTCTCGGGTATTTGTGTGGTAAAACAAGCCAAAAACAGCTAGTTTACAAAAAAAGAGCATCTTCATTTTGTTATTTTGTGGATGATCGGGTACACTGCATTGTCGCTCTGTATATATTATTATTTTTTTCTTTTATAGCGTGATTTAGATTTGTAAAGCTGACAGACTGCAAGTCATGACTTTGTGAGATCGTGATTATGTGCCCATTGTGATTGTGAATGTCACGCAGCACATGTATGGTGTTCCTTCTGGACACAATTCACATTTCATGAGTTTCACAAATCAATATACATAAACCTCATTTTAAATATACATCCACAGGGTTACTCTGACAATTAGATACTTTTTTTTTTTCTTGTCAGCAGGATATTTAATGTGAGTTAAATCCCTAAATTATTTATTCAATGTATCTGCTTGCCACAAAATGAAAATTAAGCGCGTCAACACCCATTGTTATCACACCAGACATAAATGTGTGCTGTTTTATACCGAATAATGATTACTAGCACTTGAGTAGAAAATGATACTGAACCGTTTTAATATCCGATATTATGGGCACTATTCCCGTCTTCGCTCTAAAATGGGGTTGCTAATGGGGAAAATCTGTGCCTCCCATGGAGGTTTGTGCTTGTGGGCCGCAAGCCCTGTGAGATCTCGCTCTTGCGAAATCACACAGCACCGCGGACTGATTGTGGAGGGAGACTGGGAACTATTTGTTCCCAGTCTCACTCTGCTCCTGGCGACAAGAAGCAGCGGATCGGGTCTCCGTGATGAGAAGTGAGTATGGGTTTTATGGGGGGGTAATCATTTAGCACTAACTTTAAGGTGTAGCTAATATTTTGGCTGTGCGTCCCTGCGGTAATTAGCGCTAGCACTTTGTAATGCCTTACTTATTGAAACGCTAATTACTGATTGCTCTCCTCGTGTTAAGTATAGGATGCGCAAAGCACAGTAAGCTCGCGCAATCACCGAATCTCTGATTTCGCACGGGTTTAGCGTTAGGAAGGTAGTTTGGGGGACATGCGTTTAAATCACTTATTCTGGCGTTAACACTTACACATTTGAACGTTAGGGCACTATTCCCTAGTGAACTCTATGTGTTCTCAATGTGGAGGGGAATTTCCTTCAAACCTGAGCTATAGATTGTTTTCAGCACGTATGTACTGAGTGAACAGTCAGCGGCTGTATCAAAATATGAATTTGTCTTTTTTATCCTGCAGGCAGAATACATTGTTTTGTTTTAGCGTTTTTGTTCTAAGTAATGCCTCGTTATTGTCTAAATTCTCTTTAATCTGGTCCCTGAGCTCATGGTGTTCAAACCCCGTAATAATTAAACGTATCGCTTTTCCATCAGGCTCTCACACCTGTAATTTTCTTTTAGCGCCTGAAACGCATTCGCGCTCGGCCAGAAACCTACAGCAAACAAACTCAAGCAAGGTTTCCACTAGAAAATAATATGGCGTTAATGAATTCCAAATGAATTAACACCTTGACACACTGTGTTAATAACTACTACTTTACATGTGGAACACTGTGAATTAACCATTAAATTACCTCATGAAAAGTCAGAATTAACACACAAGAGATGACCCTGACGTCTCTTCAAGAGAGAGCGTGGAAACATGTCTTTAGAGGATATCTTGTGTGTTTATTATACCATTAGGTATACCACAGACATTTTTTATAGCACTTGGTAAATACTATACCATTTGGTATACCTCAGGCATTTATTATACTGTTTAGTATACCTCGGGCATTTATTATACTGTTTGTGTACCCGGGCATTTATTATACTGTTTAGTATACCTCGGGCATTTATTATACTGTTTAGTATACCTCAGGCATTTATTATACTGTTTGTGTACCCGGGCATTTATTATACTGTTTAGTATACCTCGGGCATTTATTATACTGTTTGTGTACCCGGGCATTTATTATACGGTTTAGTATACCTCAGGCATTTATTATACTGTTTGTGTACCTCGGGCATTTATTATACTGTTTAGTATAACTTGGGCATTTATTATACAGTTTGTGTACCTTAGGCATTTATTATACTGTTTGTGTACCTCGGGCATTTATTATACTGTTTAGTATACCTTGGGCATTTATTATACTGTTTAGTATACCTCGGGCATTTATAATACAGTTTGTGTACCTTGGGCATTTGTTATACTGTTTGGTATACCTCGGGCATTTATTATATGCGCTAAGGAATTTGTTGGCGCTTTATAAATACTTGTAACTGTAACTGTGTGATACAGTTTAGTATAATGAGCATTTATTATACAGTGTAGCATACCTCGGACATTTATTATACAGTTTGGTATACCTCGGGCATTTATTATATTTAGTATAGCTCGGGCATTTATTATACAGTTTGGTATAACTCAAGCATTTATTATACAGTTTAGTATAACTCAAGCATTTATTGTTTGGTATAACTTGGGCATTTATTATATTGTTTGTGTACCTTGGGCATTTGTTACACTGTTTGGTATACCTCGGGCATTTATTATATGCGCTAAGGAATTTGTTGGCGTTTTATAAATACATGTAACTCTAACTGTATTATACAGTTTATAACGGGCATTTATTATACAGTGTAGTATACCTTGGGCATTTATTATACAGTTCAGTATACCTCGGGCATTTATTATATTGTTTAGTATACCTCAGGCATTTATTATACTGTTTGTGCTTCCCATCTTTTTTTATCCTACCAAATGAAGTTCAGAAAAGCCAGTGTTGACTTTGGGGTTTTTACTTATGTGTCACTCTGTCATAGCACCCCATAAGCTCTATTTGATGCTATACTCCATAAACATATACCATACATAAATAAAATATAGGTTGGCATTATTGTGATGTGTTTGGCAGCTCTATCTTGAAATAACTCTGAATGCTCTGCACATTGTGTTTCTCCAAGGCCATCTTGCTGAGCAGCGATGGGCAGAATCTAGTGACGGGAGGAGACAATGGCGTTGTGGAGGTCTGGCAAGCTTGCGACTTCAAGCAGCTCTACATTTACCCTGGCTGCGATGCGGGTATACGGGCAATGGATTTGTCACATGATCAGAGGTAAGCCTGTTACTGTCTTAAAGTACACCTGTCATGGGCGAAACTACTTTGCCCATTCGACAGGGCATCCCTCCCTTCATATAGTAAAGAGTTTTTTTTATGAACCTATATAATGTAAAAAACTGAGGTATTCCTTTTTATAGTTTCTCCCTCTTCTCTGGGCCAGCCCGATGTTGCCGGGGGGGGGAGCTCTGAGAGTATAGAGCCATCCTATTGGATGGCCTCCCACTCTAGTCAGTGTGCTGTCCCGTAGGACTGCTATCAGAGGCCGTCCCGTCTGCGGCATGCCGCAGATCTTGTGGGGGGGGCAGTAAACTGCAAAATGGAATGACTGCATATTGTCCTATAAATAACTCAGTGAAAGAAGCTCTGATCTATATAAAGGGAGGAATGAATATTTTTGTTTTAAAGTGCCTATTTCAAAAGTAGTTTTGCCCGTGACAAAGGCACTTTAAAAAATGTTCGGATGATCTATTTAACTTGTAATATTTAAAATCAGAATGGCTGCACCTGAACATGCATTCTTTATAAGGGTGCTTCTGAGACCAGTGAGCACAACCTACAATATTCAGAGCGATCCACTTCAATACAATTTTAAAACGTTTTTTTTCAAGATCCCTAATTTAATAATAAATTGAATTTGGTTATAAAATCTAATCAAACATTGCATAAGTCTGCCAGCGTGTCAACGTGCCCCAACACAGCAGATCCTATTCTTCCTGACCTAATGACTGCTCTTATGAGATTAACCCATTTACCTGGGACATAATCCCATCCCATTGGAATATAGATCCCTGGACGATGTCCCTATAAGTGGGTATATGCTACAAGAGTAGTCATTGAGTTGGCACGGACGAAGACCTGCTGCGATGAGGTCACCGGCATTGAGGCAACTTTATGCAATATAGGAACATATTTCGTAACCAAATCTCCATTAGTTAACCCTATTGGGTGTTTTAAAATCTTTAAAGCTGTATTTAGACTGGTGTCAGATGAGCGTTTTGCAGAGAGGACAGAACGTCCGCGAGAGTGGGCATTCCATCCACTCTGACGCCCGTCTGGCCACCTCGCTGAGCGCAGTTAGTGCGCTCAGCTCTGCAAGGCTCAATCCTCCTATGGAGGTTCGTGCTTTGCAGCCCCGTCAAAAGCGCTCCGTAGCACTTTGGGGTGGCTTGCAGCACGGCCACTATCGCGTGTGCAATTCATGAGCGCGCTCCAGCGTGTGGCAGGCCACAACGCTGCGACGGATGCCGGGAGGCACGTCAGTACGGGCACACATAGTGCACTCGTCTGACACCAACCTTAAGTGGTGAGCTCTGAATTCTGTATGTTGTGTTCATTGGTCTCAGATGTCTCGTTATGAAAAATGCATGTACGGGTCGAGTGTGGCCATTCAGCCGTGTATTTTTTTAGGTCATTACTTTGTTGTGATATTTTTCATGTTATGAATACTTTCAATAATAAACATATACTGTATTTCCTTAGTATGACGCAATCTTTATTGCTTCTTTTTCTTCCAGGACTCTGATTACGGGCATGGCTTCTGGTAGCATTGTAGCTTTTAATATAGATTTTAACAGATGGCATTATGAACATCAGAACAGATACTAAGGTGGACAAACGTGCTGAAAGCCAAACCGGAGCTGAGAGCACAAAGGGTACAGCGAGACATGGAGTAACCTTCTAATGGAACACCACGCCTACATCGACCTCCGTTGTACATTCCATTACACCCAGCAATAGCTGTACATTGTAGTCAGCGACCACTTCACTTTGTGTGTTTTCTTTTCCACACCTCGACACCAGCTGCTGAACAAAAGCAAGCTTGTACCATGTAAATTATTTGAGCATTAGGAGGCGTTTGGTAATTATTTCAAACAATATTTATTTTCTGAACAAGGTGGTAGGACTCATTTCAAAGAGACTTTTTTTGGGTTTTTTTCTTTTTTGTCCAGCCGTTCCGGTGTTTAGTCCATAGATCTTAACATCCCATTTCCAGCCTCTTTTCAAGCTGTGAAAAAAAAATAAAGAAAAATAAAATAAAAAAAAAAAAAAAAATAACGTTTGATACTTTGTACAACAGATGCACATCTTATCTTTAAAAGGGATACTTTTGTAAAAGTAAAACCTTGTATAATGAACAAAACAAAACAAAAAAATGTTTCTTAGTTTTATTGTGAGACTTCAAACGTGCTTGTAAGTCTGTACCTGACATCTCGACTCGAACAGGTATCTTGCAGAAAAGAAAGGAGGTGCAGCTTGTGTTGATAGATTGAATCTGGGCTCGCCCTGAGAATTTTAACATTGACACCAAAATATGCTTTGCACTTTTCTTTTCGTGGGGTTTTGTTTTTGTTTGTTTTTTCCTTTTAGACTCCCCTTGTACTTTGAAATCCCTTTAAACTTTCTTAAAACTTGGGGATACAAAGCCATGGTTTGCCATACGTCTTTCATGACACGTAGTTGCTGTAGTAGTTCTCTTGTTTATTTATTAGCATTGTGACAGTGTGCAGACGCATCAAACCCCTTGTGTTTTCCCATCGTGAGTCTTAACATTTCTTAGTGCTGAACGAACCCCTACCCTGACACTACACTGAGTGCAAATTCCTACCTACGTAGGGCGCAATGGTCAAGAGACTTGATTTTTTTTAAATGTTTTTATTTAAAATACGTTACTTTGTTTTATATGACCTTAGGCTTCGGATTTAAATAGTTGGTGTTAAACTATCGAGATGTGGTGGTGACGGCGGTGTCACCGAAAAAACCACATTCCCCGCCTAAGGAGGACATAACGCTTTGTTTTAGATACTGCAGTGGCAAAAATGATTTCCCACACATTGTACTGTTAAAATGACACACTGAAGGGTATATACACTTGTTTCTTTTTTGTATATTTGGTGACTGTATTGTCATAGATGTACATATTGTGTCGGTAGGGATCTGAGGCATGTAACAGGAATGTAATTTACTCCGAATTTACACTCACTCGCAGTTATTTTATTTTAAAAGCAAAACCACAAAAAAAATAAAAATATATAAAATAATGATTATTTGTATTGGCACTTTGCACCAGGAAACATATCATTATTTATTGATGTGGTTATAATTATTTGTTCTCCACCTTGTATTAGTAAGTTTTACCACTGAGTTTCTTCTACATTGCTGTTTGTATTAAAAAAAAATAAATTAAAAAAGGAAGGATTCTGAAAGACAAAAAAAAAAATGATAAAAACTTTCAAGGAACCATCGTAAATATTAAGTTATTCATCACCAGTCTGTAAGCAATATTTTGAGTTGTAGCTTAGAGTAGGAGGACATTGAACACCTGGAACACAAGTTAATTTCATCTTGAACTCATGGTGAGATATTTTGGATATATCAATTCCTTGAGCTAATGTAACCATGTTTTATTGCAAAGATGTAAAATATGCCAGATGTGTTCAGTTGGAAATAAAAAGAAAGGAAAAATAAAATATGCAAATAATTTATTGATTGCTTTTATTATTTTTAACAGTGTCAAAAGGTTCTGCAAGCAAGTACTTACTGCTGCAACAATATATTGCACGTGCACATGGAATAGGTGACCATAGTCTCCTTAGTTATTTGGATATTTAATCAATGCCCCACGTTACAACATTTAAACTCTAATGCAGTGTTTCCCAATCATGGTCTTTAAGTACTTCTAGCAGGCCAGATTTTAACCCCCTCACTACCGAGATAGAGATGTCTTGGGCTTCAAAGGCACCATCTGGTGCCCCAATATCGAGATATCTTGGTATGCTGATCTGCAGCCCAAAAGCTAATAAAATTATTTTGCTGAAAAAAATGTCATTAGCTTTAGAGGTGCAGCAGGTGCCCCCAACATTTTAGCCCTGTGTGTATAATGTCCAAAGAGCTCAAACTGTAAAATGAGCTGCTGAAAGCTCTGAGATATCGGGCGTTCAGCAGACGATGCAGGGGGAGAAAAAAATTAGACCTGCTGCTCAAACCTCTGTAACTTCGTTTGGCAGTAGATGGTGCCATCCACTGGCCAAATAGGTTATTACAGTAATAGCTATTTATTAATGTATCATTTAATTATAGAATTTAGCTAAGTATAAGTTAGAATTTTAATAATAAAGACGCAGAGGCGAGTATTGCTTCTCTTTCTTGCTTTATTAAACATAGCAGCAAGTGGCAACTAGCAAGAACTTTGAAATATGAAGCATTTATATTGAATAAAAGAGAAAACATATATAATAACCGTAGTAACATATATGGTATCTTCCGACACCCCTTCATTCCTTTGGACCAGTCCTCCTTCCTGTCAGTACCCATCAAAACCGAGCAACGCCCTTCCTACTTCCTCTTTCTTTGCTGTACGAGGTGATCAATGTAGGAGAGTAGTGAACCCAAAGGACAATCCACAGGAAACAAGGAAATCTTTCACGAGGCTGAGGAAAAAGAAGACGTGAGAGTGGAAGACAGTAGATCTGCAGACCCAGTAAACAACAAACCACAACAGCGGCGGGAGTGGCGGGCAATACTCTCCTCAGAGTCTTTATTATTAAAATTCTAACTTCTCGTCATACTTAGCTAAATTCTATAATTTTAATACACCGACTCTGAGGCTCCTATTGCTTGTTCAAAGCTAACCCACAACTGCGGATGACCAATGAACAACAGGCTTGAAATAGAAAGATCGAAAGGTGGACTCCCTGGACCAGTCAACTGATCGCAATAAGTCCTCCAAACGATAACCTGCCGAGACCGCGGAAGACGTCATCGCACTGCTAAGCGAATGAGTGCCAAATACCGAGGTATTAACCCCTAACAATCTCAACAGCTAGCGAAGCCAGCGCCCAAGCGTAGTCGTACCCACCGGGGTAAAAGGAGATTTAAACAAGATGAAAAGAGGAAAAGGTGCAGGACCCCTAAGCGTAGAGGTAAAGGATTCATACACCTGGAGACACAGAACCGGACATAGAGCTGGGCGTGAGGGAAATGCCGGGTAAAAGGCGGACTAAATGGATGTCTTAGTATGGCAGGAGATATCAAAGCGAACACCCCCCAGGTACGAAAGAATGGGACCGGAAGTCCAACGCCCTGACATCAGCCACCATCTTGCATGATATCAAGCAGAGAAGAGCCAACAACTTAGCGCAAAGTTGGCGCAAAGTTAAATCCTGATTAGAAGGCCATTGGTCTAGGAAATCAAGTAAAAGGGTGACATCCCAAGTTACCGTATATCGCGGTAGCGGAGGACGATCAGACCTGATACCCTTGTGTAAACTGCAAACAAGAGGGTGCTTGCCTAAAGGCGTTCCTTGAAAACCTACATGATAAGCGGATAAAGCCGATCTATAAACATTAAGAGTGCGGTAAGCCTTACCCTGATCAAAGACTTCCGTAAGGAAGTCCAACACAAATCTCAAAGGGGCCTGGAAGGGATCCTGATCCCTTGACAGACACCAATGATGCCAGGTGAGCCAAGCCGACTTATAGCAGGCTCTAGTACCCGGGGCTCACGCATGGCGTAGGAGCTCCATAGTTCTGACCGAAATCTCTCCGACTCCCCCCGGGCGTCCCCAGACCAGCGAGGCCAACAGCAGACCGGAGCCTGGGGACAGGAGTGGGTGAGGGTGTAAGGAGGCATCCATCAGGAGATCCGGGAGAGAACGGGGGAGATCCACGGGAGATCCAGAAGAATCGGGAACCATGGTTGGTTCTGCCAAAAGGGAGTGATTAGAACAACCTGAGCTTGTTGAACCCTGACCATTCGCAGTGTACGTGCAATCAATTGAAATGGCGGGAAGGCATACTGGCGAGCCCTGGACCAATCCTGTAGGAAAGCGTCCGTTGCCTCGGCCAGTGGGTCTGGCTGCCAACTGTAGAAGAGAGGAAGATGGGCGTTGAGCCGGCAGGCAAATAGGTCCACGTGAAACGGTCCCCATAGGGCCACCACGTCGGAGAACACTGCCGAGCACAGACGCCAATCCCATGAGTATTCTGTGTGTCTCGAGTTCCAATCTGCGGATTGGTCCGAGATTCCCGGAATAAACTGCACTTGGACCTCAATCCCGTTCTGAAAGCACCATTCCCAGAGGCAGGAAGCCATGGTCGTGAGAAGCAGGGAACGAGGACCTCCCAGCGAGTTGATATATCTGACCACCGGGAAATTGTCCAAGCAGAGGAGGACCGAGCGATGGATGTGATATTTGAGAAAACTCTGCATTGCAAAATGCCCTGCCAAGAGCTCCAAGCCGTTCATGTGTGATTGAAGTTCCTGAACGGACCAGCGACCTCTCGTGGAGGAACCTTCGCAGTAAGCCCCCCAACCTAACCCACAAGCGTCTGAGTCGATCGTAATCGTCGGGGGTGACACCAGGATAGGCCTGCCGTTGCAGAAGTGGAGGTGAGTTATCCACCATTCCAGATCCAGCCTGGCCTCTCCCAAGAGCGAGATCGGAGCGGAGTAGGGGAGACCCCGTCTGAGAAAAAGGGCCTTCAGGCGTTGGAGGGCCCGAAAATGTTGGGGTGCTGGCTTTACTGGCAGCCTGGTGGCTGCCAAAAGGTCGATCACGCGAGCAAGATCTCTTAAGGATGGGGCCTGCGCCTCCAAAAGGGATCGAACTTCGCATAAGATCGATCGACATTTGGGCAGTGGGACTGTGAGAGACATCGGGACACTGTTCACCCCGAATCCCAGGAATTCTAAGGTTTGAGATGGAGATTGATTGACCAGAAATCCCAGAGACTGGAATAGGTTCACCGTCCACTGAACATGGAGATGTAGCTGAGTCTTCGAAGAGGCCATCAGCAACACGTCGTCCAGATATATAATGAGACGGACCCCTTTGGCGCGTAGCCATGCCACGACCAGCTTCAGCACCTTAGTGAAGCACCAAGGGGCTGAGGACAGGCCGAAAGGGAGACAACGAAACCTCCAGAGATCTAGATCCCAACCGAATTGGAGAAAATCCCGTGATTCCTTGGCAATCGGGATGGTCAGGTAAGCAACCTTGAGATCCACCTTTGCCAACCAAATGCAGGGTCTCAACAGGTCCTTGAGCATATGCATGCCCTCCATCTGGAAGCGACGGTAAGTCACCGACCCATTTAATTCCCCCTATGTTGATGACCTGGCGAACACCTCCACCCTTCTTGGGTACCAAGAACAGGTTGCTCAGGAAGCCTGAGGTCCCCAGTGGAACCCGCTCTATGGCCCCTTTCCGGTATAGTTCTGTAATCTCCCGCTCCACCAATGTCCACCTGTCCCCCGAAAAGGAGAGAGGGGAGGGAAGCGTCAATTGGTGAGGGGGAGAAGAGAACTCCACAACAAACCCTTGTACAGTGTTGAGGACCCAAGGGTCCGATGTAATGCAACACCACTCGGTGCGAAAAAATCTTAAACGACCCCCCACTTTGGACGTAGACTGGTGTAGAAGGTGCAAAGGTACCTGTATGTCTGTAGGCAGTCTCCTGGCAGTCTCTAAAGGCGTGGTCTATGCCTTTGCTGGGGGTCCATTCCTTAGGGGTGACAAAATCCACAAAGGCTTTATCCACGTCTGGAGTCAAGCAGGTTTTACTACTCGTAGTGGGACGGGGGCATTCCGCTTTCATGCGGTTATGAGTAGCCTTGTCCAGGGCTTTGCGCGCCTGTGCATCAACCCACTTCTCGACGTGGGGTAACGGGGAACATTCTGCAGACCTTGGGTGGGAAAGGTCTTCTGGACAGAAAAGAGGGTTCCCCATAGGATCATAAATAATCTTCAGCAAAGTCCTCATCAGAGGCGTATACGTCAATAACATCGCTATTGTCATCCGAGTCCAGTTTTGCGTCTTGGAGCGGAGCAGGGACAATAGTGGTGTCAGGATTGGATACAGTAGAAATTTTAACCTTTTTGGTGTGAGTTGACACCGTGTGTGCAGGAACACATTTACATGTTGCAGCAGCAGGGGATAGGTGCACGTGTCCCGGCATTGTTGCGGGGATGCCAGCCCCTCCAGTCACGTGTTGTGCATGTTTCACGGACTGTTTCCCCGTGGTGGTGGCCAGGAGGGTCTCGGGGGGCCTCACCGTGGTGAGTGTATTGCCCTGATCAGTAACCGCCAGTGGCGGGATCATCATTGTAGCGATTCTCAGCCATCACTTCTTCGAGGGAGCGAGTGAAGTCAGCAGATAGAACTGAGACAGCTTTAAAAACAGCAGAGTCAATAGATGCCTGCATGTATGGGTCAAGGGTGGAAGGCTGGGAAGGAGCCATCTGTGCTTGGATCAGAATGGGTGTACTAGGCTGGTGTTGCTCACCCGAACTGTCCTCTGATGAATGTTCCGATTCTTCCGCTGGGGAAGCTGGATGCTGCGGGGTTTTGCCCTTTGTGGCATGACGCTGGAGTGATAAACTGATACTGGCGCCGGGAAAATCCCCGCGTGCGCAGACCTAGCACGTGACCCCGCCCACCTGGCCAGCAAGCGCGTGCAGCATCTCGAGCAGACCGGCAGATGGAAGTACGCCGCAGTCAGAAAATCTGATCAGAAAATTAAAATGAAATGAATGTGAACGCCGCGGTTAAAGCCGGGCGCTCGCCAAAACGAAAACCAATATGAATAAATTACTGATTTTGGGGTATTCTTATTTAAAGATTAAACTATGGGATAAAATATCAGAGAAAAGTTGAGAGTACTTAACTAGTCGCCGAGCAGCTAAGAAAGAGGAAGTAGGAAGGGCTTTGCTCGGTTTTGATGGGTACTGACAGGAAGGAGGACCGGTCCAAAGGAATGAAGGGGTGTCGGAAGATACCATATATATATATATCTGTTACGACTGTTATTATATATGTTTTCTCTTTTATTCAATATAAATGCTTCATATTTCAAAGTTCTTGCTAGTTGTCACTTGCTGCTATGTTTAATAAAGCAAGAAAGAGAAGCAATAGAGTCGATGTATTAAAATTAAAAATTATTTTACAAAGAAACTAATGGTTTCTGACAATGTTTTTTTGGAAAATCACTTGTTAGTGAAGGGATTAAGGATCACCTTGGGGAAATGCAGACTGAATCCTGCAATCACTGAGCAGCAAATCATATCACCTCTGTTGTGCTTCAGATATTTGCAAACCTGACCTGTCAGCGGGTCCTGAGGATTGATTTGGGGCTCATTGTCTACGGTGCTGAGCAGTCTTCTCCAGCCATTGTATGCTGTCCTGGCTGTTATCGTGTGGATCAATATACAAAAAGAAGGGAAAGAAATTAACTGGATAAAAAAAAAACTTTGCATGTGTAGTGACGGTGGACTTGGCAGGGAACCTTGAAGTTGGTGCTCATGCTGTATGTCATTCATTATGATTGTCGAACAGGAATTACGGCATTATTCTATATAAATCTGTACTTTCCAAAAACAAGACCAATTCTCCAGCACTGCACAAACCTTTCTGAAAGTAACACAGGGCGTAGATAGCAAAGGCACTCACCTCCACTAATCACACAATCAATATTTTTTTAATGTCCTGTCTTTTAGTAGTACAACTTCATTTATACATGGTTAGTACATTTTATCCTTTTTTATTCATTTGTATCTTAACAAACAAATTAGACACACTGAGAACAATGGTCAAAGAGGATCATGCTCAAGATCTTGCAATCTAAGGCTAGTGTTAGATGAGCGTCTTTGGAGAGCTGAAGGAACGTCTGTGAGTGGACGTTCCTCCACTCGACGCCTATCTGGCCATCAGTGCACTAAGCGCTGCAAAGTGCGATCCTCCTATGGAGAATCGCGTTTTGCAGCTCTGTCAACGCGTGTCCTAGCACTTTCATGGAGAGGCTTGGATAACGGACAATTGTTGCGCGCGCATTTCGTGCGCATGCACAAGCGTGTGACCGGCCCCGTTGCAGCGTCAAACTGCTGCGACAGACGCCGGTAAGCACGTCAGTACGGGCGCACATAGCGTTCTCATCTGACGCCAGCCTAAGAGGAGAGGGGTGACCCTGAGTTTAGGGTAAATAGGGGATGATAAGTAATGAGAGGCATGGGGGAGTTGGGAGATAGATCCAGAAAGGTACAATGGGGGATTATGGAGTGAGTTCATGGGTCTCTGTGAATAAAGTGTTTTTAATGACTTGAAGCTATGTATTGTGATAAAGGCACTGGATGCACGGCTCAGTACTCCCTCTTTCTTTTATTATTCACTCATAAAAGCAGCACATCAAATCAACAAAACATAAAACAAACGCCTACTCCTTCTGTGGAGTCTGACTAAAGATACAAGTTTCCCTCTCTAGCTATAGGGCGGCTAGGCCGCTTCCAAATAAATGGAGCAAAATATCAAAGTACTTCCCTTCAGATTTCAGGCGTTTCTTTCCTCCCTTGGTGTAGCCAGCACACAGACTGCACACACGATCTCTCTCAACTATATGGGCAGGGCAGACTTGATTAGGCATAGGTTTAGGATTAATCCTTTAGTGGGAAAATGGCATTCCATATGCTTTCTAATATATCTATGGTCTACCACCCTGCCCCTTCTCACACGGTCTCAGTATATATATATATATATATATACAATCCATCCTGAACGCCTCCGCCAGGGTAATTCACCTCACCCGCCGCTCTGTCTCTGCCGCTCCCCTCTGCGAGTCCCTTCACTGGCTCCCCATCCACTGCAGAATTAAGTTCAAAATCCTTATCCTTACCTACAAAGCTCTCACTAACTCAGCTCCCCACTACCTGTCCTCACTAATCACCAAATACACCCCAGCCCGCTCCCTAAGGTCAAACAGTGACCTGCGCCTAGCTTCTCCCCGCATCACCTCTTCCCATGATAGACTGCAGGATTTCTCACGCGCAGCCCCCACTCTCTGGAACGCTCTCCCTCGTACTGTCAGACTTTCCCCTAACTTCTCTTCCTTCAAACGCTCCCTGAAAACATTCCTATTTAGGGAAGCCTACCACCCAACTCACTGACGCAACCATCAATCACTCTCACCTTACAGTCCTCTCCTCCTGTTTCCAACCCCAACCCTCCCAGATTGTGAGTTCCTACGGGAATAGGGCCCTCATCTCCTCCTGTACTGTTTGTCAAATGTTGTTCAATGTATTGTAACCCTGTCTATACTGTGCTTATTGTACAGCGCTGCGGAATATGCTGGCGCTTTATAAATAAAGAATAATAATAATAATAGTACTTATTTAAGTCATGGTGGAGGACAAAAATTAGATTAAAACCCTCCACACTGCAAATAAAAAGGTTTATTATTGCAGAGGCCATTTACACATCACAGCAATTCAAAGAACTGCATTACAGAGCTCCTGTGCTGCATTCCCCATATGTAGCACAGAACTCTGGGTAAGCTATGCAAATGAAGTCTGCAATTTCCTTTTTTTTTTTTTTTGCATCCTGGGTCTGCTTTCACACAGATCCCTTCAATCAATGCCACGCCATACAAATATATCCATGGGCAAATATATCCATGTAAGCTGGGGGCAAATATATCCATGTAAGCTGGGGGCAAATATATCCATGTAAACTGGGGGCAAATATATCCATGTAAACTGGGGGCAAATATATCCATGTGAGCTGGGGGGCAATATATATATCCATGTGAGCTGGGGGGCAATATATATATCCATGTGAGCTGGGGGCAATATGTATATCCATGTGAGCTGTGGGCAAATATATCCATGTGAGCTGGGGGCAAATATATCCATGCGAGCTGGGGGCAATATATATATCCATGTGAGCTGGGGCAATATATATACCCATGTGAGCTGGGGGCAATATATATACCCATGTGAGCTAGGGGCAATATATATAAATCCATGTGAGCTGGGGGCAATATATATATCCATGTGAGCTGGGGGCAAATATATCTGGCTGTCACTGCAAACCCAACACCAGCTATTGTCCGAAACTGGTAAAATGCCCCCCCCCCGAAACCTGTGTCTGGATCCGCCCCTGCGCTGTTTCGGATTTATTCGACCCTCTTCAGCAGGAGCCAGGCATGACAAATTGCAGTTTGATGCTGGAGTATTTTTAAATGCTTCTATTAACTCTTTATTGCACAGTATATGTTAACCCAGGATTTTATTTTTTTGCTGCATGTGTTTGCGCGCTGATTCTAAAGGATTTGCTAACTGTTTTTTCTTTCAGATTGCATGTTTGTTTTTGTTTTATTTTTTATTTTGTTTCTGGCCATTGATTGCGTCTGTTTATTTAAATGTTTGTCTTTACTAACTATTAATATATGTGTGTATCTTTGATGTTTTGTATTTCGTAGTTTTGATATTATGTTTTTTATATGTAATTTATGTATAGGGACTGCTTTTCGTAAACCAGGTTTCTTTGTTTCTGTGTCATTACTGCCTTGCCTCGTGTAAAAAAAAAGGCACAGGAAATGGAGACGACAATAGGGCTTTACTTTTACAGTGACTTTCAAAAGCGCCTGCTAACTTTTTTTCTTTTTCTCATACATTCATTTTTTCTCTCTTTGTTCTTTTTTTTATTTAATTAAAAGAAACTCTTTATTTGTAAAGTATAATGTTATTATGTGTTTGTATAAGGATTTTTTTTCTTTGAATGCTAGTAGTCTTTTAGCAGTGCAAGTTGGATAATAGAATATGTAGTTATTTTTGTTGTTCTGTGAGTATCTATTTGGGATAATTGAACAGGATATACAAATGACATGTGTCTAATGCCTTGAAAGACTGTAGTAGCAGTTGAATTCTGGAGCTGTTAGTGCTTTATAAAACTGTAATTGTTGTGGAATTGGGCGCGGTTTGAGTGCTTCGGCGTGCGTACAGTAGTGGAACAGAAGAAAGTAATTATGGGAGCTGCATTTACTGTAAATGGATTATAAATTGATGTATGATATATATATAAAAAAGTAGTATATCAAGGTAATGGGCTCAAAGTTGTACATTTTCCCAAGAGAGGCGTGGTCGGTTATTTTCCTCTGGTCTTTGTTTGAGTCCAGCACTAAGGGATTGACCGCACCTTAATATAGGTTATATGTTTTGCCAAAATGGCTGACTGAGATCATTTACAGTTTTGTAACTTGTATAATGGAATATATATATATGTAGGTTCATGTTTAGTTGTTTGGAATCTAAGAGGATGAAGTGATATAAAGCTGAAGGATTTGAGTGAAAGTTTAAAGGAAAGCGCCTACAGGTTTAGTAGCGCTGTACAAAGGAATTTAGGCAGATTTCAAATGAGAGAAGGTGGTTTTTTTGGTTTTATTTTAGTTGACTAAGGGAGATGGAAGGTTGTAGTTTGGTATCTGAGTATTGTTTGATTGTTTTATCTGCAGTGGTAGCCAGATGTCTAGTATTTTTTTTGCTGTCTGATGTTTTTGTCTTTTGGTGTGAAGTGCAGTAGCGTATAACTTTGCCTCTATTGAATATTCTTGGAGGGAATAAAACAGGTTGTAAAATAGCTGCACAAACACCTCACGTTTGAATGTTTGTTTTTAACCAATATCCTTAATAAAGATTATTGATGTTTATTAAGAATCTTTTTCTCTGAGTTTCCTCTGAGAACTTTGTGCTAATTAACGCGTCAAGTTTTAAACATGCCCTTCTATACTTTCTTTCCCAGTTCATGATATTTTTGTTGTGTTTTTTTATTTGAATTGAAGTTCACATTCTTTTCCTAGTCTCCTCCATTTTGTCTCACTCATGACCCCTCCTCTCCTCCGTGTTGTCTCACTCATGACCCCTCCTCTCCTCCGTGTTGTCTCACTCATGACCCCTCCTCTCCTCCGTGTTGTCTCACTCATGACCCCTCCTCTCCTCCGTGTTGTCTCACTCATGACCCCTCCTCTCCTCCGTGTTGTCGCACTCATGACCACTCCTTTTCTTTGTGTCCAAAAAAAAAATGTGTTGCATTTTTTTCTCCATTTTAAAAGTATTTTAACCATATGAATTTTAAAGTTTTTGACAGGTTAATAATACATTTTTTTCCCAAGTTTTTACTTTAGGTGAAAATTACCCATGCATGCCAACTTTGCTCAAGCTAGATGGAAGATTATGCGATACCAATATTGATAAAGATGTTGGAATTGAAGGAAATTTACTCAAACACATTATCATTTCACATTGCAATGTTACATCAACCGGATAATAAGGAATTATCAGACACCAGGCAATAAAACAATCTAATTATCGACAACTCATCAATAAATCATGCTATTTATAGAAGATCATTGATTTGGAAATACAACTTAAGACATGTCAGTTTTACAAAACTGTTATTTTCAACCAATAAGACAGAAGACAAAGAAAGAAGATAATGTATTTTTATATTCTGATGTCGTCTAAGTGATAATTATTTTGTGTCTTTTATTATTTTATATTTTGTTATTTTTGTTGTTTAGTTACAATCAATATTGTTCAAAATTCCCTGACACATTTAGGATTATTGAAGATCACATCCAATTAAAATTAGAGTTCATTAATGTATTTAGGAACATATAATTTAATGCATTTGCATAAATACGTTTCATGACATATATAGTGGTAAATGGAAAGTTTTAATTCGATAAAATTAATGCTGTTTTTATTTTATTTTTTTATTTCATTTGAGGATTGGTGTGTTTTATAAACGCCAGGTTTGTTTCACAACACCGAACAAGACTGAATAGGATAGTAGTTAAAAAAAAAAAAAAATTATATTTAATAAAAGGATGGAATATGCACTTCGGCTATTTCCCTTTTGAGCCAAAGTTGCGTATATATATTTTTCTCTAACAATGAGTCAGAAGTAGTATAATTTTTTTATTGCGTGAGGCCGACAGGCTTCGCGGGGACATTTTGAAATGTATTATCTGTGTCTCTTCTTGTGTAAATTAACATTTTTATTGTTTTCGTGCATTTGAGAGTGACAATGAATGAATGAATGGATGTATATGATTAGCGGGGTATACCATATTTTCTTTTCTTTTTTATTTTCTTTATTGTTGCTAAAACCATATCACATCATCAAGAAACCTGACAGTCACAATGACTGCATATGGAACGAATCATGGACATTTTGTGTCAAGGTCAAAGGTCACAGGTAATAAGCAACCAGCGCAAAGAGACAGCTTGTTCAGGAGTCCCTATGGTGGGAGCTCTGATGACATTCAATGATTATGCGTCTCAAGCTGGGATGTTGAAAAAAAGACCACACCCTGATCTCGCACTGTGGACTATGGTATTAGATTATGGAATTTTTTTATTTTTTTATTTAATCCCCTAGATAAGTGTGAGAAAGGATTTAATTTGTGAAAATGAGAATGTATTTCTTGAATGTGTGTATGAATGCAGGTGTATATGCGTTTTGTGGAGTGAAGCTGAACATAGGAAAACACACAGATATAGATCTGACTCATGTTGATTTATTAGATAAATGAACTTTTACATTCAAGTTATTATACTTTTCTTGTTCGGTGAACTATATTTTGGGAAATGGGAATAAATAGTTATTTAATGTCTAGATTAGGTATTTTTGCCTACGCTCCAAATGTGGTTCGCTGGAAGAGTGAATCTAGATAGATAAGTGTATTTTATGCTCATAAAGGGCATCCTTGGGGAATCCTTTTCGTATATCATACAGGTATTAGGCGAGGATACTATGGCCCCAGGTATAATTAGTTTAATTGTCTAGTTTGTTTCATCCCTTTTTGTGATCACGATTGTATATGTGATCAATGAGACGATTGAAAGGTATTTTAATATGATAGGTAGTGTGAATCCACCCCCCCCCATTATAAGTGTCAAACCCTGCAAGTCTTTTACTTGCATAGGATGTTAGCCTGTGGAATTTAGCCATTTCCTTTATGTGCAGGAAGGGGTGTGTGAAAAGTGTATGCTAGAAAAAGCCATCTCTGAATCAATATAGTAATTTTTGGCTCACTGTTGGTTAAACTCTGACGTAGAAATGTATCTGTATGCTGATTGGCTATAAGTTCTTTGAAATCTAATAAAAGACCTGTCTAAGGAAGGATATTTCAGACAGGACTGACGCTACATTGCTTTGTGGCTGATTTTGTTGTCTCTCGCCATGGTGAAGCGCCGCGCCCTGTTTTCGACTTTGATATATGAGAAGAAACTTGAAAAAGGTTTATTGAAATTTCATAAATGGTAATTATTATAGGGAGTTTGTTTTGTTTGCTTTAAATCCAAATTTATCAATATGAAGTGATTTTAAACTCGTTGTAGGATTACCCTCTACTTTCTTCTTATAAATAAATGTTGACTGTTCTATATATAATAGTGAAAATTGTAATATTATAGGTTTCCGCCAACACCCCCTTGGTCCTCGTAGTTTTACAGGTTCTTTGTAAGGATATATGGTGATTCTAGAATGAAGATGCCATGTTTCGTTTCTGTTTGTATGAAGCCAGTGTGCTTGGTAATGATAAATATTGGGTTTTTTTTGTAATTGCTGCTCAAAACATTTCAGATGCTTCTCCATGGCATCTCATCAATTATACATTAAACCGTTCACCAACTGGAATTAATAATGGATCTGTTTTGCATAACATTCGGTCCCTTCAAAGGGGAAGAATTTCTAACGCTTCTGAATTACATATATTTAATATAGGTGCCAAGATATTTAGTTGCTCTGCAGAAGGGACAAACAATATATAACAACAACACAGCCTTTCCAGGAATATCTTGCCATGTGGCACCTGCTCGGGTGACCTTTATAAATGTATAATCATATTTAATCCTGATTATCCTAATATACGGCAAGGAGAATACAAATAACCTTAAGCTTTGGTCCTGTGCCTGACCTGATACATGACAGATATATATATATATATATATATCTTACCTTCAAATAAGCTTTAAATTACTCTTTTTGCGTCTCTTCTAGTTCTTGTAGCCCAAAATATGTTCTATGCCGTGATAAACACATGCATCTATCAGGGCAATAGGCTTGGATGGGAGACACTTATGTTACCAACACCACATGTAGACAACATGACCTCTGTCGGATATAATCTCTGCACGTGAATACAACACCTTATATATATTGGACTTCTCAGCCAAGCCTCCAATAGGTCTATATAACTTACTGGACCTATCTCGGCAGTTGCCTCCAATATATCAGGGATTATTATTTCATAAGAAATCCACACGAGACACAAATATCAATCGTTTATATTTCTTAGAAATTCTCCTAAATTCTTTTAATTGTCTGTGTTTTGCTTTGAAGAATACAATAATCAATAATCGAATAAAAATATATATATATATTTATTACGTATACAAAAAAGTTTCAAATCTCATATCATAGACAAAGATTTATAAACCACAATCCATCGGCATATAAAAACTAGCTTCACAATATATGTATCTCCTGTTAGTAACTGCATATATGATTAATATCATTTACCTTATCAGTTAGTAACTAATACACAAATGGTTAATAAACATTTCTGCTTAATACAACATACATTTCCCAGCAAACAATGTTTAACCAGCCAACTCTTATAGATATATATATTCCTCTCTATGCTACATGGATCACCAAAAGATGAGCTAATTTAATGATAAGTAATAAAAACTTATTTAGTGAATCCTCCCCTAATCTCGAGAATTAAACTTCTATTCTTTTGCTTTTATTTTGTAGTTATATAATTCTTTGCTTATTAATTATCACGGTAATTTCCAAATTCAATATATATTGCTATCAATCTTACAACATTTCTTTTAGGAATAAATCCTTATATCCACTTCTTCATATTTCTATCTGCAGAATAGAAATACTTAGAATTTTTGGAGTTACCCAGTATCTGAGAAATCTCAGTCTACGTTGCAAGAATATCTACAAATATATATAATTACATTAATTCCTTAATTTCATACATTACCTGTCCAATTTGGATTTTGATAAGTCTACCTTGGAATTCCTGATATAATATTTTGGAATGTGTGAAGATTATCGATATCAGATAATCAATGCATGTGAGTTAGAGATTTGGTGAGAGTCAGAGATTTGGTGAGAATCTTGATTGCCTCATGTCTTGGGATCTGCCTACATCGTGGTGTGAGTCTGAATGCTGGAATCTCGGACTGATTTGCAACCAACATTGCCGCTTATTATAGTCAATTTGACGTCACTAGCAATATTATTGGTACATCAAATCTAATATTTACTATCCTCTAGAGGGCAGTAATGCACTTCTTAATTAATTCCACTATTTCTTTTTAATATTTTTATCTCGGGTCAAAGTTCAATCTGACGTAACAAAGAACCTCTCTCTCAGTCACTAGACACTGTGTCTCTATCTGTCATACCTAATTTATATCCCTACTCCCTTTTGGTTACTTATTGAATCTTTATCAGCTGGATTCTTTTCCAGTTAATTCAACAAAATCTTTTCTTTAGTAAATTTTATTATTTACCAATTATATACTTTCTACAATATTTATTGGAGTATATATTTCCTACTGTAAATATAATAAAATATACCTTGATTATAAACATATATTTTGTGAATATAAATCTATATTACAGAGATATTAACTCTTATTCCTATACCCAAAAGACAAAATATCTTTTGTTTTAAAAACTTAAGACAAACCAATAAATTTAATTATGACACGTCTTAGCACTTAACTCTAGCATTATCACACAAAAACATTCTAGGTTCCTTCATGTCTGGCACTTCTTAAAAAAAATATAAAAGACTTCACCCAGGAATGAACTCTGTAAAAAAAATCTCGTTCATTTCTAAACCTAGAGAAAATTGAAAGAAAAAAACCGTCTTTAAAAACAAAATGGCTACAGACATCCATTTTAATTTTTCCTTTCTGTAATATACCCGACACCTCCCAAATGTATATTCCATTTATTATAGGGACTGACAGGTCTGAAGCCTTTATAAATCACACCATTTATTGACATTTCATTTGTCAGGAAAAAGTTAAATAAATATATTTCAGTAAATGAATAAATCCATCAGGTAACTCTACAGAGGAATGAGTTTCAGAATAAAAAAGTAAAACATTTGCTGTATGCACCATACCATAATGTGACGTAATGGTCAACGTTGCAGCCTAGCGGTGAAAAATATATCAGAAAAGTCTGTGGTATCTGGGAGATGACCCTCACAGCTTTGTCAAACTTTTCTCTGGGTTTGCTGAAAACTGAAGATCATCATTTCACCATCTTCATATTGTTTGTGCTGATTATCAGGGTTATTTAGTGAAAGGTGAAACTCTGGAGAACTTTTGGAGAAGTGAAAATTCTAGTTCAAAATAGCCGATTTGGAAAGTGAGATAAATGGGAGAATTTTTCTGGTTTGGCTATTTTGACCTAGAATTTTCCCTTCTCCAAAAGTTCTCCTAGAGTTTCACCTTTCTCTGAATAACCCTGTATATGTTTTACTTCAGTGTCCAAAATATTTGTACAGTACAGGATCCAGCCATGGGGGCTCTCCTCATGCCATTGATTTCCAGTGTTCACTCCTTAACCCCTTCATTGCCAAGTGATTTTTTAAAAAAACCTGTCGGGGAACCAGTGGATTTTAGGAAAATCCTATTTAATGATTTATAATAATAAATATTTGGGAATATTCCCAGTGTATTCCTTACTGTAATAACCTATTTGATAGGTAGATGTCCCCATCTGCTGGCCACAAGAAGTTACTGCACTTCAAGTCTCCGTGCAGGATCAGCTGAAGGGGAGAGGTCAGTTAGAGACCTTTACCAGCTGGTTTTAAAAAGTGTTAGTAGTACCTCAGGCATCATGCCCAGGGTGCCAAACTTTATAACCTTATGGAGCCTAAATGCAAAAAAAAATGTTTGCAAGAATCAAATTTCATTTGCAATGATACAGCATAGCACCAGGTCATGTTGACACAACCTCTGACTGCTGTGTCTGCTGTTGCTGATTGTGTACACATGGTAGTGAAGGGGATAATTATATACACAATACTCATGTATGTAGATTCCTCGCACTATGTGTATCCCAGACATTTGATCACTACAGTACGACCGTTTCATACTTTAACCCCTTAGGGACCACTTAGCGGACGTACTGTGTACGTCCTGCCCACGGGTCTCCCTTAGACCCGCGGACTTACATAGTACGTCAGCAGCTCCTAACCTCCCTCCCGCCCAATACTGACCTTCCTTGCCGGCTCCCACGACGTCTATGGCAAGCTTGAAGCTTGCCTCGCCGTTTCCTGGGGGCCGGCCGATTCGATGACGTCATCACGCTGCGTGATGATGTCATCAGCCAGCGCCAGCGGGCAGAATTCAGGAAGGGGAGGGGCTCCTTTTGGAGCCCTCTATCTCCCCAGCCGTTTATGCTAGAGTGAAGCAAGTTGCACCGTTGGAAAGGGGAGAGTCTCCCCTTTTCAGCGGTGTACTGCATTAACTGTTTCGCTGCCTGGTCGCAATTCAAACCTGGAGGGGACTGACATCTTGGATGTCAGCCAAGCCTCCAGGTCACCCCCCACCCACTGACATCCTCACATCCTCACCATATGTGTGAGTATGTCATGTGGAGATAGGGGGATCCTTTGGATCCCTTTTATCTCCCGATCCGTGGCAGCTAGAGGGTCATAGCTGATATCACTGGAAAGGCTTGATCAGGACCTTTCCAATGATATCAAACATAACCAGGTGTAAAAATAAAATAAAAAATAAAAAATTGGGGTTTTAGAGGAAAATTTGACCTAAACACTAACAGTGCAGAAACGTAAAAACAGCAGCGGTCAATAAAGGACGGATTTGTGTAAAACCGCCCGGTCACTAAGGGGTTAAATTAATGGCTCATGATTAAATTGTGGTTGTTTTATGAAGGTATTCAATGATACAGTGTGTTGTGGAAGGCTGTTTCTTGAACACAGGGTATTATTATTCTAAATATATTCTAGACACAAACATCCTAAGAAAACTAAAAAAAAATAAAGTAAATATAAAAAATAAGAAAATTCAATATTAGTGAATTGTGGAAGTACAAGAGGAAAATTTGCCCTGCGGTGTCTAACGATCAGCCTAATCGATGGCTCCATATTCATAATCCATGTATTGTGTGTGCGCTGGGAAGCCATGATGGAAAATAAAATGGCTCGTACAAGGATATATATATAAGTTGATTTATGCTGATTTGTGCTCAATCCACCCATTACAAGTCACGGTGTACAGTTTTACTGTGTGTGAAGGTAATTCAGTTGTTGTTTATGGCACGTTCCTTTTAAGACACGCTATTAAAACGCGCTAAAAACTGCTGGGATGGGCAATTGAGCTGATGTGTGTTCATTGCTCTACCAATTATATGTCACCGTGACAAATTAATGCGCAATGAATTTGTAATTGGATACTTAACATTGTTCACAAGATTGGAACATAGATTTATGGACTTTTAGAAGACTGGCTAGAAATGTTATTGGAAATGGAAGTGCTGTGTATTGAGAGGAGTTATATGGGGGGGCTGCGTGAAGGTGTGTCATGGGAGTTACGTCAGACTGCATTTTATATATATATCTATATCATTGTATAGAAAAAAAACCTTATAGCACCAACATAGTCACAGTTTTGTATAGCGGGAGCAAAAAAATAGACAAGTCAGCGAAACAAGTTTGACGGACAAGCTACAGTTAAAGAGGGTCCTGCTCGTAGGAGCTTACAATCTAAGAGGAATTGGGTGAATACAAACAAGGATAGAATGAATTAAGGGGTTATTCAAAGAGCAACAGAATTTTGGTGTTCTTTCCTTCCCCGCACTTCAGGGACCCTGAAGTGCAGGGAAAATCTGCCGAAAAACCAGGAGAGTTTTTTCATGGCAGTTCTGACAAGTATAATGAACGGATTCATCAATACTAACCGTATAAAAATGCTCAGATCTCCTGTTTATGGGGATTTGTAGTGATCAGAATGACATTATTAGTAATGCAGCTGCCAAAAAAATACCCATAGAATATAAAAATAATGCCTGCATATGGATATTACAGTAACACCTTGTATCTGTACTGTATAAGGATTTTCAGGCCTTATAACCTACAGAATTTTATCCCTGTACAGCAGTGACCCCAGAGCTCTCCCTGTGTTCTGCCCTCTCCATGGCTGTTGTAATACAGCAGCAAAGTGTTTGATCGTTTTGTTACAGTGAGGATTGGGGCTGCTGTTTGCAGCTTGTTTTATGGTATTACAGAAAAACCGGAATGAATTCTCACAGTGAATTTGTTTCTCTACAGGGGGCACACTAATCCTGCCTTAAAAATGATAAGCGAATGGTGTTTTGATATGCTAAAGATTGCTTTTCAAAGTATTACACTGCAAAATCGAGATAACTTGACTTTGGTAGTGAAAGGGTTCGTGACAAGCCGTGTCCAAGGAAGTTTGACCTTTCTTTTTGTTGCCTTGTCTTGCACAAAAACATAGCAGCGTATGTCCCAGATACTACAGCACTACCACCCCATGATGTATCTGCCTGTGTTATCTATGCTCTGAGGCTTTGCCAGGTTTCGTCCGATCTTGTGCGTCTCCGTTCGGTTTCCAGCTGCTTTCCATCATGTTAGTTTGGTTAACTCCTCTAAGATATTGTAAAACTTTAACATGTTACCCTTTTATCCCATGCTATATGATGGCTATATAAATGTGTTTTTACTGTATCTAACCTCTTCATATTTTTTTTTTCTTTTTTCAAAAACCTCAGGCACTACAGGTGGAAAAAACCCTCGCAGTGCATGTGCATTTATTTTTGAAGGTTAAAGTTGAATTATGCAATCTTTTAATCAAGAAAACCGCGTCCCTGTGTCCCTCCTTGAGCATTTTAACCTGACAGTGTGTTGCATTTCAGAGTTAATATCACTTGACAGTTTGCCAGAAGCCATTAGTTTAAAACGTTTTTCTTTCGAGCTTGTTAATTTGTAGATGACCTTAACAAAGCGCTGAATAAAAAGATACAAAGCGTGGTTTCACTGTTACATTGCTATTTGTTGATAATAAAGCCTCAAAATACTTGCGGGCTGTATACTGCATCGTGTCCGCCATGTTTCACGACAAACAGCTCTGATACACTGGATTTCAATATGTAAACAACTTTTAAACTAATGGGCGCATATCTGTTCACTGTAGTTAAGCCCTGTTACCGACCATCGGAGGGCTCCCTCTGCTGGCCAGAAAGCGGTACTATATTTACATTATAGCATGAGTTCTGGGGTTCTGTGAAGGAACTGACGGATCTCAAAGCTTAAAAAATTATTTTAATACCTTTTGTGGTCTTCTCTGATGTGTTGAAATTTCAGGGGTATGTCCTGGAACCCATTTACAAATTAATTTAAGTTGCACTAAACAAACTTTCTTTGCATGGCTCGGGAATAGAACACATTAAGTATACTCGATCTCAGTGCACCAACAGGAGCTTTTGAAGACCAACAGGGTTATTCAAAGAGAGCCGAATTGGCACCGAAATGGCATCAAACAGTGAATTTCCCCACACAGTGCAATTTCGTGGCCATTCGGCTATTCAAAAAGCTGGCCGTTCGCCAAATATTAGCGAATTGCCAGTGAAATACGGTGATCTCCGACAGTGAAATCCCTATAGAGCAGCAATAGTTAATCTATTCAGAGAATATGAACAGCAGTGAAATGTTCAGGTGAATCCCATAGGTTTCAATGTTAAAAATATTTCCGTTTTTATTTAACGGTTTAGTCTTTTCTTTTGCAGCAAAGAGTCTTATTTATTTTTTTGGATTTCTTTTAGACATCTTTTCGGCAAAAAAATTATTCCCAATGTTTTTATAAAAAAACTTTTTTTGGTGTTTTTTTCCTGTAACTGACCTTTTTTTATTATTATTCATAGGACCTTCTATATTAATTCCAGGTATTTTCGTGCAGTAGTTTTTCCGCAAACACCTTTTAACCACTTCCATGCGGAGGATGCGCTCGCGCCCCAGCTCGTGGATATTGCCCCAGCTCGTGGATATTGCCCCAGCTCGTGGATATATGCCCCAGCTCGTGGATATATGCCCCAGCTCGTGGATACTGCCCCAGCACGTGGATATATTGCCCCAGCGCGTGGATACTGCCCCAGCTCGTGGATATTGCCCCAGCGCGTGGATACTGCCCCAGCTCGTGGATACTGCCCCAGCACGTGGATACTGCCCCAGCTCGTGGATATTGCTCCCCAGCTCAGACCCCAGACCAGACATGGGGCGGCTGTTCGAATGCTCTATCGGCATTCGGACAGCCGCCCCATGAGCTCCGTCTCCATACTTACCTTCCCGAGCGGCGAAGTGAAAGTTTCCCCGCTTCCGCTCGTTGAAGGACCCAAGCCGCGGTCACGTGGGACTCCCACGTGACCGCGGCTTGGGTCCTTCAAAGAGCGGAAGCGAGGGAACTTTCCCTACACCGCTCAGGGGTTGGATGCGCGCGGCAGCCAGGTAGAGGCTGCGAGCGCAGCCTCTACCCGGCTGTGTGCATCTTGTAACCGCCGCGGCGAGCGCACAGCCGGCTCGTGCCGCGGCGGTTGCATGCGCATGCAGCCAACCGCCGCTGGTTGCGCGCGCATGCGCAGAGTAAGGCTTGGCGACGGACACGCCAAGCCTTACTCTATTATAGTATAAGATTGTGCGCTGCCTTATTTACAAAATAAAATTTTCAATTAAAAAAAAAAAAATATTACAGTTTAAATATTAAATATTTTAAAATAATTTAATAAATCTAATAAAAAACTATAATCTATTACAATATTCTAACTAGGTTTAAATATACAATTCATGCTTTATATATTTTTTTATTATACATTTTAATATATTTTAAAAATATATATTAATTGTTGCCCCCTCTCCTGATTACTTTATTTGTAGGGAGGGGGCTCGGTCCCTGGTGGTCCAATAGAAGAGGGTAAAGCCCCCTTTTGCTGGGTAGATGTTCCTCTGCCCTGCATCCCACAGCACAGACCTCCTGCTCAGTTCTTCGTGCTCAGCGAGTGAGCTCAGCGTGCTCTGATGAGCGATGGCGTCCTCACTGTAACTGACTGAGCGCCGAAGTCTTGCAGATGAGTTGCGATGTGGTCTGTGCTCGATGGAAGCACAAGGACTGCATTGTGCTCCTATGACCAATGGACCACCAGGGATGGAAGGCAGGTGGGGCAAAAAGGGCCGGCAGCTGTCCTAATGAGGTAGCTAGTCGGGCCCTATAGTAGCTCCAGAATCGGACTCTGAGAGTCCAATACCGGAGCTTTGTGAACAGGGAAGAACACTGCCGGGGGCCATGTAATCCCCTGTTGGCAGCCCTGCTGGCTGGTAAGGTGCAGGTACTGCGTAATGTCAGAAATAAAACCCAGGGGTTGGTTCTGCTAACATTAACTACTAGGATAAGTTGTCATTCCAGTAAATCTGCACAAACTAGTTTAGAGGAAATGTGTTGCATATATAAAGTATTAATCTGTGAAATATTAACGGTCATTGCTTTTATTCGTTTAAGCAGCAATGGTTATGTTATGTAATTCTGTCTGCACACTAATTCAGAGAAATATCTCATTAATCATTATTATCTGCCTGTCTGGCTCCATGTTCAATGAGCTGTGATATGACACATACATTCTTGCTGACAGTACATGACTTGGGTGTGCACAGGTATCTAGAAGGCATGTCAAGAAATCCGTGACATGTAGTATTTGAAAACTGCGATCGGACGAAGATAGAATGATCATCTAAACTTCTGACCTTTCATTTATGTTGAGTTACAGGAAAATCATTTTTGACAAGCCGAGTAAGCTCATCCGCACTCAATACAATATGTGGAAGTCTACACTAAACAATAAAACCACCTGTCTGATATTGTGTAGGTCCCCCTCGCACCTCCAAAACAGCTCTGATGCGTCAAGACATGGACTCCACAAGACCTCTGAACGTGTCCTGTGCTATCTGGCACCAAGACATTAGCAGCAGATCCTTTAACCCCTTCCTTGCTGAGCCAGTTCACCCCTGTGCATACATTTTGCATTACAGTTTTCTTTTTTATAGTTTTACACATTACATGGTCATGTTTTGTATCATTGGAAAGGCCAGACTCTGTCCCATGCTCTAGTATGGCGGTTTAGGTTTTTCGATGAACCAATGCGTAATAACACATTGTGCCATCTCCTCCACACTTGCTGGCATTATGGGAAGTAAGAAGGTGAGTTAGTGCAGCATCATTGTGAACAACAGTGCTGCAATAGAACAAAAAAAAATATTAATTTTTTATACAGTATATAACCTGGCCATGCATAGTATTGTAAAGACCATTCCCTGGTTCAGGAGATACACGGGGTCCAAAGGGGGTGTCTCTTTCTGATGTCATAGTCAGAGGTGTAGCGAGATCATGTAGCGCCCGGGGGCAAGTCTTTCATTAGCGCCCCCAACCAAAAATAATTAAGCATACAAATATTTAAAACCCCCCAAAATATAATAACAATTTTTTTCAATAACAATTGGAAAGGTGCAACACATAAAATAGGTTAACAGGAGAGCATCATTAACCTCTTACTGATGGGCAGGTTTTGCCAAGACTAGCCGACGTGCCACTTGTCTCATTGACTGCGTATGGTGTGTAGGAGTGTATCACAGAGCTCCAGAGCAATAAAACTCACACTCATACACACCGTACATGGATATATTGCCCCCAGCTCACATGGATATATTGCCCCATCTCACACATGGATATATTGCCCCCAGCTCACACATGGATATATTGCCCCCAGCTCACATGGATATATATTGCTCCAGCAACTCACACATGGATATATATTGCCCCCAGCAGCACACACATATATATATATATTGCCACAGCAGCTCACACAGGGATATGTATTGCCCCAGCAGCTCACACATTGATATATATTGCCCCCAGCAGCTCACACAGGGATATATATTGCCCCCAGCAGCTCACCCATGGATATATATTGCCCCCAGCAGCTCACCCATGGATATATATTGCCCCCAGCAGCTCACACATGGATATATATTGCCCCCAGCAGCTCATACATGGATATATATTGCCCCCAGCAGCTCACACAGGGATATATATTGCCCCCAGCAGCTCAAATGGATATATATTGCCCCAGCAGCTCAAACGGATATATATTGCCCCCAGCTCACCTCTCCTCTGCCGGTGGCCGTGTGCTTTTAGTCCTATGAGCGGCCGCCGGCACGAAGCTCTGCCGCTCACATGGGTTCCACCAGCCAGCCGCGATCTTGCGAGATCGTTGAGTTCACGTGAACTCCGCGATCTCACGGCTGGCTGGTGGATCCCACGTGAGCAGCAGGGCTGCTGCGGCGCCCCCCGGCTAAAAGGCGACTGGGGACACCTGCCCCCCGCCTACCTCACTATGCCACTGGTCATATTTACCATGCATGTTTGTCACGGTGGCTCAGGGGATGGGGCGCCTGGCAGCAGCTTCCTCGCTGCTCGCTGGCCAGGCGCCGAATGTAAACGCTTCCGGGGGCGCTCACGTGGGACGCCGAGGGGCGGGGCCTGGCGTTATGACGCGGACCCGCCGGCTTTAAAACCCAGTCTCTCCAATACACCGGTGCCCTGACGTGGTATTCACCTCCCGCAGAGCTCTTGTGTTATTTTGGCAAACGAACCCTCCTGTGTATGACCCTTGGCATTGGCAAACGAACCCTCCTGTGTATGACCCTTGGCATTGGCAAACGAACCCTCCTGTGTATGACCCTTGGCATTGGCAAACGAACCCTCCTGTGTATAACCCTTGGCATTGGCAAACGAACCCTCCTGTGTATGACCCTTGGCATTGGCAAACGAACCCTCCTGTGTATGACTCCTGGCATTGGCATTTACTCTGCGCTAGGTTCTGCCCTTAACGTTGGTACCGAGGTCAGTCTATGTGGCACCCTAAGCACGCATCAGACTACCTCTGCTATTACTAAAGTCCTAGGGAGGACTTGTGATCTGGTCTGTACCCCTGTCTGGTGTTTCCCTTTCTTTATCTGTTACCTGCTTCATTGTCTATATAGCTTTGCCGACCATTCAAGGATCGGAAGAGTAGAAAGGGAGCTACATAAAGAGATCAATATCTTGGTAGTCAGAAAGATTTGTGACAATACTCTATTCCCTACCTCTGTCTGGTGTTACCCCTTGTTTATATATTGTCTGGTAAATTGTCTGTCTAGTATTGCCGACCATTCAAGGATCGGAAGGGTAGAGAGCGGTCTGCGTAAAGGGACCACACTTTTGGTAATCAGAGGGATCCGTGACATTACGTCAGGGCCAATGGATCCCGCAGACCTCTCTAACCAGCTGGCACGTATCGCAGCCAGACAAGAGGAACAGGACCATAGGATGGACCAGATTTCTCTCGCTCTGCAAACCCTGTTAAATCGGTCCAATACAGGTACTACAAACCCTCCAGATCCAGTGTTGCCTAGGGTCAGTTCCGTCCCCCCTGAGGACATAGGCTTAGTATGAAGGCACCCCTACGCTATGATGGTACACCAAGCCTATGTCGGGGTTTTTTGACTCAACTCGAGATCTTGTTTGAGAACAATCCAGGTTCTTGTATGTCTGATAAAGCCAAAGTAGGATATCTGATCAATCATTTTAACAGAAAAAGCTTTATTGTGGGCTACGCCGTTGTGGGAAAATAAGAAACCCATCATTTATGACTATGAGGTTTCACCTCTGAGTTAAAACGTACCTTTGATCCCTCTAGGAGGGCTACCAATGCGGGTAGGTCCTTGTTTCACATCAAACAAGGTAATAAGAGGGTCGCCGATTATGCATAGAGTTTAAAACTTTGACTTCTGAGGTACTTTGGCCGAACGACGTTTTTAACCTTAGCCTTTACCGAAGGCTTGAACGAGGCTTTTATGTTTGAACTGGCTCCCTTAAAATTACCAGAAAGTCTGGACCACCTGATAGATTTCTGTATAGCCATGGACGATCAAATCAGGGAAAGGAGACACCCCAGAGATAGACCCAGAAGGGTCTTGCCTCCTTTACCCTCGTTACCCAGACACACCAGTACGTCAGGTGGTTCGGAGAATGTGAAAACAGATTTACCAGTCGTTGAACCCATGCAAATAGGGAAGACAGGTATTTCAGAAGCAGAAAGAGCGCACAGAAGAGAAAAGGGGCTCTGCTTCTATTGTGCAGGGGCAGATCACTTCCGCCTTCGATGTCCTCAGAGACCCAGGGTTAGCAGGGCTGAACATAGCAGAGTGGGATTCAGAACAGGAGACACCCAGGTTGTCGGTTCTCTGTGTGCCTCCTTTGTGGATAATGAGAAAAAAAAATCCAGGATTCTGTTACCGGTCTCCCTAACCTGGGAGGGGGTTCACCTCAAGACTGAGGCGTTCTTAGACTCTGGGGCCTCAGGCAATTTTATGGATAAGAATTTTGCTGTCAAAAACCTCATACCTCTGGTGCTCAGGGAAAGACCTCTAAGGGTGGAGGCCATAGATGGTAAACCCCTGTCATGTCCATATATCACTCACGATACAGTCGATGTATGTATGAAAACAGGAGTTTTGCACCAGGAAACCATAAGATTTCAAATCATTGAATCACCCTCATGTCCTGTCGTTCTTGGGTTTCCATGGCTAACAGAGCACAACCCAGTTGTCGATTGGGTCCAGAGAGACATAAAATGTTGGGATCAGAGTTGTCAGTCTAAGTGCCTAAGCAGAGTTCATGTGATTGGTAGCCTCAATATTGCCACAGCCCCTCCTTTGTCCACAGAGGTTCCTGAAAGTTACCTGGCATTAAAGGAGGTGTTCTCTAAAGCCAGGACTGAGGTCCTACCACCACATCGTCCATATGACTGTGCCATTGATTTACTCCCTGGTACGATGCCTCCTAGGGGTCATGTATACCCTTTATCACAAAGAGAGAACGACATTATGGAGGAATACATAAGGGAGAATCTGGAACGAGGATTCATTAGACGGTCCTCCTCTCCAGCAGGAGCAGGTTTCTTTTTTGTTTCCAAGAAAGAGGGAGACCTGCGACCTTGCATCGATTATAGGGGTTTGAATAGGATCACTATAAGAAATGCATATCCCATACCCCTCATAACAGAATTGTTCGACCGATTAAAAGGGGCTCGGATCTATACGAAGCTTGATTTACGCGGAGCGTACAACCTGGTCAGGGTTAAAAAGGGAGACGAATGGAAAACGGCTTTTAATACACGTAGCGGGCATTATGAATACCTGGTGATGCCTTTTGGATTGTGTAATGCGCCAGCCGTCTTCCAGGACCTCATAAACGACACTCTAAGGGAATTCCTGCAAGAATTCGTCATAGTATATCTAGACGATATCCTGATATACTCTCCTGATGTAGACACTCATCATGTCCACGTGAAACAAGTGTTGAAAAAACTATTGAAGGCTGGATTGTACTGTAAGCTAGAAAAATGTCTATTCGACATAGTGACTGTGCAATTCCTTGGTTATATAATAACTCCTGGGGGTTTTCAAATGGATCCTAAGAAGCTCTCAGCTATTCTTGACTGGCCTCTACCCCAAGGACTTAAAGCCATTCAGAGGTTTCTGGGTTTACGAACTATTACCGAAGGTTCATTAAAGATTTTTCGGCCTTGGTGGCCCCCCTCACGGCTATGACAAAGAAAGGGGTGGGAAATCAGAAATGGACACCTCAAGCCACTCAAGCCTTTGAGGCACTAAAGCAAGCTTTTACTACTGCCCCTGTTCTCCGACATCCAGATCCGGCTCTGCCTTTCCAAGTAGAAGTTGACGCCTCCGAACTAGGTCTTGGTGCAGTCTTGTCCCAAAGGGAGGCTCCTGACAAACCCTTGCATCCATGCGGCTTCTATTCTCGGAAGTTGTCCCCGGCAGAGAAGAACTATGACATTGGAAATAGAGAATTGTTAGCAGTCATCGCGGCCTTGGCCGAATGGAGATATTTATTAGAAGGGTCTAAGGACCCATTGTTATCATAACCGACCATAAGAATCTCACGTACATTGGAGATGCCAAACGTTTAAATTCCAGACAAGCGAGATGGTCATTGTTTCTTTCAAGTTTTAATTTCGTGCTTACCTATAGACCTGGGTCCAGAAACATTAAAGCAGACGCATTGTCGAGACAGTATGAGTCTTATGAACATAATATTCAAGATCAGCATCCCATTGTACCCCAGGAAAGGATTATAGCCGCTACCACGACCACGATTAGTGTTTCGTCTCCTCTAATGAAAAGGCTGCAGACCGTCCAGGGCGCAGCTCCTGGGGGAAAACCTCCTGCGAGACTCTTTGTACCTGAGAACGAAAGAGAGGAAGTACTTAACATCCATCATGATAATAAAACTTCCGGGCATATGGGTATCACCAAGACTGTGTCTAGTATCAGTAAACTCCTCTGGTGGCCCACGTTGCGCCGAGATGTCAAAGATTACATTGCCGTGTGCGAAGTGTGCTCAAGACAGAAAAGTCCCAAAACAGCACCCATTGGCTTACTCCAGCCTTTGCCGATCCCCGAACGACCCTGGTCACATGTAGCCATGGATTTTATAGTAGAGTTACCTGAGTCAAGAGGGAATACAGTGATACTTACGATCATAGATCGATTTTCCAAGATGGGTCACTATGTTCCTCTTCGGAAACTACCTTCGGCAGCTGAACTGGTGCCCATATTCATTGCCAATGTGGTCCGCATTCACGGTGTCCCTCGGGAGATAGTCTCTGATAGGGGGACCCAATTCATCTCCGGATTCTGGAGAGGGTTTTGCAAGAACGTAGGGATAGACCTCTCTTTCTCTTCGGCTTATCACCCCCAGACCAACGGAGCAGCAGAACGAGCAAACCAAAATATAGAGAAATATCTCAGGTGCTTTATCTCAGAACAACAAGATAACTGGTCAGACCTGCTACCATGGGCAGAATATGCTATTAACAGCGCAGTAAGTGAATCCACAGGTCATTCTCCTTTCTTCACTGTTTATGGCTTTGATCCTCCCGTGCTCCCCGCCACGTTTCCTGATACCACGATTCCTGCTTTAGATGAGCAACTGGCATCATTGAAAGAGACTTGGGGGAGAGTGAGACGGGCACTGGAGGAGAGTAGTGCCATCCAGAAAACCAAGGCCGACAGACACAGGAGGCAGGCACCCGTGTATCAAGTTGGGGACAGGGTTTGGCTGTCTTCACGTAACATCAAGCTCTTAGTGCCTTCCATGAAGTTGGCTCCTAGGTACATCGGTCCCTATAAGATTCTACGGCGACTCAACCCTGTCTCCTATGCTTTGGCGTTACCCCCCCATTTTAAGATACACAATGTATTCCATGTTAACCTTTTGAAGCCATTATTATGTAATCGGTACACCAAAGTCCATGCTCCACCGCCTCCTGTCTCTGTGGAGGGCGAGGAGGAGTTCGAAGTTAAGGCCATTCTGGGTGCCAGGATGTCTAGGGGGTCTTTGCAGTATTTGGTTGATTGGGTGGGTTACGGTCCGGAGGATCGTTCTTGGTACCGGCTGCGGAAGTTCATGCTCCTAGGCTAGTGAAGGCCTTCTATTTGGCGCACCCCGTGCCCCTGGGGGTCGTCCAGTGGCCGCCCCTGGAGGGGGGGTTCTGTCACGGTGGCTCAGGGGATGGGGCGCCTGGCAGCAGCTTCCTCGCTGCTCGCTGGCCAGGCGCCGAATGTAAACGCTTCCGGGGGCGCTCACGTGGGACGCCGAGGGGCGGGGCCTGGCGTTATGACGCGGACCCGCCGGCTTTAAAACCCAGTCTCTCCAATACACCGGTGCCCTGACGTGGTATTCACCTCCCGCAGAGCTTCTTGTGTTATTTTGGCAAACGAACCTCCTGTGTATGACCTTGGCATTGGCAAACGAACCCTCCTGTGTATGACCCTTGGCATTGGCAAACGAACCCTCCTGTGTATGACCCTTGGCATTGGCAAACGAATCCTCCTGTGTATAACCCTTGGCATTGGCAAACGAACCCTCCTGTGTATAACCCTTGGCATTGGCAAACGAACCCTCCTGTGTATGACCCTTGGCATTGGCAAACGAACCCTCCTGTGTATGACTCCTGGCATTGGCATTTACTCTGCTTAGGTTCTGCCCTTAACGTTGGTACCGAGGTCAGTCTATGTGGCACCCTAAGCACGCATCAGACTACCTCTGCTATTACTAAAGTCCTAGGGAGGACTTGTGATCTGGTCTGTACCCCTGTCTGGTGTTTCCCTTTCTTTATCTGTTACCTGCTTCATTGTCTATATAGCTTTGCCGACCATTCAAGGATCGGAAGAGTAGAAAGGGAGCTACATAAAGAGATCAATATCTTGGTAGTCAGAAAGATTTGTGACAATACTCTATTCCCTACCTCTGTCTGGTGTTACCCCTTGTTTATATATTGTCTGGTAAATTGTCTGTCTAGTATTGCCGACCATTCAAGGATCGGAAGGGTAGAGAGCGGTCTGCGTAAAGGGACCACACTTTTGGTAATCAGAGGGATCCGTGACAATGTTGATGTTAGTGGGTGGTGGGGAGGTCCTGGAGGCAGGACTGACATCCAAGATCTCAGCCCCCTCTGGGGGAAATCCGCCATCGGCGCCAGATCAGCTCCGAGCCGCAGGACTGCGATGACTTGCTGAGTGCGACGTCCGCAGTCAACTGATTAAGTCCTGCAAGGTGGGGCCTCCATGGATCGGATTTGTTGTTTCTCCACATACACAAATGCTCAATTGGATCGAGATCTGGAGAATTTGGAGGCCAAGGCAATACCTTGAAATCCTTTGTCATGTTCCTCAAACCATTCCGGAACAAATTATTACTGGGTGCATTATCCTGCTAATGCCACTCAGAAGCCACTGCCATCACTAAACACTATTTCCATGAAGGACTGTTTGTTTTCTACAACAATCTCTACCACCCACAGACCTGGTGTTTAAGAGCTTTTCTGGGAAGCTGCCACCCTACCTGAATAGGCTGATTGCCCCAGCAGTTCCCTCATCCTATAACCTCAGATTCAGGACCAGGACCTTACTTGCAATACCGCAATACAAAAAGAAAGTGTCTCGATCCTCATTTTCCTACAGAGCACCGCAATTATGGAATAACCTCCCAGACGCCATCAAATCGTCCCCCAGTCTAAAGTCCCTTAACCACTTGGCTGCTATGGACACGCTCAGCGCGTCCAGCCAAGTGGTTCTCCTGTGCTACGGACGCGCTGAGCGCGTCCGAGCACAGGAGGCAGCAATCCGCCGGATTCCGGCGGATTGCTGCGCCCCCCCGGTGCGGGCTGACATCGAAGATGTCAGCCCGTCAATCCGGGAGCCCGGCGGGGACATTAGGTGTCATCGCGGCGACGCGATGACACCTAATGCAGGCGCCCCCCCGCATGTGCGGAGGAGGCGCCTGAAAGGGAGGGGGGAGGTCCTTCGGACCTCTCTCCCTCCCGATCGGCGGCGTTGCGGGGGTTAACCCAGGCACCGATTGGAAGGGCACAGCCTGCCCTTCCAAATGGTACCTGGCATTAACCCCTGGGGAGCCGGATCACGAATCGGCGCTGAAAAGCGCCGGTTCGTGATCCTTTCCCGGAGCTGGCCGACATCTTGGATGTCGGACAAGCCTCCGGGAACTCCCCCTGAGGACTGGCGTCATCGTGCATAGCACGATGACGCCAGTCCTGGAGTTAACCCCTAGCTGCCACCAACGGTGGAGATAGGGAGTTCCAATGAACTCCCTATCTCCCGATCCGTGACAGCTAGGGGTTAATGTTTGGTACTGTTGGATCGGCCAGAGCATGGCCGTTCCAACGATACCAAACACCACTGTGAAAAAAGGTTTTTAAAAAAAATAAAAATTTAAAATAAAAATTAAAAAAAATTCTAAAAAAACAAACAAACAAGTTTTTTGTTTTTTTTGGTTTGTTAATGCAGCAATATTGTTCCCATTTCAATTATAATGTGAACAATGATGCTGCACTAACGATTTTTGTATGCGGTGCGTTTGTTAAAAATCGCGTAATTTTCCCAAAAAAAAATGTAACGAGACCCCATCTCTAATTTTTTTAACAAGCGCACCCCATACAAAATATAACCACAATTGCTCGCATGTTAAAATGTGAAAAAAAAATACTTTACACGTTGTAAATTATTGAAAATTCATATTTTATTGCATTTTTTGTTATAATATACAGACAGGTCATGACGTATACATATAATAATGACATATTATGAATCTGCCGAGTCTGACGGAAACAACGATATATAATATGTCTGGATCATATAATAAAATTAGCCTTCAAAACACGTTTAAACATGATGAGCAAAACCGGTAAAAATGACCTCAGCACAGAGGTGTGAAACGCCTCAGCAGCGAAAGGGTTAAGAGTTCCCCATTAACATACCTCAATAAGGAATGCACCTGTAAACATGTAACACAGTGACTATATACAGAATGCACCTGTAAACATGTAACATAATGACTTTATTTCCTACATATTTATTTTTCTGTTAATCTGTATATTTGGTTTTGTGTTAATATCTTGCATTTTACTATTTAGTATTTCTGTAACCACTCAATGTTCTTGAACCCAGGACATACTTGAAAATTAGAGAAATCTCAATGTATCCTTCCTGGTAAAATCCTTTCTAAATAAATAAAATAAATAAACTGTCTTCAGCAGCTCCCCAGGACCACTGAATGTGGTTGGAGGAAGTCTCGCACTACAGCTGACTTCTCACATTACAAATTCATGCTCTGTTCATACAGTCTTGCTCTATCCCTTGCTAAACAAAAACTTCTTGCCCCTCATTTCCACCTTCTCTGATGATTCCAGACGTTTCACGCATTCACATCTTAGGCTGGGGTCAGACCAGCGCACTTTTAACGTGCGTTCTGGCGCACATAATTACGGCCGCACTAGCAGCAGATGACGGGCAATGACGGCCAATATACGATGTACGGCCGCACAAAAGTCTGGCCGTGCAACGCAAGTGGAATTTGAACGCATTTTTCTGAGAACGCTGAACCGCTAGTACTGACGTACTGAGTGCGCAGCTGCGGCATAGCGGCGTGTGTGCGTGATTAGGAGATGTCAGACGCTGCTAATGTCCAGCCAACATAACGTCCAGACGCAAAGAGTTTTATTGACGATCCGTACAAAATCACGCCCGAAAATGCACGTTGTCTGACCGTTTTTGCGCATTCCGTGAAAAAATACGTCAATACATTCGGACGCACTTTTTCACGTTCGCGGGGAAAAATGCTTTCGTCTGACCCTAGCCTAAATGCATCCCAATCCTACATAACCCTCCATCAACCTTACTGCTGTCAGCTTTGCTGACTACTTCACCGATAGTGATGAGCCGAACACCCCCGAGTTCGGTTCGCATTCGAACTCGAACTTTCCAAATGTTCGAATTCGAACTCGAACGCGAACTCAATACAAGTCAATGGGACTCAAAATTCAATTTTTAGAGTGCCCTCCAAGAGGGCATATATGCTAGATACTTGCCATAAAAGGTGTGTGGGGGTCCGGGCAGTGCCCTGGGGGACAGGAAACAAGGACAAAAAGTAAAAAAAAAAAATGTTTTTAAAGGGACAGTGAGTTTTTCATGAAATAAGGGTTAAAAACAAACACGAAAAATTCCTTCAAATATCGTGCCTAGGAGGTCCCCATAACCTGCCCGTGAAGTGGCGGATTTCTAGGATGCATAGAAACATTTAAAAACAAAAAAATGACGTTTCAAATGTCTATTCATAAACAACTGCTTGGGGCGGCAGTCTGTATGAAAAGAGGAGACATTTTAGGACGCGCAGAAAAAGTTTAGTGATTTTTTTGGCTAAATTATGGTGAAACTTATGCAGGCTTTGGATGAAAGTAACAATAGGTGCTTTAAAATTGGGCTTTTAGCGTCGGCAACAGTGCCGTCACACCGTAACCCCTCTGAGGATATTAATCTGGTACAGGCATCAGTGGCAGTGCACCCAAATATTGTGCCTTTGGTGCCAGGCCAGCACGTGCCATCATACAGTAACCCCTCTGTGGTATTGTGGAAGAGTGCAGGGGTGGACCATGCGGTCAGGGCCGGTGCTAGACTATTTTGCGCCCTAGGCAAGACCAGCTACTTGCACCCCCCCCCAAAAAAAACAAAAAACGACACAACATGAAACTGCTAAATTTCTTTTTATTTAAGAATAAAGTTTGAAAAGCACCAATAGTAAAGGTAAAATATATATAAATAAACTGTATTACACCATTTTAAATTAACTCTATTAAACAAATTAAAATTAACTGTATTGTACAAATATAAATTAACGAAAAAAAAAATAAGAGTTGTCACGTAAGTTTCAATTTCAGACACATCAAAATTTCACTTTGCTTGCCTTGTCCTTTGCAAATTTTCATCATGCGTATATACAATATATATATTGCCCAGGCCAGCTCACATCATGCGTATATATATATTGCCCAGGCCAGCTCACATCATGCTCACAGACAGTCACAGAGGCACCATCATGCGTATATATATTGCCCAGGCCAGCTCACATCATGCGTATATATATTGCCCAGGCCCAGGCCAGCTCACATCATGCGTATATATATATTGCTCAGGCCAGCTCACATCATGCATATATATATATTGCCCAGGCCAGCTCACATCATGCGTATATATATATTGCCCAGGCCAGCTCACATCATGCTCACAGACAGTCACAGAGGCGCCATCATGCGTATATATATTGCCCAGGCCCAGGCCAGCTCACATCATGCGTATATATATATTGCCCAGGCCAGCTCACATCATGCGTATATATATTGCCCAGGCCCAGGCCAGCTCACATCATGCGTATATATATATTGCTCAGGCCAGCTCACATCATGCGTATATATATATTGCCCAGGCCAGCTCACATCATGTGTATATATATTAGACATGTGCACAGCACAAAATTTCGTTTTGAACTAATGGATTAGTACTAAAATGCAATTTATTTAGTTGCTAAAGAAATTCGTTTTCAGTTCTTTAGTATGAAAACTAATTTCATTCTTCCGAAAACCAGTGGATACAATTACCATTGTAGTGGCTCCTCAGAGGGCTGAGATCGCTGCTTGTTACAGTATCTCTTACTCTCAGCACAATGTGGGCCATATTACATAGTTTGTGCCAACTTAACCAGAGCTGTTGTAAACTTCCCAGAGTCATTATAGCCTATGGAGGTTTTCAGTTTACAACAGCTCTGGTTAAGTTAGCACCAACATTGTAATACTGCCCCGTGTCAGGCAAAGCTGTTACAGTAACTGACTGCTGCTCATCACAGCGCTCAGAGTTTCAGTAAAACTAGTAAATAATATTTTTATATATAAGAGGTTAGAACAATATTATTTCCTTGTTTTACTGAAACTCTGAGCGCTGTTACAGTCAGTTACCGTAACAGCTGAGCCTGATACATTCACGGTTATTCAGAGAGCGTGAAAAGCAGGAGAATGAAAAATTCTAGGTCAAAATAGCCGATTTGGAAAGTGAGATGAAAGGGAGAATTTTTCTGGTTTGGCTATTTTGACCTAGAATTTTTCATTCTCCAGTCATTCTCCTGCTTTTCACGCTCTCTGAATAACCCTGATTGTACTGAAAGATAATTTAACAAGCAGCTGATCTCAGCGCTCACAGCCACTGGATTTAAAGGGCTAAAAAAAAGGTTCCTCTCTGTATAATGTTTAGAACATCCTCCTGCATTAATTAATACCCCTCTCTGTATAATGTATACAACATCCACCTGCATTAATTAATACCCCTCTCTGTATAATATATAGAACATCCTCCTGAATTAATTAATGTCCCTCTCTGTATAGAACATCCTCCTCAATTTATACCTTTCTCTGTATAATGTATATAACATCCTCCTGCATTAATACCCCTCTCTGTATAATGTATAGAACATCCTCCTGCATTAATTAATGTCCCTCTCTGTATAGAACATCCTACTGCATTGGCATGTGGAGGGTGCAGAACTTCGGATGTTGCGATGTTGCGCTCTTCATTGCTGGTCTCCTTCACTCATCAATGTAATATCACAAAAAGGACTGAAACTAAAATGTAATGCATTTTATTTTAGTTTCTTTCGTTTTTTGTACTGAGCAGTTTCGTTTCTCTTGAGTCATACGAAAACTAAATTATCCCAAAATTCGGACTAAATCGTTTTAGTACTAAAACGAATGCACATGTCTAATATATATGGCCCAGGCCCAGGCCAGCTCACGTCATGCGTATATATATATTGCCCAGGCCAGCTCACATCATGCTCACAGACAGTCACAGAGGCGCCATCATGCGTATATATATTGCCCAGGCCAGCTCACATCATGCGTATATATATTGCCCAGGCCCAGGCCAGCTAACATCATGCGTATATATATATTGCCCAGGCCCAGGCCAGCTCACATCATGCGTATATATATATTGCCCAGGCCAGCTCACATCATGCTCACAGACAGTCACAGATGCGCCATCATGCGTATATATATTGCCCAGGCCAGCTCACATCATGCGTATATATATTGCCCAGGCCAGCTCACATCATGCGTATATATATTGCCCAGGCCCAGGCCAGCTCACATCATGCGTATATATATATATTGCTCAGGCCAGCTCACGTCATGCGTATATATATATTGCCCAGGCCAGCTCACATCATGCGTATATATATATTGCCCAGGCCAGCTCACATCATGCTCACAGTCACAGAGGCGCCATCATGCGTATATATATTGCCCAGGCCCAGGCCAGCTCACATCATGCGTATATATATATTGCCCAGGCCAGCTCACATCATGCGTATATATATATTGCTCAGGCCAGCTCACATCATGCGTATATATATATTGCCCAGGCCAGCTCACATCATGTGTATATATATGGCCCAGGCCAGCTCACGTCATGCGTATATATATATTGCCCAGGCCAGCTCACATCATGCTCACAGACAGTCACAGAGGCGCCATCATGCGTATATATATTGCCCAGGCCAGCTCACATCATGCGTATATATATTGCCCAGGCCCAGGCCAGCTAACATCATGCGTATATATATATTGCCCAGGCCCAGGCCAGCTCACATCATGCGTATATATATATTGCCCAGGCCAGCTCACATCATGCTCACAGACAGTCACAGATGCGCCATCATGCGTATATATATTGCCCAGGCCAGCTCACATCATGCGTATATATATTGCCCAGGCCCAGGCCAGCTCACATCATGCGTATATATATATTGCCCAGGCCAGCTCACATCATGCGTTTATATATTGCCCAGGCCAATCCCCTGGTGGAGATAGGGGGTTCATTTGAACCCTGATATCTCCAGGCATCTGGGGGGTCATGGAGGGTGTCAATCGAAAGGCCTGAGCATGGCCTTTCAAATGATACCCAACATGACCAGGTATAAAGTAAAAAAAAAAAACATGTATTTTTTTGTGTGTTATTTCTATTAATGCAGCAATATTGTTCACATTTCAATTATAATGTGAACGATGATGCACTAATGATTTTTTTCTATGGGGTGCGTTTGCTATAAATCACGTAATTCCCCCCACAATATGTAACAAGTCCCCATTTCTAATTTTTGTACAAGCGCACCCCATAGAAAACATAACCGTAAACTAGGGACCTGCGAATATTCGAGATTCGATTCGAAATTGAATCGCCGGTCTTATTCGATTCGGATTCGATTTTGAGGCATGATTAGAAAATTATTCGAATCTCTCCGATCGCACGCAGAGCGCGCCTTCCAGACGTGCAGCACATGGCTGCACGTGGCTGGGAAGGAATGGCACGCTCTTAGGCGCTGTCCACCTCAAGTTCCCTTCACAGTGGAGGCTGCGGTGGACTGGAAGGCAGCTGCGGTTGGAGGGAGCTCCTGCAGTGAACAAACTACAGTCTCTGGACGTGATCCGTGATCGGAGGAGGAGAGAGAGAGCTGCAAGGCAAGCAGGCTGAGTCTGTTCTCTGTTGGTGGTGAGTAGTGGTAAAAATAAGTATAAATATCCCTGGCCTGTGAATGTGAAAATGGTGTCACACGTAGCCAGAAGATGGCCGCCGGGGGGGGGCATCCATTCCAGGGGGTCATTCACTACTGTCTGCTGCTCTGTGTGAGATAATTATGGGGGTCACTCACTGCTATCTGCTGCTCTGTGTGGGAGATAATTATGGGGGTCACTCATTGCTGTCTGCTGCTCTGTGAGGTAATTATGGGGGTCACTCACTGGTGTCTGCTGCTCTGTGAGATAATTATGGGGGTCACTCACTGCTGTCTGCTGCTCTGTGAGATAATTATGGGGGTCACTCACTGCTGTCTGCTGCTGTGTGGGAGATAATTATGGGGTCACTCACTGCTGTCTGCTGCTCTGAGATAATTATGGGGGTCACTCACTGCTGTCTGCTGCTGTGTGGGAGATAATTATGGGGTCACTCACTGCTGTCTGTCTGCTGCTATGTGTGGGAGATAATTATGGGGGTCACTCACTGCTGTCTGCTGCTCTGTGGGAGATAATTATGGGGGTCACTCACTGCTGTCTGCTGCTCTATGGGAGATAATTATAGGGGGGCTGCTCTTTGGGAGATAATTAATTATAGGGGGCTGCTCTATGGGAGATAATTAATTATAGGGGGGCTGCTCTATGGGAGATAATTATAGGGGGGCTGCTCTATGGGAGATAATTAATTATAGGGGGCTGCTCTATGGGAGATAATTAATTATAGGGGGCTGCTCTATGGGAGATAATTAATTATAGGGGGCTGCTCTATGGGAGATAATTAATTATAGGGGGGGCTGCCGCTGCTCTGTGTGGGGAGATAATTAATTCGAAGTGAAACATAGTGAAAGGAACACGGTCTTGAATCACACAGATATACAAGCTCCAAAAATATAACACCTCTTTTATTTCCCATTAATAAAACCACATTTTTTTGTAATCAATTTAATTATTTTTTTTGTGACCAATCTGATAAAAAAAAAACAAAGTCATTCATCTTCAGCAAGACTGACCTGTGAGAGTGACGTCTCACTCACACTGTCACACACGGTTCACAGAGGAGGCTGAGGTGAGGTCGGAACTCGGGAGTCGACTAGACGACAGGCGCAGTCGGTCCGTGCGAAGAGGACAACGGTGACGTGTTCGTAGGACAGAGGAGCAATTGGCAGGCTGACGCCTGAGCCAAGTTGGGATGGTGATTGGTGAGTATAATATTTAATTATCAGTATTCCTGTCACCGCCACGTTTATATTGTGCGTCTTTTGCAGGAAGCCAGGTGATGGAATCAATGGATCTAGTCATTGATTCATTCATAGTCACCAGAAGATGAGAATGGCTGCGCGGACTGGAGGGTGGGGGTGGGCCAGGGGCTTAAAAGTAATTCTGCAATATGTAACTAGTATGACTATGATGAACTTACTACTAGTATGATTAAGTTATATGTTATTATTATACTGCAACAAGAGAAATTAATTATATGGGGGCCTGCTCTGTGTCGGAAATAATAAATTATATGGGGGCCTGCTCTGTGTGGGAAATAATAAATTATATGGGGGCCTGCTCTGTGTGGGAAATAATAAATTATATGGGGGCCTGCTCTGTGTGGGAAATAATAAATTATATGGGGGCCTGCTCTGTGTCGGAAATAATAAATTATATGGGGGCCTGCTCTGTGTGGGAAATAATAAATTATATGGGGGCCTGCTCTGTGTGGGAAATAATAAATTATATGGGGGCCTGCTCTGTCGGAAATAATAAATTATATGGGGGCCTGATCTGTGTCGGAAATAATAAACTATATGGGGGCCTGCTGGCTGCTCTGTGAGACTTGGGAGATAAATTATATGTGAAATGAATGTGAAGAATGTTGAAAGGAACATGCACAGATATACAAGCTCCAACTTAGAATATACCCCTTTATTTTCCCATTAATTAAGCCAACTTTTTTTTAAAATACAAATTTTTTATTTCTTTTTGTAGACAAATCAATGATCAAATTCAAAATGTCATCTGTGAAAAATCATTTTTTCACTTATCATTAATTAATCATTAAGCTTCCTTAACTTGCAAAGTATGCAAAAAAGCATTCTCATTGCAAGCTACTGGCACAACGTCCCATCTTTGGTCTCACCTAGAAAGAAAGCATCCGTCCGTGTATCAACAGGCCAAGACCGATGATACAAAGAAGAAAACATTGGTGTCGGCAGTGACACGACGTCATTCACTGCCAATGACAGAAGGCCGTGCTATGAAAAACCAGACTTGCATTTCAGCTTACAGTTTGACACTTGACGCGTCTACTAAAAAAAAGTATGATGCAGCAGTTTGAAGTTTATTGTAGCAGATGGCCGGCCATTTGAGAGTGCAGCAGGAAGTGGATTTAAGAATTTGTGTTTAGTGTTAACTAGTGGCCGCTATCAACCGCCCCACCCAACCACACTGTCGCGTAAGCTTGATGACATGGCAAATAACTTGCACCAGAAGTCAGTGCAGTTCCTCAGGTCTGAAATTAATGACTGCCGACCATCCATCACGTTTGATCACTGGAAGGCTGACAATAAGTCAAATTATTTGGTGCTTACAATACATTACATATCCGAGTCATCGTGGGTAATGCAATCCCGTTGCTTATCTGTGGTCAACCTAGAGAATTTGGAAGCTGACCATACAGCGAGGAAAACTGCTGAAATAATTTCCAACGAGTTTGCTAAGCATGGATTTGGTGAAGAGAAAATCCTATTTGCCACAACAGACACAACAATCACAATGCCTTGTACTGCTAAAATCCTGGACATACAGTGGCATGGCTGTGCTGCTCACATTTTGCAGCTGACTATAAATGCAGCATTGGACGTTCAAAGAACAGTAAAAAATCTTATAGGCTGTTTGCATTACATTGCTGGGTTTTTTCACTCTTCAACTGTGGGACAAGCTGTATTGACAAAATATCAAGATGATAAGGGCTTACCCGAATCCAAACCACCACTTGATGTTACAACGCGTTTCAATAGTACATATCTGCTGATGGATTGGGTTTCTAGAAATTATGAGTCAATTTCTTTGGCCCTCGTCGATTGTGCAATGAACAAAAAGTGCGCACGAAGCCCTCCACAACCACTTTCAACACAGTTGCAAGATACGCTGAAGAATGTTCTCCCATTACTCAAACCAACAGCAGAGGCTACAACAATTTTGAGTGCTGACACGCATGTAAGCGTTAGTTTGATTATACCATGTATTTCGGTTCTAAAAGAAGAGCTTGCCAGTGCCACTCTTGCTACGCCTGGCATTCAATGCTTTCGTAATGAGCTTTTACGTCAACTGAATACGCGATTTGATTTGTCCAAAGACTACCTATTAGCAGCCACTTTCATTGACCCCAGATTCAAAACTGTGTTATTCCCTGAACATCAAGTGACACAAGCAAAAGTTTACATAGAGAATATTGCACTGTCGACGTCTTCACCACCTTGGCCTACTACGAGCAATAGCTCCTCCGGTGCACCTGAATCCAATGCCCAGACGAGTGCCACCGATAGCGCCGTACAGTTTGAGTCAACTGTTGTCAACAAGTCCAGTCATAAAGGAAGCCTGCTCGATTCCGTGTTTAAAAAAGTAGACGATGCAAAGAAAGAAGAAGCCACCAGCACCTGGTCAACGGCTCAACAACTTGAAAGTGAAGTCAGTGCATATTTGAAGCAGCCCATAAGTGAACGTGATAGTGATCCGTTGCAGTATTGGAAGGAAAATAAAAGTATCCTACCACTGTTGTCTAGTGTGGCGCGCAACTTACTTGCTATACAAGCAACGAACTGTTCATCAGAAAGGGTTAATTCAGTTGGCGGACAAATAATAACAGATCTTCGCTACAACCTCTCGAGAACTAATGCAGAAACTCTGATTTGGGCTCGGAATAACAAAGATTTACTACTATTTTGACAAATATTGACATGTTAGTAAAGCAGGCACGTGCCGTCAGGGTAGGCAGGTGAGGCAGAGCCTCGCACACGGTCACCTGCCATTAAGCCAGCGTTAAAATAATAAAAGAAACTTAGCTTTGTCCTCTGTCAGTCTGCCTTTTCCTCTGTGCGCATTCTTTTACAGCCTACGCAATTTGCATGGCGGTTGTATGCTTCCCCGCTATGCAAATCACGTAGGCTGCTGCTGCCTGCTGCTCAGGAGGTCTGCAGCCACGCGTCTGTTCGAATAGGAACACACGCGCGCTGCCTACTTCCTGAGCACTGCTCAAATGTTAGTAAAGCAGGGACATGCCTTCAGGGTAGGCAGGTGAGGCAGAGCCTCACTCATGGTCACCTGCCATTAAGCCAGCGTTAAAATAATAAAAGAAACTCAGCTCCTGCTCCACGCTCCCCCAATGTCGGCTTTGTCCTCTGTCAGTCTGCCTTTTCCTCTGTGCGCATTCTTTTACAGCCTACGCAATTTGCGTAGCGGTTGTATGCTTCCCCGCTATGCAAATCGCGTAGGCTGCTGCTACCTGCTGCTCAGGAGGTCTGCAGCCACCTGCCGTCTGTTCGAATAGGAACACACGCGCGCTGCCAACTTCCTGAGCGCTGCTGGAAAGGTCGTCAGAGCCTCAGAGGCCCTGACAGAACAATGGAATAGCTTGGACCAATGGGAAAGCACCATTGGTCCAAGCCATTCAAAAAAAACACCTGCATTGAAGGCTGGCATCTGATTCAATATCTAATAAACCGTTGCTTATGATATTCTGCAGTAAAGAGTCTCTTTATTTCTAGATTTGTTTGTATTTTTTAAGCATTTTTTATACTTTTTTCAAAAATAATTTTTTTTGCGAACTCGAACCGAACACGCCAAAAAGTTCGAAGTTCGCGATTTTGCGAATGTCCAAAGTTCAAATCGAACTCCGAACTGATCGAACCGAACAGCTCATCCCTATTCACCGATAAGATTAACCACCTTAGACTATAAATCTTGTCATGGCCCTCCTCCCCTTGCCATTTAACCTCACTCACTGTGCCCTCACTCCCTGCCTGCTCCTCTACCATGTCTTTCTGTCCCATAATCTTTTAAGAGGAAATCTCAGTACTTTGCATGTCCTCCTGAAATACTGCTTGTCCTCCTGATCCCTTCCCCTCTCACCTTACTTACTCTGTTTTACCAATTATTGTCCGTACTTGCACTCAAATTTTCAGCCTCCCTCTTCCCATGTGACATCTTCCTCTCTGCACTCAAGCATGCTCTGCTTACCCTCATTGTAATGAAGTTGTATCCTGGCCCTACCTTATTGTCTATCTACTGTTTCAACTCTTTACTTCCCTTTGCCTTTAAAATCCTAGAACATCTGCTATATACTCAGCTTACTGGTTTCCTTGATGCCAGCTCCTTGCTTGACCCACATCAGTCCAGTTTCTGCTCCCAGCACTCTACTGAGACTGCTCTGACCAGGGTGACTAATGACTTTGTTGCTGCTAAACCCAGATGTCTCTCTGCCTATTCTTCTAGATCAGTGGTTCCCAACCCTGGTCCTCAAGTACCGTAACAGGTCAGGTTTTCCAGATATCTGAAGCACAGCACAGGTGATATGATTTGCTGCTCAGTGATTGCAGGATTCAGTCTGAAATTACCCAAGGGAATCCTTAAAACCTGGTCTGTTAGGGGTACTTTAGGACCGCGGTAGGAAACCACTGTTCTAGATCTTCCTGCTGCTTTCAATACAGTCAGCTACACGTTTCTACTCTTCACGCTGCATCAGAGGCAACGCTGTCTTCAGGTTTTCTCCCTATCTTTCTCTTTGCTCCTTCAGTGTCTCCTTCGCAGGTGCCTCTTCTTCGCCCCCACTTCCTCTTTCACTTGGGGGTCTCCCCTGATCAGGGGAGCTGGGGCAACTCTACACATCCTGGGCATTTTAAAAAGCTAATATTATCAGGATGAGTAAAGTGTTCCTTTAACTAACTTGCAATAGTGCGTACTAGTAGATATACTTATATAGATATTGGATTAAGAAGATACATCTTTATTTCTGATTAAATAATCAATAAGGTGTAACACCCCCCCCCCCTCCACTTCTTGTGAAAGAACATCTAGGAATATATTATATGAAGGTGAAAAGTCCATGTTTTATCGTATATCTGTCAAAAATGTAAATGTCTCCTTTGATCAAACTTGCAGTTTATTCTAAAGAAAGTTGTCAGGTTTAGTTGGATTTTTTTAAAGGATGAACAGAAAACACATGAATATTTAGCAAGGGGTATTGTATCTAGGGCAGCATCAGTATTAATATTAATAATCTTGTTAAACGCAACATCGGGACCTCCATTCGAGGAAAAACCTATGCAGCAAGGGTTACTTTCCAGCTAATTAGAATGAAAGCGTTTTCACAGAAGAGGAATAAAGCATTATAAAAATATCCTGATAAAAAGCAAGAAAACAAGTATTTTGGTTATGTCAATAGATTGAATAAAATACATTCCTGCATGCAATAAATAATATTAAAATAGAATAAGTTTATTGTTACAGAATTGCGATAAAACATCGCGAAATGTTCTATTTTTTTTAATGTAAAACTCAAAAAATTGTCCTTTTAGGGTTCTATCCTGACCTAGCCTGTAATGAGGCGCGTAACTACCAGGGGTGCCACGGCACCCGGGCCCTTGAGTCTGGGGGGGACCCACAATTGACTGCCTGGGCGAGGGCATCGCTTTGTGCCTGGCCCAGGGCCATGTATGTGGCCTCATGTGGAGCTGGGGCCGGTGCCATGCCTTGGGGGTTGGGACCCAGGCCTCGTCTGGAGCCCTGGGGCCAGGGACTGGGCCACACGGTTGCCATAGCCTCGCCTTGGCTCTTCCACTGGATGAAGAGGAATTTTGCCCCTCCCTGCAAAAGAAGTTAGGAAAGATAACAAGTATATATTTTTTTAATATTATAAATTATGTGAATATAATTTTTATATTTATCGTAATTGTATTTAAATTAAGTAAATATTATTTTGATATATTCTTTTCTATATATTTTATACTTATTTCTGAGCTTTATTTTGGAGCTCTGTGTTACGTTCATACACCCTGCACATTACTGAGTTTTATTGCTGTGGAGCTCTGTGATACGCTCATACACACTGCGCATTACTGAGTTTTATTGCTGTGGAGCTCTGTGATACACTCATACGCATTGCACATTACAGAGTTTTATTGCTGTGGAGCTCTGTGATACACTCATACGCATTGCACATTACAGAGTTTTATTGCTGTGGAGCTCTGTGATACGCTCTTACACACTGCACATTACTGTGAGTTGTATTGCTGTGGAGCTCTGTGATACATTCATACACACCGCACATTACTGGGAGTTTTATTGCTGTGGTGCTCTGTGATACGCTCATACACACTGCACATTACTGTGAGTTTTATTGCTGTGGAGCTCTGTGAGATATACATAGTGCACATTACATTAAAAATGAGATGAACTGAAGTGGTCCTAGTGGACCTGGAAAACAAAATGGGACACTGATTGTCTAGAGTCGACATTGTGGACCTGAAGGGGTCCAGTGCACGGGGACAGTAGGGGGGGGAATATGTTTTCGCCTAGGGTAGAGGGGGGCCCATCATGGATTCCCGCACCTGGACCGTGAGGTTTCTAGTTAAGTTCTAGCTAATAATGAACGACTAAAGGGAAAAGTCTGTGCAAACCGATAACCCTTAGCTGCTCCCTGTTACCGGCTCTGTTACAAGTGAGCCATTATAGAAAGGAAAAAGAGCCACTAAGAGTTGCCAGTGGTGGCACACAACCTCTAATATCATCTCCTGGACTCCATAGGACTCAACTAAGGTAAGAGTTGCCCTGCTGAAGGTTGAGCTGGAAGGGTGGAAATGCATTTGGTCTCAGTTTCCTCCTGCACACGACCAGAGGAAGTGGCGAGTCAGTGTGTGATCAGCGGCAAGTAAGGGATATTTTTGGGCTAGTTATTGTTATACGTTAAGTGGTTTTGCTTTTGCAAAATCCTTTAACACCAGTGTATCTGGGCTGGTATTCTTTTTTTTACATACATATCTCCTGATACGGCGCAATCAATGCGTTATGGTGTCCTTGCATCTCCCAATAATGTAATATTTATCGAAGCTCCAACGAGCATAAAACAAAATACAGAGCGGTGAAGCGACTGGAGGAGCCCTGTCATCCATGGCCGCCTCCCTGAGTGGAGACAATATACCCTTCCAGAGTTATGAAAATATTTCACGGGGCACGTCCTGACCGCCGAGCGAAATGGCCGCGTGATCGGAAAGCTCCACAGCCAGAGCCGGCTCCGACCTCACAGCACACCATCAAACCCACGATGGTCAAACCCCGCAAGCCTCCACACACCCCTGGACCGCCGGAGACCGTGACCGACGCTCGCCCGGGCTCCATCAGGCAGTTCTTGGCCCCAACAAGGAGGCCGCGGACCCGGCAGCGGCATCCAAGATGGCGTCCGCACGCGACGCTTCGACCCCCAGCTCTCCAAACCGATCCGAAACAGGACATGCAGGTGAGCGCTGGGACCCCCCGCCAGACCTACATATGCTCCTCCGCTCCCTCCCCACCAGGGAAGACCTGGCGAACTCGATAGCCGGTCTACAGACCTTGCTGCTCTCTGAGATCAGGGGCCTGCGCGACGACCTTAACGGCCTACAGGACAGGATCACACAGGTAGAGGTGTCCCAGGCCCGCCAGCAAAAAATCTCTGCTACCCACGACTCGGCACTGGCAACCCAGCATGACGCTGTACAGGCCCTGGCCAGGCACGTGGAAGACCTTGAGAACAGAGGCCAAAGAAATAACTTCAGAGTTAGGGGTCTCCCTGAAAGCGAAAATTCGCCCGCAGATTTGCGCCACACACTCACTCGACTGTTTAACGAACTACTGGACAGGGATCCCTCAACGGGCATAGAGTTTGAAAGATGCCACTGTGCTCTGCGCCCCCGTGGCCCGCCTGATGCACCACCCAGAGACGTAATCTGCTGCCTACTCCGGCACATGGTTAAAGAGGACATCATGTCGGCCGCGAGCGAGACGCGCTCTATTGTATTCGAAGACACCAGCGTCTCACTGTTTCAGGGCCTGTCACTCGCCACGTTGCAGTCACGACGCCTCCTGAAGCCACTTACCTCGGCCCTCCAGGCACAAAACCTCCAATATAAATGGCTGTTCCCGTTTGGGATACAGGTCCGCTCTCAGCACGGACCCATTGCACTTCGCACTGGCTCGGATCTACCTGCCTTCCTGGAAGCCCTCTCTCTCCCACCGGACACTCTACTAACTTGGCCGGACCTCACGGTGATGTACTCCTCCCCGCCGGGACCACCCGCGCGGCAGCAAAAACCGCGTCGCCGTCAACGTTCAACGTCCCAATCCTCATCGCAAACTTCGAACAGACCGGGAAACAACTGACAACACCCTGTGACTCTCAATACGGCCTGTCCTGCCTTAAGTATAATTACTGGCCTGCCAGTACAGAAGATAGTCCAAGACACTGACACGAGGGCCTGGCACCTCACCGGTATACCTAATATATACCCGGACCCTGATCCTCGCCTCCCGCCTGAATCCGACGCACCGACACGCTGCTGGACTTCACTACACGGTCATGTATCCTTTATCTTTTACCACGCAGCTCTGGGCTCGAACCGCACTGGCTGCAGCAGTGGTGGGAGGTAACACGCCTGGGCTTGGCCTGGTCCAGAGGCGTCGCAAGATAAGACTGTAGCCACTGGCGGAAAGGCTGCGGACTCCGTGGTCCATGGCTCCCGGCCCTTCGCAGACCCACACACTCGGTCAGAGCCGGCAGGCAAGCGGCGAATCCGACACTCTGTTCCAATTGTTTACTGTTTAGTACAGAAAAAATGGCGTCGCGCCCATACTCACTTATTTTCGGAGCGGCAGCAACTGCCAGGAGTAACAGCCCAGTCAATGTATAAAACATAACCAGGAAAAAGAGTGTCATCTGCGCTCGTTTCTATGTGTTCCATGTACAACAAAAATGGAGGTTTTTGTTTGTTTCAATGGCCATTGCAACGTAAGCCCACTCGCCACTTCAAGGCACCTCTTTAGAGTGGGTACCTAACAATTGTAACCAAAAGGCTGCTCTACTGAGCAGCTCCAAGCCCCTCCAGCTGCTTTTCAGCCAAGGACAGACAAAGATGGTGTCTCATCTTTGTCTCTCCTTGGCTGAAAAGCAGCTGGAGGGGCTTGGAGCTGCTCAGTAGAGCGGCCTTTTGGTTACAATTGTTAGGTACCCACTCTAAAGAGGTGCCTTGAAGTGGCGAGTGGGCGTACGTTGCAATGGCCATTGAAACAAACAAAAACCTCCATTTTTGTTGTACATGGAACACATAGAAACGAGCGCAGATGACACTCTTTTTCCTTGTTATGTTTTATACATTGACTGGGCTGTTACTCCTGGCAGTTGCTGCCGCTCCGAAAATAAGTGAGTATGGGCGCGACGCCATTTTTTCTGTATTTATGTATATCATGCTTGTAACACCAGTCCGTCGTTCTGCAGCTGTTCCTCTTTCCATGTTTTTGTTTTTGATCCCAAATGGGAAGTGTTTGGTGCGTGTATAAATAAAACCCACCATCTTTGTCTCTCCTTGGCTGAAAAGCAGCTGGAGGGGCTTGGAGCTGCTCAGTAGAGTGGCCTTTTGGTTACAATTGTTAGGTACCCACTCTAAAGAGGTGCCTTGAAGTGGCAAGTGGGCTTACGTTGCAATGGCTATTGAAACAAACAAAAACCTCCATTTTTGTTGTACATGGAACACATAGAAACGAGCGCAGATGACACTCTTTTTCCTTGTTACGTTTTATACATTGACTGGGCTGTTACTCCTGGCAGTTGCTGCCGTTCCGAAAATAAGTGAGTATGGGCGCGACGCCATTTTTTCTGTATTTATGTATATCATGCTTGTAACACCAGTCCGTCGTTCTGCAGCTGTTCCTCTTTCCATGTTTTTTTTTTGATCCCAAATGGGAAGTGTTTGGTGCGTGTATAAATAAAACCACCATCTTTGTCTCTCCTTGGCTGAAAAGCAGCTGGAGGGGCTTGGAGCTGCTCAGTAGAGCGGCCTTTTGGTTACAATTGTTAGGTACCCACTCTAAAGAGGTGCCTTGAAGTGGCGAGTGGGCTTACGTTGCAATGGCCATTGAAACAAACAAAAACCTCCATTTTTGTTGTACATGGAACACATAGAAACGAGCGCAGATGACACTCTTTTTCCTTGTTATGTTTTATACATTGACTGGGCTGTTACTCCTGGCAGTTGCTGCCGCTCCGAAAATAAGTGAGTATGGGCGCGACGCCATTTTTTCTGTATTTATGTATATCATGCTTGTAACACCAGTCCGTCGTTCTGCAGCTGTTCCTCTTTCCATGTTTTTGTTTTTGATCCCAAATGGGAAGTGTTTGGTGCGTGTATAAATAAAACCCACCATCTTTGTCTCTCCTTGGCTGAAAAGCAGCTGGAGGGGCTTGGAGCTGCTCAGTAGAGTGGCCTTTTGGTTACAATTGTTAGGTACCACTCTAAAGAGGTGCCTTGAAGTGGCAAGTGGGCTTACGTTGCAATGGCCATTGAAACAAACAAAAACCTCCATTTTTGTGTACATGGAACACATAGAAACGAGCGCAGATGACACTCTTTTTCCTTGTTACGTTTTATACATTGACTGGGCTGTTACTCCTGGCAGTTGCTGCCGTTCCGAAAATAAGTGAGTATGGCGCGACGCCATTTTTTCTGTATTTATGTATATCATGCTTGTAACACCAGTCCGTCGTTCTGCAGCTGTTCCTCTTTCCATGTTTTTGTTTTTGATCCCAAATGGGAAGTGTTTGGTGCGTGTATAAATAAAACCCACCATCTTTGTCTCTCCTTGGCTGAAAAGCAGCTGGAGGGGCTTGGAGCTGCTCAGTAGAGTGGCCTTTTGGTTACAATTGTTAGGTACCCACTCTAAAGAGGTGCCTTGAAGTGGCAAGTGGGCTTACGTCGCAATGGCCATTGAAACAAACAAAAACCTCCATTTTTGTTGTACATGGAACACATAGAAACGAGCGCAGATGACACTCTTTTTCCTTGTTTACTTTTTAGTGTTATACTGTTTATTGACTACTGTTGTCTTGTTTACGGAACCTTGACACGTCATCGCTCGGCGCTCGTTACTACCTCCCCGAGATAGTGCCTTTGGGCCATAGTCCCCCTTTGTAGTGTAACTACCCTCCGTCGCCTGTGCGGTAGGACTAGATTACACTTGGCACAAACTCATTGATTTGAACCTTCCCTCCACCCCCCCACCCACCTACTTCTTCCCGAGTCATCCACTCGCTCAGACGCTAACACCCCCCATCGACAACTCACATGGCCTCACTCCCCCGCCCCCTTAAAGTCCTTACCATCCACGCCAAAGGGTTAAATCTCCCAGAGAAAAGGCACTCAGCCTTCAGAGAATTCCGCTCCTACCACGCTGATGTGGTCCTCATTGAAGAGACCCACTTCCCTCACGACGGAGCCCCACGACTTCGCAGTCAGAAATTCCCTCTGGGGTTCTTTAGCAAGGTAGCAAGGTAAGGTTTGTGGCACGGCGGTCCTGGTATCTAGAGACATCCCACTCAATGTCACCGATACGAAACTTGACACGGACGGGCGTTACACCTTTGTTAGGGGTACAATAGAAGACCAACCATACACCTTTGCCTCTATATACCTCCCGAACCGGAAACAACATCACACGCTCCGTTCCATACTGATGACTTTAGCAGACTTCCAGGAGGGGGTACTGGTACTAGGAGGGGACCTCAATCTCCCTTTGGACGTCCGACTTGACACTTCCAGGGGGGTATCTAGTATCCCGCATACGGTGCTTCGGCAAGCGCAAGCCTCCTTACACGCTCACCGCCTTGTTGATTGCTGGCGCACACTGCACCCTACCACCAGGGACTACACTCACTTCAGCTCACCCCACCACTCCTACTCTAGGATAGATAGTGTCTTCCTCCCCTTCGGGCACCTCCGCCTCTTAGAATCAGCAACTATAGGCCCCTTGACATGGTCCGATCATAACCCAGTGATCATCACTATTCACTCGCCCCTAATACGGCCCGGAGAACGGCTTTGGCGCCTCAACGAGACCCTTATTGCCGACCCACTGTTCAAAGAGGAACTCACTCAGTTGTTGCGCAATTACTTCACAGAAAACGCCCCCTTAGACTCCACACCTCAGATCATTTGGGAAGCTCACAAAGCGGTGATAAGGGGATACCTCATACAACAAGGCTCGCTGAAAAAGAAAGCGTACACGTCCACACTTGAATCCCTCCTCCAACGCATCCATGCCCTAGAGCAGACACATAAAAATCACATAGATGACGCGAGCTACGCCTCCCTTCTGGAGCTTCGGACTGAACTCCAATCCCTACTCAATGTTAAAGCCCAGAAAGCTTTTCTAGCGACTCGCAGACTCTTCCACGAACATGGTAACAAATGCGGGAGGTTACTAGCCCACGCCCTCAGATCCCACAGACATAAATTGTACATCTCCAAACTCCGCACACCCCAAGGATCTCACGTCACGCTACCCCGGGACATGATTGCGCTGCTTCAGGACCATTTCCATCACTTATACAACCTCCCCCAGGAGGAGGGTAGTACCCCCCTCCCTCTTTAATGCTCCAGTTCATACGCAAACATGTCCATACTAAACTGTCCCTACTTCAGCGAACAGCATTGGAATCGCCTTTCACTATAGAAGAACTGTCGCAAACAGTCAAAAAAACACCTACAGGCAAAACCCCAGGACCAGATGGGTTATCCCTACGGTACTATAAAGTATTTTTCCCCTCCCTTGCCCCGGCGTGGCTCGCTGCTTTTAATACGCTGATTCAGAGGTCACACTCCCTGCCACCGCAAACACTAGCGGCCACTATCACCCTTATCCCGAAGCTGGGAAAAGACCCAGATGTCTGCGCGAATTACCGCCCCATATCGCTGCTTAACCAAGATATCAAGCTATTTGCAAAAGCCATTGCCTTGAGATTAGCCCGCTATGTCCCTGGGCTGGTACACCCCGACCAGGCGGGTTTCGTGCCGGGCAGGGAAGCAAGGGATAATACTGTGCGAGCGATCAACCTGATACACTCGGCCTCCCTTCCCAAATCCGAACCCATACTCCTGCTCTCCACGGACGCCGAGAAGGCGTTCGACCGAGTACGGTGGGCCTTTCTCTTCCAAACACTGCGCTGCATGGGCTTTGGCCCCAATCTTATGACCTGGATTGGTGCCCTCTACTCATGCCCTTCGGCCAGAATTAATCTGAACGGCATCCTCTCCCCCTCGTTCCCTATCCGGAACGGAACACGGCAGGGATGCCCCCTTTCCCCGATGCTGTTTGCCCTCTCCCTAGAACCTCTTTTACAAGCAGTCAGGACAGATACCTCAATACACGGTGTGACGGTGGGACTGCAACACCACAAGGTTGCCGCGTACGCGGACGACCTGTTGTTCTTCATTCGCCAACCCCTGATGACCCTACCATCCCTTACAGCACTCCTACGCGAATACAGCTCGTATAGTCACTACAAAATCAATATGACAAAATCTGAGATCCTGGGGGTGAACATCCCACCTTCAACACGCACGCAGCTGCAGACAGCATTCCCGTTTAGATGGCGCAACTCTGCGATCAAGTACTTAGGCGTCCAACTGACCTCGGACTTGTCTACACTGTACTCAACGAACTTCCTCCCCTTGCTGCAATCCATTTCCTCGGACCTGGCGTCCTGTGCCTTCCCCCATGTCACCTGGTTTGGCCGCATCAACGTCCTAAAAATGAATATCCTACCCCGCATACTGTACCTCTTCCAGACCCTACCGATCACTATACCTAGACTGTTCTTCAGCTCCCTGCAGTCGATCTTTATCACGTATGTGTGGAACAGCCGCCAACCCCGACTTAAATTTAACCTTTTGACTGCCTCGAAACTCAAGGGTGGCCTGGCCCTACCCAACCTTAAGCAATATTACCAAGCTACACATTTACTTCGCATCTCAGAATGGTCGAACAACCCCTCCCAAAAGCTCTGGATACCCCTAGATGGAGACCTCGCTGGCGGTGACCTAGCCTCACTCCTGTGGCTTCTGGGCACTGCCACGAAATACACGCCCCCTTCACACCCCACCGTCTCTGCTACCCTTAAAATCTGTAAATCCCTCCAACATTCCACGACAATTCCCCCATGGCCCTCCCCCCTCCTCCCTGTCGATCGCTTTCCTGTATTCTCCAGACATGTCCGCCCCGCTCAGGACGGGACCCAGCAGATCCGAGCCTCACTGTACATTGACGGAGACACATTCAAACCTCCAGCAGATATCCCACTGCCTTACCCACACTCATTCTTCACATGATTTCATCTGCACCGCCTGACCACGTACTTGCGCACCTTGGCACAGCCGTCCGCCTTTACACGACCCCTCACTCCTTTTGAAATGCTGATACAACGCCCCAGCGCCCTGCCCCATGGTATATCCCTCCTCTATGGCCTGCTTAGTGACCTGACCTGCCCCGAGCCCCCTTATAGGGCCAGATGGGAGGCTGACCTTCAGCAGCCCTTCACAGATGACGAATGGGATAAAATTACCACCCTTGCCACAAAATGCTCCATAGCCAGCAGAACGCAGGAAACGGCCTATAAACTACTATCGAGATGGTATAAACCTCCCGCGCTGATTGCCCACTATGACACCCGAACTGATGGCTCCTGCTGGAAATGTCATGCTCCCCATGCCAACATGCTCCACATGTGGTGGTCCTGCCCGCATCTTCAACCATTCTGGCGCACAGTACATAACACCATCTGTAAGATCTCCACTATACCCCCTGACTTTTCGCCTGCCCCGATGCTTCTGCACCATACGGTTCTGTCGGTGGGAGACTATGCAAATTCACTGGACATCAGACTTTTGAACGCGGCCAAGGCAGTTATTCCCCGACATTGGAAATCGTCCACAGCCCCCTCCATTAAGGAATGGGTACAGGAACTACACGAACTCCGCAACATCGAAGACCTTCTCCACCGAGCGGCAGGCACCACAGACAAACATTTGCGCCGATGGTATTACTGGCCGGCCGCCTGCCCTCCCACAGTTAGCCCTCCCACTACATGAGACTGTAGGACTTGAGTAGCAGTTGTGGTATGCAAGAGAATCAAAAATGTACTCTAGCATTTGAGGATTGCAGCTTAAAGGAATGAAACTCACTACTCCAAGGGACGTGGATCCCTCACCCACCATGACTCCTGGAAACCCCCCCCCTCTGCCCCCCAACCTCCCTCACCCCCCCCCCACTTTCACCCCCACTTCCCAATCCCCCAGACAGTTATTATGTACTTCCCTGAAGGTTCCCAAACATGCCTACTGAACGCACCTCTACGTTACTGCCGAAAGAATACGGATGCATGCATTTTATATTGTATCATTGATGTACAACCTTTGTTTATGGCACCCTTTAATTTTCAATAAAAATTTGTTACAATAAAAAAAAAAAATACAGAGCAACACAATTATGGTGCAGTATATTTCATCAAGAAGTTACAAATATAAAATTTTTAGCGATTTTACACTCACAAATACAGAGCCCATGCACTGGCACTGAGTGGGTCCATGCCTGCGGGTTATTGCCTTCTTATTTCTTAGGTGACCCCCACCTTGTATGAAGTCTTTCATCCAAAAACATGCAATAAAAGCAGAAAGAAAGGGGACTCTCCTTGCGCAGATCTGCTTTTCAGCGAACCTTTCCTGAAGTACTGTGTTCAACCTTGAACATGCAGTCTTTTTTTAAACACTGGCTTGATATGAGACAAACGACTACGCAATAAGTCATTATTCTCTGGCTGGCTGCTAATTCACGCTTCCTATACTATGCGCGTTAAAGCAACACTCTACTAAAAAGTAGTCCCTTTTTTTGCCCATAAATAATGTCAGCAGCCTTTGTCCAATTTTTCCCTACTTTTCAGGTGAATCTACTCACCTTTAGTCCCTCGGTGCACCGCAGCTTGTACTCTTCTGCTCAGAGAATCCCGAAACCGAAAGTCCCTGAGTCTTTTCTGCGCTACTTCCGTAGTGAAGGAAATGCAAATTGTGCACCACATCAGGACTTGTGAACATGTATGTGGCAAAAATAAGGCGTCCCTTAAAGACCAAGGGCAATATTCCAAAGTTGCTGCTAACCTAAGCAGAGCTATTGTAAACATAACAATTCCATAGGCTATAATGGCTCTGGTAAGTTTACAACAGCTCTGGTTAAGTTAGCACCAACTTTGGAATATGGCCCAATACATCTTCAGCTCGATGGGGTGGTTATGGAGAAAGGAAACTATATATCCCTGAAGATTTGAAACCGTTGTAGTTTTCTTAAAGCACGGTGTCATAGATGAGATTCCACCTGATGCCTGACAATCACAGATCCAGAGAATTACATCTCCTGGCTCATATCCCATGCGTGCTGTTAAGGATGTAGGCACCTGCTGGTGGAGAGCAATCCATCTCCGACATAAACATTATGTTATTTTTCCACTTCTGTTTGTTTTGTTGTGAGTGCATGTTGCAACTATATTTTATAAATGTGGGATGTTAGTCAAATACCCCTGCTCTATTAAATATCATTTTTTACGCCTTAATTTTGTGCTCTTGATACACCTTATCTAGACATACACCTAAAGATTTTGTATAAACCTTCTCTTTATGCGCGATATGTTGTCAGTCATTCATTTTGGTGCTTGTATCACTGCAAAAGATACAAAAAGTATAGGGTATCACTCAGAATTCTTGCACGGATAAACATTAATTTAACGCTTACATTGGCCAGTGCCGTGTAGATAAGGTGGGAAAAAAATATTTCTGCTGAACAGAAAAAGAAGCACGAGCTGTAACATTCATATACAATGAAGCACACAATGGAATTTCAGGTGACTGCGGTGTTTTTTCTTGTTTCATTTTTTGATACCTCTCTATGCCCCTCTTGTGCCGAGAAAGAAGACCCTCTACATATGACAAGCAGCCAGTACCTTCATGTTTCCCCTTTCAATTCTGACGCTGTCTACCCTTTCAGATTGTCTTCTCATTGAGAACCTGTGCCGCTCTGAGCACGCAGAGCTTGTCACATTCAAAGCCTGGCTGTGCATGAAGTGTCAGGGCTGCTGAACAATGAGAAATACCTTCTCTGCCTAATAATCACCCTCCTGCTTTGAATGTTAGAACTGCAAAGGAAGGCATAAGTCAAAGCCTGCTCTATTCCAACCTTTCTGCAAACATCCACCGGGCTGTCACAAGAAACCGCACTGATTCTTGTCCTCGGCGCAGCCGCCTGTGAATGGAGATTTGTAATGTATTATTAACCTACAGTGCTTAAAAAAGTGTTCTTGCCGTCAATCTGTTGTTGTGCCTCTTTTTACCTTTTAGTGATTTATTCAATTCCTGAATTTTTTATTCCTGGGATTATATATTCATATGCAAACTGAATGTTCTTGTACATCAGGGGTTCCTATTCCAATCCATCAGTTAATATTAATGAGTGAGCCATTAAGTATATCAGCCCCACTCCTTAATGCTAACAGCTCCCATATTAATCCAAGCTGAGCTGCCGCTTCGGCTTCGGTTTACTATACATGAACATTTGCTGTACTTTGTATAGGAAGCGCTAATGTTGAGGAAGATGCGCAATATGGAGAGAATCCAAGGTTACTCATAGGGGTCTAGTCCTAAAATAATGAGTGCAGGAAATCTCCGAGATAATTTGCTCTTCAATTAACCATTGACATGCTGCCCACCACTGCACATGCATATTTTATATCATTGTTTAAACATTAAGATAGGCTTAGGATTCCCAAAAACCCAGCTTAATTGTATTACATATCACATAGGAAACATACGGGGCTCTATTACATTCTTCACGCAAAAACGCATGGTAAACGCGTGAATTTTTCCGCAAAGCGTCAAATGTTAACGCGCGTAAATCAACGCTGGTATTACTATCCTCGCGCATTTTTTCATCCGTCAAAAAATAACGCGCGTAAAACGGACGCGCAAAAACGTGCACGCAGTAACGTTGCGTGCAGAAGTCAGTGTGCGAACTGTTTTTTTCACGCAATTCAGCCAATCAGAATTAAGAACCTTAATTGTCTCATGTTAAGTTTTTGCGCCTGTCAAAGTCAATCTGCGCATATATGCTGCATCAATAAAAAAACACTCACACGACTTCTCAATTTTATTGTTTGGTATGTGTAGAATGTGTAACTATACTTTGCTGCGTATTTTTTTTTGGGCTGGTGTATTTGGTTTCGGCCAGGTTGATAGAATTTGCCGTTAACACCAGCTTTTAGGAGTTGCTAATATTATGCGCGCAAAGGCTGTGCGTTACAAACTGCGCATAGATTGTAATACCATCCGCATACCAGCGCACAAACGCATTTGCGCTCACAATGTTAAGTATAGGACGCGCAAAGTACAGTACGCTCGCGCAGCGTTTGCGCAGGTTCACCCGCGGTAGACGTATACGTGCGTTTGTTGCGCTGAGATTGTAATACGACGTTCAGCGCAAAGTGTTTTGCCCCACGTGTTAATGCGTTTTTGTGCACACGTTAACGTTTGCGTGAAGATTGTAATAGGGCCCATGATTTGAACCAAATAAAAGCTTCTCTGTGTGTGGGCCTTAAGGGAACTTCGTTCCCTCTGAGAAAATAGTTGAGGAACTGCATTCCCAGGCACTCCTGCTTGACTTCACCTCTGGTTAGTCGCTGTTTTCACCTGCAGCTGGTATTGAAAAAAAGTATCACCTGCCACAAGTTCGTATTATTTGATCTTCGTTCTGCAAAATCATTTACCACAGAAAAAAGAATAGCTAAACAATTACCTTTTTCTCCTTCACCAGTGAAGAAAAGGAGGTGATCGGTCTCCTCTGGCCAAAAGAGGAAGGACACGAAGTGCAAACAGATCTGCAGTGTCCTTCTTTCCGCCAGAATAGCACAATCTCCAATAAGCGTGGTTCTAATTAAATCACGCAACCAGAGGACAGCCACTTGGTACAGATAAAACACAGTGAGCTGAACACTCCTGAATTGGCTGACGTTTCGTTTTGCAGTGTGAGGAATCCACCCGAGGATGCTGCTGGTCGCTTCGCTTTGAGTCTGCGGTCGAAGCTTGGAATCGAAAAGCTGCCTACGCTACCTCACGTCATTCTGTCACACACGCACACGCAGTCTGAGGAGTGGACCCATTCAATACAAGCACACACTATACAAACTATACACACACACAATCTCAGATCTCAGATATGATATACAGCCTCTCTGCAGTTCCTACAGCCATTACCTGAGCTGCTTGCTTCACTATTTTATTTTCCCCGGTGCAGAGATGCTCACACTGAGCTGGGTGCCAGCATGCAGCTTATTACAATCTATCTCCATGCACTTCTATAGGAAGAAACCTCTGGCACTCAATCACCCTGCCTGCGGGGCTGCTCGGGGAGAGTGGGTGCTGTGCACCTTCTGCACCCGCCAAATGCCAGTCCTGCTTCTTGTTATAACATGTGATAGGCCATTATTTTATTTCTAATCTTTTTATTTTTTTCTATGAAAACAAAATTAATGGCATCAAGAGGATAAAAGTATATATAGAGATAATCATAGGGTCGTATGAAATTGAAGAATTATTATGCAGAATAATTCCCACATAATCACATGCAATACACACTATTCAAGAGCATAACCTATTTGTAATGGTATATGTGGATTTAGTCAAGGTTTCAGTTACAGTCTTCTTATTGCCTATGATTTATCCATTAAATAAAAAGAAATGTTGTCATTAGCCAAAGATCTTATTACTTTTCCAGCAGAATCGGGACACGGGGAGAAAGCTTTCCACGGGACCTGCACCAGATGCAGCTGTGTCTTCGAATTCCAAGCCCTCATTTGCCCTCAATTCTATTCAATAGGTGAAAACCAGCATCACACGTTCTTTCTACAGTTAAACTTCATCCTCTGCTGTTACAGCCTCGTTACCTGTTAAAACGTTCCAATTCCTCTATTTGAAGGACATATGAATAATAACTAGACTGGACAGGGCCGGACTGGGGATATAAAGTGGCCCAAATAATAATTGTAGACCTTGTAGCTCTTGTTGACCAAGCTTTTACCTTGCTCCACCAAATATCATCTCTGATCCCCATTCCTGTAGCTATCTCTATCTCTATCTTTTTATTTCTCAGTCAAATACAAACTGCTACCGGCAGGCAAAACCGGTACAGATACAGATGCAGAGACACAAATAGACAGACACACCGAAGACGACAAACAGGGACATTAATTTAGAGAAAAATAAGGTCGCCGTGCACAAAACCATGCTTCAAGTGCAGCTTTAAGTGGATGAACATTGTGGTGGTAGGGGCGACGTTTCGGTTAAGAATGATTTATGTCAAGCACTGACTAAGCTTTTGTCAAAGGCATTTCTGTTTGAAACGTTGCCCTGCCACCAGTGTTCATCCAATAAAAGCTGCATTTACACCACTGCTGGAGTGCCCAGATTCTCTTTATTGACACAAATCAGTAGTGGAATTAGCCATCCAGGATCCTCATGGAGCACTTTATACGAGGCGGAAAAATCTACTGACGTTTTGAGTTTGTGCCTTCCCTCCTTGTCTGTATGCATCACATAGGGACATTAACACAGAAACATTAGAAAAACACTGACAAAGACAGAGACCAGGAAAGTCAAACAGACTGAGAGACACTGATATCGACATAGAAAATGTCAGAGAAACCGATACAGAGACACAAAGCTATTGTCAGTGACAATGACCAATATGCAGGGACAGATACCCTGACAGACACACATAAAAATGCTGACAAAGTGGGAGACACTGAAAAGTACACACATATCATGGTAGAGACCTTGACAAAGGTACTGACAGACACACAGAGCGACACCTGGTAAAGGGAATTACACTGCCAGACACAAATATACTGACAGAGACACAAGACAGGAACAGAAACATTGACCGAGACAACATTACAAAGACACTGACAGAGGCACGCGCTGATACACTGACAGACATACATACTGATAAACACACAGAGACACTGACATATACAAAGAAAGTGATTGAAAAGCACACAGACTCTGACATATATAGAGACATTGACATGCACACAGGCATACTGGTAAAGACGCTGACGACACACAGAGACACTAACAGAGACCAGAATACAGAGACTGACAAATACACAGTCGCTGACAATCACAAGAGACCCTGATATTTTACACCACAAAGAAACACACCTACAAAGACACACACACAGGGATCCTTAATCTTTTCCATGTGTCACTCTGTGCAGAACCTACTGGAGTGAAGGGGGAGGGGTGCAGGAACATAGAGAGGGAGCTATGCAGGTGGCAACCAGCCTCAGAGCATTATAGCAACCTGAATCTTATTCCTGTACAGTAGTGAGTGAGCATAACGTCTCCCTGTATTATGCCCTCTCCCTGGCCGTTATAATGCAACAGTAGAGTTTATTACACTCACTTTTGTTCCTGTGAGGTTAGAAGCATGAGCAGATTCACGGATGTGTGTTCCCATGCCTCTACACGGTGACCCGATGGATTTGCCGCAGGAAGCACTCACTCCCCCACACAACACTCAGTGTCCCTGGCCACAGCGATGGCTAGAAGGAAAGCGGGAAAGCCCAATCACTCTTCTCCAAACTCTGTAGCTATAAAGTAAGTCAAAGCTTTTGCCTCTGTCTTCTCACCAATGTAAAACCTTTCCTCTACTCTTTAGAGACAAAGAAAACACTTAAAAGTATCCATAATCTCTTTCCTTAGTTAATGCTACCTAATCTTCAACTCTAAACGCTAACATCAACTGCCTGCTCTAAAACCTCATGTAACCTCTGGTCCTAACCAGGCCCTGCATCTAAAATCCTGCTGCGGTCATGGTAACCAGCTTAATGGTGACTTTAGTTACTCAATAACTAGGATAGCAAAGGTTATTAGTATACGTTTATTCATATTGCACCAACTTACATCCGAAGCATGGTGTGGGGCTTACAATGAGTTAAGAGAAGATGGACAGAGACAGACGGGTAAGATGCCCTGCAGTGCTCCATGAGATGTTTACAGTCTAAAATGTTAGAATTACCTTTCTTTATAATTTCCAGTGCATCACATGACTTTCACATGCAGACACATGTTTGTTTGGGTGCCGGACAAAATCCCTCCACCCAGGTTCCCTAATGCCAACATCCCGATGGCCAATTTCCAGACAGAACAAGTGCCTACATCCCAACTTCCCTACACGGCCAACTTCCAGACATCCATAATCCCAGCAGCTAACCCTAATACCTAGGTTATAGGGGGTTAGGGCTAGGTTTAGAGGGGTTAGGCTTAGGGCTAGGATTAGGGGGGTTAGGCTTAGGGCTAGGATTAGGGGGGTTAGGCTCAGGGCTAGTTTTAGGGGGGTTAGGGTTAGGGCTAGGTTTAAGGTGGTTAGGGTTAGGGCTAGGTTTAGGGTGGTTAGGGCTAGGTTTAGGGGGGTAAGCGTTAGGGCTAGGTTTGGGGGGTTAGTGTTAGGGCTAGGTTTAGGGGGTTAGGGTTAGGGCTAGATTTAGGGGGGTTTGGGTTAGGGCTAGGTTTGGGGGGGTTAGGGCTAGGTTTAGGGGTTTAGGAGGGTTAGGGCTAGGTTTAAGAGGGTTATGGTGTTAGGGCTAGGTTTAGGGGGGTTAGGTTTAGGGGGTTAGGGAGTAAGGTTAGTGATAGCCGCTGGGATTTTGGATGTCTGGAAGTTGGCCGTCAGGGAGTTGTCTGTGTAGGGAAGTTGACCGTCAGGATTTTGGCATTAGGTTTTAGGGATTTCGACCCAAACCCGTTTGTTTACATATATCTGAATTCAAAATACCTGGTTCTGTATTATATATACTGTTTATATGCTATGGGTAAAAGTCCAACCTAGGATTACCCGGGTAAAACTAACATTACCCAGGCAGCTTTGAGTAAAGCCCAAAATGAAATCAAACATCGGGCTTTAACCAGGTAATCCCAGTTGACCCAAAACCTAGGATTTTACATATCTATAGCTAACCTTAACCCTAAAAGGTTTTCTCCAGAGCAGCAATTGAATAAATTAATTGAAGTATTTACAGTAATTAAAACATTGAACAGTGTTAATAAAACCTCTAGTAATTATCAATATCTAAACCGGAAACGCTGACATGTTAATAACAAAATTAAAAAAGAGAAAAGGCAGAAAGGACGATTATTCGGTTTACACGGTATAAATGGCCGTGGATCTGTTATTTCTCTGTTTGCTTCAGAATGTATATCATTAAGGTAGGGCAGGAGTCTGGGTAACATTGGAATCATCATCCCATAAAACGATTCATTATGGGCAATAAATGTCAATGTCAAGTTGACGTTCTTCTTGGAGGTAAGTGTGAAATGCAGCAAATGAACAAGTGACAACATCTCCTGCGCACATGCAAATGCTGAAAACTCTGCAGGAAATAAAAATCAAATGTGAAGGCAGTGACAGATAAGTGTGAAAATTAGCACGCTATGGAGAGCGGTGTCACTCTGTTCTCACAATATAATAATCATCCTTTCATGTGATACTTTGCTAATAGGATCAATATCACACCGAGTAATAACTTCAAAATATACTTTGTATTGTTATCAGGTCACCTGAAAACACCCAAAGATGATTTAGCCACACACCTAACCACACAGGCCCTATGGAACCTTTATATAGACACTCACCTAACCACACAGGCTCTATGGAACCTTTATATAGACACTCACCTAACCACACAGGCTCTATGGAACCTTTATATAGACACTCACCTAACCACACAGGCTCTATGGAACCTTTATATAGACACTCACCTAACCACACAGGCTCTATGGAACCTTTATATAGACACTCACCTAACCACACAGGCTCTATGGAACCTTTATATAGACACTCACCTAACCACACAGGCTCTATGGAACCTTTATATAGACACTTACCTAACCACACAGGCTCTATGGAACCTTTATATAGACACTCACCTAACCACACAGGCCCTATGGAACCTTTATATAGACACTCACCTAACCACACAGGCTCTATGGAACCTTTATATAGACACTTACCTAACCACACAGGCTCTATGGAACCTTTATATAGACACTCACCTAACCACACAGGCTCTATGGAACCTTTATATAGACACTCACCTAACCACACAGGCACTATGGAACCTTTATATAGACACTCACCTAACCACACAGGCCCTATGGAACCTTTATACAGACACTCACCTAACCACACAGGCTCTATGGAACCTATGGAACCTTTATATAGACATTCACCTAACCACACAGGCTCTATGGAACCTTTATATAGACACTCACCTAACCACACAGGCTCTATGGAACCTTTATATAGACACTCACCTAACCACACAGGCTCTATGGAACCTTTATATAGACACTCACCTAACCACACAGGCCTTATGGAACCTTTATACAGACACTCACCTAACCACACAGGCTCTATGGAACCTTTATATAGACACTCAACTAACCACACAGGCCCTATGGAACCTTTATATAGACACTCACCTAACCACACAGGCTCTATGGAACCTTTATATAGACACTCACCTAACCACACAGGCTCTATGGAACCTTTATATAGACACTCACCTAACCACACAGGCTCTATGGAACCTTATATAGACACTCACCTAACCACACAGGCTCTATGGAACCTTTATATAGACACTCACCTAACCACACAGGCTCTATGGAACCTTTATATAGACACTCACCTAACCACACAGGCTCTATGGAACCTTTATATAGACACTCACCTAACCACACAGGCTCTATGGAACCTTTATATAGACACTCACCTAACCACACAGGCCCTATGGAACCTTTATACAGACACTCACCTAACCACACAGGCTCTATGGAACCTTTATATAGACACTCACCTAACCACACAGGCTCTATGGAACCTTTATATAGACACTCACCTAACCACACAGGCTCTATGGAACCTTTATATAGACACTCACCTAACCACACAGGCTCTATGGAACCTTTATATAGACACTCACCTAACCACACAGGCTCTATGGAACCTTTATATAGACACTTACCTAACCACACAGGCTCTATGGAACCTTTATATAGACACTCACCTAACCACACAGGCTCTATGGAACCTTTATATAGACACTCACCTAACCACACAGGCTCTATGAAACCTTTATATAGACACTCACCTAACCACACAGGCCCTATGGAATCTTTATACAGACACTCACCTAACCACACAGGCTCTATGGAACCTTTATATAGACACTCACCTCACCACACAGGCCCTATGGAACCTTTATATAGACACTCACCTAACCACACAGGCTCTATGGAACCTTTATATAGACACTCACCTAACCACACAGGCCCTATGGAACCTTTATATAGACACTCACCTAACCACACAGGCCCTATGGAACCTTTATATAGACACTCACCTAACCACACAGGCTCTATGGAACCTTTATATAGACACTCACCTAACCACACAGGCTCTATGGAACCTTTATATAGACACTCACCTAACCACACAGGCTCTATGGAACCTTTATATAGACACTCACCTAACCACACAGGCTCTATGGAACTTTTATATAGACACTCACCTAACCACACAGGCTCTATGGAACCTTTATATAGAGACTCACCTAACCACACAGGCTCTATGGAACCTTTATATAGACACTCACCTAACCACACAGGCCCTATGGAACCTTTATATAAACACTTGTAGCGCTGTGTTAAAAATCTTGCTGTGGCAGTACCTATTTTTGGCCATAAGATGGAGACTATCGCGATCAGAGATACTGGACATTGGGACTACAATGCCCGGCATGCTTTGCCAGAAGACAGGAAGTGGGTGGGGACTGGACACTTACATCCTCTGCCTCGTGGAGAAAGTTCCAGAGCGCGCCAGGGAACAGGAGAAAGCAGACGCACTGAGGAGATCGTGAGAGAACCTAGGCCAAAGCCCGAGGGAGACCTGTTATTCCTGTCTGGGTCACTCAACCTGAGGAGAAGGAGACTTGCCAGAGCTCAGACATTGCTGTAGACCGGCGGAATCGAACGGAGAGCAGGCGGTGAGCTGGACAAGCTGCATGAAGTCAGACAACGGATCCGGCCGCTAGTATCCCCAGTCAAAATCCGGAGGAGAGACGTCCTGGGTCAGCGGAGCCTAAAGCCTGCGTCGGATGGGTGAGAGGCCTCCAAGGCTGTTTGTGATTAAAGGTCAAGCTGCTGTTTTCTCTTTAAAGTCCACAGGGCCCCAACTGACTAGTCGAAGACTTTCCTTCATGTAAATTCACTGGCCAGTTGAACAGTACCCGGGTACCACATACATACATATACACCTTTTTACATTCCGGGACTTAACCTGTGCAGGACTCATTCTGTTACGAATCGGAACAAGGGGGTTAAAGATAAAGTTACGTTCCGAACTATATTTTTCTCTTTTCCGCTGCGCGTTTACCGCAATACGAAGGGATTCTATGTTTTGGGTTTCGCTACGTGTCCCCTTTTTCTGAACTATTGGGAAATTGCATTCTTTTATGTTCGGTCGCGAATATTTTATTTTCCGAAATACGAAGCCTCGTGTTTCGTTTCTTTTCCGCTGCGCGTTTTACCGTGATACGAAAATACTGTAATAATACTTGTGAATACCGTACTTCAACATCTGCTCAAGATTTTAGTAAACTATTTAAATGATAAAAACTCACAACTGTGTTGGAGTATATTTATTCCCTAGTGCGGGGAGACTGACCCGTGGTTCATTTTCAGCGGCTCCTCCGGGAGTGAGCGCTACACACTCATCTAACCACACAGGCTCTATGGAACCTTCATATAGACACTCACCTAACCACACAGGCTCTATAAAACCTTTATATAGACACTCACCTAACCACACAGGCTCTATGGAACCTTTATATAGACACTCACCTAACCACACAGGCTCTATGGAACCTTTATATAGACACTCACCTAACCACACAGGCTCTATGGAACCTTTATATAGACACTCACCTAACCACACAGGCTCTATGGAACCTTTATATAGACACTCACCTAACCACACAGGCCCTATGGAACCTTTATATAGACACTCACCTAACCACACAGGCTCTATGGAACCTTTATATAGACACTCACCTAACCACACAGGCTCTATGGAACCTTTATATAGACACTCACCGAACCACACAGGCTCTATGGATCCTTTATATAGACACTCACCTAACCACACAGGCTCTATGGAACCTTTATATAGACACTCACCTAACCACACAGGCCCTATGGAACCTTTATATAGACACTCACCTAACCACACAGGCCCTATGGAACCTTTATATAGACACTCACCTAACAACACAGGCTCTATGGAACCTTTATATAGACACTCACCTAACCACACAGGCTCTATGGAACCTTTATATAGACACTCACCTAACCACACAGGCTCTATGGAACCTTTATATAGACATTCACCTAACCACACAGGCTCTATGGAACCTTTATATAGAGACTCACCTAACCACACAGGCTCTATGGAACCTTTATATAGACACTCACCTAACCACACAGGCCCTATGGAACCTTTATATAGACACTCACCTAACCACACAGGCTCTATGGAACCTTTATATAGACACTCACCTAACCACACAGGCTCTATGGAACCTTTATATAGACACTCACCTAACCACACAGGCTCTATGGAACCTCTATATAGACACTCACCTAACCACACAGGCTCTATGGAACCTTTATATAGACACTCACCTAACCACACAGGCTCTATGGAACCTCTATATAGACACTCACCTAACCACACAGGCTCTATGGAACCTTTATATAGACACTCACCTAACCACACAGGCCCTATGGAACTTTATATAGACACTCACCTAACCACACAGGCTCTATGTAACCTTTATATAGACACTCACCTAACCACACAGGCTCTATGGAACCTTTATATAGACACTCACCTAACCACACAGGCTCTATGGAACCTTTATATAGACACTCACACCTAACCACACAGGCTCTATGGAACCTTTATATAGACACTCACCTAACAACAAAGACCCTATGGAACCTTTATATAGACACTCACCTAACAACACAGGCTCTATGGAACCTTTATATAGACACTCACCTAACCACACAGGCTCTATGGAACCTTTATATAGACACTCACCTAACAACACAGGCTCTATGGAACCTTTATATAGACACTCACCTAACCACACAGGCTCTATGGAACCTTTATATAGACACTCACCTAACCACACAGGCTCTATGGATCCTTTATATAGACACTCACCTAACCACACAGGCTCTATGGAACCTTTATATAGACACTCACCTAACCACACAGGCTCTATGGATCCTTTATATAGACACTCACCTAACAACAAAGACCCTATGTAACCTTTATATAGACACTCACCTAACAACACAGGCTCTATGGAACCTTTATATAGACACTCACCTAACCACACAGGCTCTATGGAACCTTTATATAGACACTCATCTAACCACACAGGCTCTATGGAACCTTTATATAGACACTCACCTAACCACACAGGCTCTATGGAACCTTTATATAGACACTCACCTAACAACAAAGACCCTATGGAACCTTTATATAGACACTCACCTAACAACACAGGCTCTATGGAACCTTTATATAGACACTCACCTAACCACACAGGCCCTATGGAACCTTTATATAGACACTCACCTAACCACACAGGCTCTATGGAACCTTTATATAGACACTCACCTAACCACACAGGCCCTATGGAACCTTTATATAGACACTCACCTAACCACACAGGCTCTATGGAACCTTTATATAGACACTCACCTAACCACACAGGCTCTATGGAACCTTTATATAGACACTCACCTAACCACACAGGCTCTATGGAACCTTTATATAGACACTCACCTAACACACACAGGCTCTATGGAACCTTTATATAGACACTCACCTAACCACACAGGCTCTATGGAACCTTTATATAGACACTCACCTAACCACACAGGCCCTATGGAACCTTTATATAGACACTCACCTAACCACACAGGCCCTATGGAACCTTTATATAGACACTCACCTAACCACACATGCTCTATGTAACCTTTATATAGACACTCACCTAACCACACAGGCTCTATGGAACCTTTATATAGACACTCACCTAACCACACATGCTCTATGGAACCTTTATATAGACACTCACCTAACCACACAGGCTCTATGGAACCTTTATATAGACACTCACCTAACCACACAGGCTCTATGGAACCTTTATATAGACACTCACCTAACCACACAGGCCCTATGGAACCTTTATATAGACACTCACCTAACCACACAGGCTCTATGGAACCTTTATATAGACACTCACCTAACCACACAGGCTCTATGGAACCTTTATATAGACACTCACCTAACCACACAGGCTCTATGGAACCTTTATATAGACACTCACCTAACCACACAGGCTCTATGGAACCTTTATATAGACACTCACCTAACAACAAAGACCCTATGGAACCTTTATATAGACACTCACCTAACAACACAGGCTCTATGGAACCTTTATATAGACACTCACCTAACCACACAGGCTCTATGGAACCTTTATATAGACACTCACCTAACCACACAGGCTCTATGGAACCTTTATATAGACACTCACCTAACCACACAGGCTCTATGGAACCTTTATATAGACACTCACCTAACAACAAAGACCCTATGGAACCTTTATATAGACACTCACCTAACAACACAGGCTCTATGGAACCTTTATATAGACACTCACCTAACCACACAGGCTCTATGGAACCTTTATATAGACACTCACCTAACCACACAGGCTCTATGGAACCTTTATATAGACACTCACCTAACCACACAGGCTCTATGGAACCTTTATATAGACACTCACCTAACCACACAGGCTCTATGGAACCTTTATATAGACACTCACCTAACCACACAGGCTCTATGGAACCTTTATATAGACACTCACCTAACCACACAGGCCCTATGGAACCTTTATATAGACACTCACCTAACCACACAGGCTCTATGTAACCTTTATATAGACACTCACCTAACCACACAGGCTCTATGGAACCTTTATATAGACACTCACCTAACCACACAGGCTCTATGGAACCTTTATATAGACACTCACCTAACCACACAGGCTCTATGGAACCTTTATATAGACACTCACCTAACAACAAAGACCCTATGGAACCTTTATATAGACACTCACCTAACAACACAGGCTCTATGCAACCTTTATATAGACACTCACCTAACAACAAAGACCCTATGGAACCTTTATATAGACACTCACCTAACAACACAGGCTCTATGGAACCTTTATATAGACACTCACCTAACCACACAGGCTCTATGGAACCTTTATATAGACACCCACCTAACCACAAATACCTTTATATAGACACTCACCTAACCACAAAGACCCTATGGAACCTTTATATAGACACTCACCTAACCCCACAGGCCCTATGGAACCTTTATTTAGACACTCACCTAACCACACAGGCCCTATGGAACCTTTATATAGACACTCGCCTAACCACACAGGCCCTATGGAACCTTTATATAGACACTCACCTGACCCCACATACCCTGTGGAACCTTTATATAGACACTCACCTAATCACACAGGCCCTATGGAACCTTTATATAGACACTCGCCTAACCACACAGGCCCTATGGAACCTTTATATACACACTCACCTGACCCCACAGGCCCTATGGAACCTTTTTATTGACACTCATCTGGCCCCATAAGCACTATTGAACCTTTATATAGCCACTCATCTGACCCCACAGCCTCTTTGGAACCTTTATATAGCCACTCGTCTGGCCCCACAGGCCTTGTGGTACCTTTATATAGCCCTTAACCTGACCCCACAGGCCCATTGGAACCTTTATATAGCCACTCATCTGACATCATAAGTCCTATTGAATCTTTATTGTTACGTTCCTTCCAGCCAGGCCCACTGGTTATGAGAGTTCTTCTCAACCCTTTTGGAGTATAGGGTTAATCTGTTTGGTTCTCCGCCCTGGAGTCTCAGCATCTGACCAGACCTGTGGTCACATGACCTGAACTGCCCTATATAATGGCAGTCAGTGCAATGGATCCCTGATCCAGTATAGTTCTGCTTTGCTGAGTTCCTGAATTTGTATTTCAGATCTTGATATCTTGGTTTATTGATTCCTGGCTTTGTGTCCTGACTACTCTTGTGTTTATCCCCTGGTACTGTACTTTGATTTCTTGGTTTATGACTCCTGGCTTTTGTATCTAGACTATTCTCTTGCTGGTGTCCATTTTGTGTTTTGTCTGTGTGGTATTCTGTTTTTTTTGTTTGTACCACACAACTGTTGGAGATACAACAGCATATATTATACTATGGACTGCAGGTGGCGCTGTTAGTACAGGTTAAATGTGTTCTAAACTCGTTGGTATATGTTCACAGGAAATAAGTCTCTATTGTCTCTGCTTTACTTCCTTCTTCCTTTCTAGCTGTGTGATGATGAAGCATCCTGATATATATCCAGTGACTAATCTGTTATAAGTTGTTTTATTGCTATATGCACAAAGTAAAGTTCTCTACTCCAGATTCACAAGACTCCAGTGCCTCTTTCATACATAACCAACAGGTTATGGGCCCAGACACTGAAAACGAAACTACAAATCAGTAAGTGCTGCAGCTATCATCCAAATACCTGCTGTGTGTGAGGAAAGGAGCTGCATCCAATATACTGAAAGATGGCAAGTGGCTCAGATGTGAAATATGCAATAGCAAAGCTAAACAATACCAATTATCAGCTGTGGAAGTTTAAGCTGGAAATGCTGTTATCCAAAGATGATCTGTGGCAGGTGCTGGATACAATCAGACCCACTGACAACCCAGAAGAATGGGACAAAAGAAACAGGCAAGCAAAAGCAGTTATAAGCCTGTTAGTGGAGGATGATCAACTTATCCATATAAGAAAAGAAAACACAGCTAAAGGTATGTGGACTGCGCTACAGAAACTGCACGAGCGTTCAAACTTAAACAGTAAACTATATCTGCTACGTAAACTGTATAAGATGAGGCTGGAAAAAGGCCAGGAAATGTGTGAACATGTGAACGCTATGCTGGAAATTGTGGAGCAATTACGTGCAATTGGAGAAGAAATAAAAGACAATCATGTAGTGGCATTACTATTATGCAGCCTTCCAGAATCATATAGTGCCCTGATAAACGCTCTAGAAACCAGACCAGAGGAAGAACTAACACTGGAATATGCTAAAGGGAAATTAATTGATGAATACAACAGAAAGAAGGAAAATATACGTGGTGAAGAGAATGACAAAACAGAAGTAGCTCTAAAGGTGAATGAAAACACAAAACAAAACAAAGAGACCAGAGTGTGTTTTCGCTGCAAAAGGACAGGTCATTTGAAATATAATTGTTCAATCTGGAAAGCAGAACAGCGAAGGAGAGAGACATTCACAAAAGAAAGAGCTAAAGCAGCCACACAGGAAAGCAAAGACACAGCGTGGAGTGCAAGTTTTAAAGTAACTCAGAATACTACCCCGCATGGATGGTACATTGACTCAGGAGCAACAAGTCACATGACCAGTGATGAGACCTTCTTCACAGAAATTAATTTTAATACAAAAGACAAAGTCTTCCTAGCAAATGGGAAAAGTATTACATCAGAAGGTAAAGGTCAAGGATTTCTGAACTGCATCACACCATCAGGAGGTAACCGAAGCATCCTTGTAAAGAACGTTCTGTATGTTCCAAGTCTAGAAGGAAGCCTCCTATCAGTAAAAAACCTTGCTAACAATGGACTTACAGTACAATTCCGAGGTAATGAATGCACAATTCGAAACAGAAAAGAAATCGTTGCAAAAGGAAGGTTGAATGAACACCTATACAAAATCGTCACTGAACGTGTTCAAGTCAAAACAGTCACTCATAATCCACATGACAAGTGCATCCATCTATGGCACAGACGATTGGGGCATCGAAACTCAGAAGCTATAAAGGAACTTTCTAAGAGAGAATTATCAGAAGACATGATAATGATACCTTGTCCAAAGTTGATGAAGTGCACGTGTTGCATCAAAGCAAAGGCCACACGTACACCACTTCCACAAGCCAGTCAAAGAAAAACCACTAAACCCATGGAACTTATACACAGTGACGTGTGTGGACCAATGAAAACCCCGACACCCAGCGGCAACAAATATTTAATAACCTTCATTGATGACTATTCCAGGTACACAACGACATATCTGATGAAACACAAAAGTGAGACAACTGATAAACTTCAAGAATTTGTAGCGATGACTAGCAACAAATTTCAAAGGAAACCCGGAATAATACGCACGGACAATGGAGGGGAATATATGGGTAAAGAAGTGGAATCATATCTAAAGAAACATGGTATCATACACCAGACAACCGTACCGTACACTCCAGAACAAAACGGTGTAGCTGAAAGAAAAAATCGCACTCTTGTAGAAATGGCCAGATGCATGCTTTCAGATGCCAACCTACACAACAAATACTGGGGAGAAGCAATAATGACTGCAACATATCTACAGAACAGACTACCATCTAAAGCTATTGAAAGTACCCCTTATGAAATGTGGAACAGTCAATCAAACCTAGTATAGGTCATATTAGAGTGTTTGGTTGCAAAGCATACGTTTACATTCCAAGTGAAAAATGCTCCAAGTGGGAGAACAGAGCCATAGAAGGCATTCTAATAGGCTACAGTGAACAAAGTAAGGGATACAGAATCCTTAATCCAAAGACCAACAAGGTCACAGTAAGCCGCAGTGTTTATTTTGATGAAAGCCAAACATCAGAAATAATGACTCCCGAAAAACACGAAGAAAAGGTGCCGATTGAAATAGCAAGAGATGCTGACCAAAAGGAAACTGTGCAGGAGTCAGACCAAGAAGTGGAACTCACAATTGATGACTTAACTGTTCACAATCCAGTAGAACCGACAGAACAACCAGAAATCAGAAGATCTACTCGGACAACAAAAGGGATCCCACCGCGCAAGCTGTCATACACTGTTAAGACACATGAGACATTTGAACCAACATCTTGGGAAGACATAGATAAACTACCAAAAGGGGAAGCCAATCAGTGGAGAAAGGCGGCTGAAGAAGAACTAAAATCACTTCAGAAAAATGAAACCTGGACTCTCACAGAGCTCCCTCCCGGTCACAAAACTATAGGAAGTAAATGGATTTTTAAAGTGAAGTACGACGCAGAAGGAAACATTCACAGATACAAGGCAAGAGTAGTCGCCAAGGGATATTCCCAGAAATATGGAGAAGATTATGATGAAACATTTGCTCCAGTGGTAAAGCACACAACCATTAGAACATTCCTCAGCATTGCAGCTGAAAAACAAATGCAAGTGAAGCACCTGGATGTCAAAACAGCTTTTCTATATGGAGATATCAAAGAGGAACTCTACATGGAGCAGCCACCAGGGTTTAATACAGGACAGAACCTTGTGTGTAAACTGCAAAAGAGCATCTATGGTCTCAAACAAGCAGCAAGAATGTGGAATGAAAAAGTGAACGAAGTACTCACAACAGAAGGATTTTCAAGAAGTAACGCTGATCCATGCCTGTATTCAAAGAATCAAGACAACAAATGGATCTACCTACTAATTTATGTTGATGACATCATAATTTGTTTTGAACAAGAAGGGGATTATGATCAAATAACTAGCACATTGAAACAAAACTTTGAGATTAAAGAGCTTGGGAACATTGCTCACTATTTAGGAATCCAAATCGAGAAAGAAGAAGACGGAAGTTATCTTCTTCACCAAAGTCAGAAAATTACAGATATTCTAGCAGAGTTTCACATGCAAGATGCAAAAGAGGTGAAAACGCCTATGGAACCAGCTTATCAGAAAGACAATGGAATGGAAAACTTGTTACCTAACAATAAGAAGTACCGCAAAGCAATTGGAAAATTGTTATACATTGCAACTGTGACAAGACCAGACATTGCCGCAGCATTGAGTATACTCTGTAGAAAAGTTTCAACACCCTGTCAACGTGATTGGAATGCCGTAAAAAGGGTGATACAGTATCTAAAAGGAACAATTCATATGAAACTGCGACTGCCAGCAACACCCAATGCAAACTTAATTGGATATGTAGATGCTGACTGGGCCGGAGATATCACAGACCGCAAATCTACTACTGGTTACATCTTCCAGTACGGAGAAGGAACCATCAGCTGGTCTAGTCGAAAACAAGCGACTGTTGCACTCTCTTCAACTGAAGCAGAATACATAGCAGCAGCACATGCATGTCAAGAAGCAATTTGGATTCGTCAACTTCTATTAGACATGGGACTGGATATGTCTAAACCGATACCCATCTTTGAAGACAACCAGGGATGTATAAAGTTGACACAATCAGAAAGGATCAACCCTAGAACCAAGCACATAGACGTAAAATATCATCTGCTCAGGGACACACAAGAGCAAGGACTTATCGATATTCAGTATTGCCCATCAGAAGAGATGACTGCAGATGCAGTCACCAAACCGTTGCCAAAGGAACGTTATTGTTTTCTTCAAAAGAAGCTGAATGTTGTATGATTATGCACATGCTGTTGAGAAGGGGTGTTGGAGATACAACAGCATATATTATACTATGGACTGCAGGTGGCGCTGTTAGTACAGGTTAAATGTGTTCTAAACTCGTTGGTATATGTTCACAGGAAATAAGTCTCTATTGTCTCTGCTTTACTTCCTTCTTCCTTTCTAGCTGTGTGATGATGAAGCATCCTGATATATATCCAGTGACTAATCTGTTATAAGTTGTTTTATTGCTATATGCACAAAGTAAAGTTCTCTACTCCAGATTCACAAGACTCCAGTGCCTCTTTCATACATAACCAACAACAACAGTCTCTGTTATTTGTTTATTCTGGTGTGAGACCTATTGCTAGGCATCCTGTTGGTTTTGCTGGTTGCAGCATAACGTCGAGTTCTAGTTAAGTCCTGCCCTGCTTCCTGCTGTATTCATTTCTGTCCAGTCTGTTTTTCTGGTTTATGTGGGTTTATCTAGTGCAGCAGCTCAAGTTCTGTTTATAGAGACCACCTCAAGGATCTCTTTCTTTTCCATTAGCTGCTAGATATTCCTTCCTTGTCAAGTCTGGTTAACCCTGTTATTTATTTGTGTACGTTTTCTCGTGTTCACCCCCACCCTGTACTCTGTATAGTTAGAAGGCCATCCAAAGGACCTTTTTCCCAGCGCTGAGCTTTCCTCGTGTGTCTTGTCTGGTTCTGTTTAATCCTGTGTACAGGGTCCTGCAATATGCAGGACACATACCAGCCTAGAGCTTAAAACACTCAGCAGCGAGGACCCCCCTTTGGCACCTGAGGGGGCCACCGTAACATTTATATAGCCACTCATCTGACCCAACAGGCCCTATAGAACCTTTATATAGCCACTCATCTGACCCAACAGGCCCTATGGAACCTTTATATAGCCACTCATCTGACCCCACAGACTCTTTGGAACCTTTTTATATAGCCACTCATCTGACCCCACAGACTCTTTGGAACCTTTTTATATAGCCACTCATCTGACCCCATAAGTCCTATTGAATCTTTATATAGCTATTTACCTGACCTCACAGGCCCTACGGAACCTTTATATAGACACTCACCTGACCCCACAGGGCTTATGGAACGTTTATATAGCCACTCACCTGACCCCACAGGGCTTATGGAACGTTTATATAGCCACTCACCTGACCCCATGCGCCCTATGGAACCTTTTAATCAGTTTAGTTTAAAGAGCCAAAAACATCATCAGTGTATGTGTTCATACAAGTGGAGACTTGTGAGGATGCCTGATGAGATTACTACATCCTCCATCTCATTGTTTTGTTTTTGTGCGTTGTGTGAAGCAAAAACACATGGGAAATGTAACCAGATTACTAAATCCTAAACATAAAAGCAGTTATAGAAACATAGAAAAATGTCGGCAGATCAGAACCTTTCGGCCCAATTACATGGATACTTTACCTGGATTTATCTTTTGTTTAGGATAGCCTTATGCCTATCCCATGCCTGCTTAAATTCAATTAAAATTTATATTTTTGAGCCCTCTCGCCCTCCTGTGATCTATAGGAAATCTGATGTGCTGACATTAGAGCAGTAACATTTTTCTATCCAACAGGTCTTTTGCATCCACAGTTTAGGCATCCCTTATCCCGAATGCTCAGGATACCAAGAATTCCACATTTCAGAAACCAGGAGAATCCGATGTTTGAGAGGATGGAGATAGTGGAAGGAGTGTCACTATCCCCTTCCTGCTGCAGCCACCAGCATGTACTCACGATGGGACCACTATGTGGGGTTGCTCCATGGACATGATGAATGGAGTCAGCATGCCTCCGGGCAGCATGTCACACACTGGAGCTGCCTAGAGGTTTCAAGCATGTGCCACAGTCTGCTGCATGGCCCAGGATCCTGGTTCCCAGGAAGCAGCAGCTGAGCATCTCTTATTTTAAATTATTAAAATTGGGTTGGCACCGGAAAATCCCAATTTTCTGAGTGTTCTGAATTCTAGAGTTCCAGATAAAGAGTGCTCAACCTGTAGTCCTGTACACGTTTTTCCTTCCAACACAACTTTGAACTTTTTTCATCTCTTCTGTTGACATTACCTTCATTTTCAGTAATGAAAAGTAAAAGAAAGAAATATATAGAATAAAATTATTTAACCAATCATCTATGTAGTGATTTATTTGTTTATATATAGTTATAAAATAAATAAATGGCATATACTGCAAACATGAGGGCTCTTTTAAATCACAAATGGTTGCGTCTTTCCAAAGCATACATTATCATTCCTTTTCCAGGGTATTGCAAATATCAGATGTACCTTCAGGGCATATCTGTTATACTAAGGACGTAAACTGCTTCAGCCTGTGACTGGATTCAATTTCACACAATTTGAATGACATTTTTCCTTTTTGAAAATCTTTACGAAAAAAAAAAATCCAGGTCAGCGTTGTGTCAATATTTTTTGTTGTATATTCCAGTGGTCATAGGGCACGTGCGGCAAATAAAAAAAAAACTGGGGTCTAATCTGCACCATCTAACCTCCAGGTTACATCTGTAGATGACAGTGAAATTCCCTCGAGCGTTACGTCTCTTTTTATATATATAAATATACCGCTTGACACATTTGTGAGTGGTTTAAGTCCAGAAGACGTCAAATCATTCTATTTGCAAATGCATACCGAACACTGAGCACTGGCTTTCTGAAAATTTAACTTGTTTGCAGGACTTGAGCTTTCTCTAGTGGGCAGAAAAAAGAGCATTTTAGAAGGAGCTGATGAATCACAGCTCTTAACGGAAGGGTTGGAGTAGAACCCTATATTTATGATAAGGGAGATCTGGGAGAGGAAAGTTATATGGGGGGGGGGGGGTTTCCTGCAAACTCCTTTTTTATTTTTTTTATTTTATTTCATGTTTCATTTGTTTTTGGTTCTCTTTCATTTTTCTTATATTTACTTGTTCTGTTTCCCATACATTTTGGGCAGAGAGTGGGCTGCAATACCTGGTGGCCGCATGAAAGGAAATTTTGTCTGCAGATGTTGTTGTTAGTTGCGAAGTAGAGTCCGACCCATCGTGACCCCATAGACAACGTTCCTCCAGGCCTTCCTGTCCTCTACCATCTTCTAGAGTCCATTTAAGCTCACGCCTACTGCTTCAGTGACTCCACCCAGCCACCTCATTCTCTGTCATCCCCTACTTCCTTTGACCTCAATCTTTCCCAGCATTAGGCTCTTCTCCAGTGAGTCCTTCCTTCTCATTAGGTGACCAAAGTATATGAGTTTCATCTTCAGGATTTGGCCTTCTAAAGAGCAGTCAGGGTTAATCTCCTCTAGGACTGACCGGTTTGATCGCCTTGCAGTCCAAGGGACTCGCAGGAGTCTTTTCCAGCACCATAGTTCAAAAGCCTCAATTCTTTATCGCTCGGGTTTTCTGATGGTCCAACTTTCACTGCCATACATTGCAACTGGCAAAACCAAAGCCTTGACTATACACACTTTTGTTGGCAGGGTGACATCTCTAGTTTTTAGTATGCTGTCTAGATTTGCCATAGCTTTCCTCAGGATTGCAAACTAGACATGTGCACAGCACAAAATTTCGTTTTGAACTAATGGATTAGTCCTAAAATGCAATTTATTTAGTTGCTAAAGAAATTCGTTTTCAGTTCTTTAGTATGAAAACTAATATCATTCATCCGAAAACCAGTGGATACAATTACTATTGTAGTGGCTCCTCAGAGGGCTGAGATCGCTGCTTGTTACAGTATCACTCACTCTCAGCACAATGTGCCAGGCAAAGCTGTTACAGTAACTGACTGCTGCTCATCACAGCGCTCAGAGTTTCAGTAAAACTAGTAAATAATATTTTTATATATAAGAGGTTAGAACAATATTATTTGCTTGTTTTACTGAAACTCTGAGCGCTGTTACAGTCAGTTACTGTAACAGCTGAGCCTGATACATTGTACTGAGAGATAATATAACAAGCAGCCGATCTCAGCGCTCACAGCCACTGGATTTAAAGGGCTAAAAAAAATAGGCTCCTCTCTGTATAATGTAGATAACATCCTCCTGCATTAATTAATACCCCTCTCCGTATAATGTATACAACATCCACCTGCATTAATTAATGCCCCTCTCTGTATAGAACATCTTACTGCATTGGCATGTGGAGGGTACAGAACTTCGGAATGCAATGCTTATCCAGCACAGGAGAGGGAACTTTTACTTAATCTTTGTATCTCTGTGGGGGAGACACAGGAATATAAAAGCAGGGGAGAGGGAAAATCTTAACGTAAATCGGTCTGAAAGCTCAGAGAAGAGATGACTGGTGCAAATTGATTTTTATAATAAAATAAAGCGCTTTAAATCTAGGGAAAACATTCAAATAAATCACACTGAAGGCTCATAATGACAGAGTAACTGTGAGAGCTGGATACTAAATGTATCAGACGTAAAAAAAAACTTTATAACAAGTAGCACTGGCAGAGGAGAGGGACTTTATATAAAACGTTTATTATAGATGAGGTAAGGGGGATAGTGCTCCTGGATAATATAAAATGTATCAGACCTAAGCCCCTATTATGCAGAGCGGGAGGGGAGATAACACACATTTTATAAAGTCCCTCTCTTCTCCCAGCGCTGCTTGTTATGAAGGGGTTTTTACTATCCAGCCCTCCTCTGTCATTAGCTTCCAGTGTGATTTATTTGACTGTTTTCCTTCTCCAGCTGCTTTTATCATCTTGTCTGCCTCATAGACATGCAAGGGTTAAGTAAAGGTTTCCTCTCCTGTGCTGGCTGTCTGTGCTGCGAGTGAGTATTCTGGAGCTCTATCACTGTCAGATTTTCAGGTAGGGGTCGGGAAGAATTACACATACAAACCTTTTCTGTAGCTTTGCGATGTTGCGTTCAATACTGGTTCAATCCTTCACTCATCAATGTAATATCACAAAAAGGACTAAAGTCCTGTAGTGCATTTTATTTTAGTTTCTTTCGTTTTTTATACTGAGCAGTTTCGTATCTCTTGAGTCATACTAAAACTAAATTATCCCAAAATTTGGACTAAATCGTTTTAGTACTAAAACGAATGCACATGTCTATTGCAAACCACTGTGCATTCCTTATCCGTAATAAGATGGAGGAATAACAGGAGATAAAGCCTGCATGCTCTTCAAATCGGTACTCGAACATTTGTTCCGCCTCTCATTCTCTTAATACAATACATGTAGAGTGCTTTGTTGGGTTGCAGACATGGCTTCTGTCGAGCAGGGATGAGTTGCACAGGCTTAAGTTGCACAGGCTTCAGGCTTTTAGCAGGATTTACACCACAGTGGGTTACTATTCTATTTGCCCTGGGCCCTAAAACCCATGGAGAGAAATTGCTACTCAATCCATGTTTATGTTATTTAGAAGATCTGCAAAGCTGTAAATACATTTATTAAAGTAATATCGTGAAAATTACACCGAAACTTAAAATGCCTTTTTAATCAGAACATAATTGCAAAGTCAGATTTTTTTTGACAGGAAAAAAGCCAACCAGAAAACTTGTTTTAATCCAATGAGGCCCATACATGTCTCTTGAGCATGCAAAGAAAAAAAAAGTGTCATTTAATTTCACACTCAAGTAATCCTTTAACAATTTTCTTTCAAACAGAATAAAAAAGGCCAACATTATTAATTTCCTAATTAAATAAAAGAAGTATAATAGATATGTCTGTAACCTTTTGACAATGTGCAATGCGCAATTTGTGTGAGCAGACAAAGACCATTTCAAATGGAAAATGATAAATTACCCCTTTTTATATCCATTGCACGCACGACGTTTCGATTTATAATGGACCTTATGAAAACCTGGCGAACTCAACAGCATTGAGATGGATATTCTAGTTGTGCTCTGTATATATATAAACAGTCTATTTATTGCAAACATTATCATGATTCGCTTTAACTCTTTAAAAGCCCAGTAACAAAATGGACATAATATACTTTAAGATAGAGATGTGCACGCATTTTTTTTTCGTTTCGGCTCGTTCGGTTTTTTAAAAGTTTCGTTCCGGATCGTTTCACCCATTTTAGTTTCGGCTCATTTCGTTTCGTTGTTTCATATCGATTTTTGTTTCGTGAAATCTGGGAATTTCAGTTTCGGATCGTCTGTTCTCTTCGTTTCAAAGGGTCCATTTCATTTGACTTTAGACGTATGGTATTTCGGATGCTCCGATATTTCGGTCGATACAGTAAACCTGCCGATTCATTCCTTCGGACGTATCGTTTTTTATGAAAGATCCTTCTTTTCTTATCAATATGCATTGTACAACTTTATTTAGCCATATAAAATATCAATATCTTGTACTGTTAGACTGGGATTTTGGGAAAGCTAATTAATTATTTAAAATTAATATATTATTGATGCAGAAAGAAAGCACTGGAACAAGTGAAAAAAGTGACTGACGATACGAAAATACGAAATCAGCAACGGAACCAAAACGGATTCGAAACGATAGGAAAATACGTTGTCCGAAATTAACCGAAACGGAACTGAAATCTCGACTAGAACGAAAATGACTTGTGATTTTACAAATTTCATGTCCATACGAAATAAGATTTTTTTTTCGTATCGGGCAATATTTCGGATGGTGTGTATATCGTTGCCGGTCCGTTTTGGAACATCGGACGAATCCGAAGCACCGAATCAACCTGTTTTGTGAGAAAAACAAATCGGTACGAAACGAAACGCACATCCCTACTTTAAGACACAGTGAAGAGCAAAACTGAATCTACAGCAATAATCACAAGCCATATTATACATGATAATAAAGGAAATTAGTAATTCAAATTATATTTAAAGGGTTAATGGATATGATTAACTGCAGATGAAAGTTTATATCTCAACATTAGGTTTTTGGAGTGATCTGTATCCGACCCGAATAATGAAGCAGATGCTCGGTGGAAGAACCAATGGTGAGGATTAGGGATGCAAGCCAGATCAAAAAGGAGAGAGAGTAAAAAAAAAAAGGAGGGGGAGAAAAAAGGAGGGAAGGGTATAAATGTAAGAGAGTTAGGAAATATTTCAAAAAACGGTTCACCTGGCATGACTTTCCATGATTATGTCAGGTAGGTTGCAAAGCTTTGTAGAGTTCTGGAGCTCATACATTTAATTCAGTACAATCAGATGTCAATGGATTTTTTGATAAGTGCCATTCCTGTGGAATTACTGATGCTTTCGCTAAGGGACGTTGTAGCAGCAGTGACCTCTTGAACCTGTGATTGGAGAAGCTCGTCATCAGCATGAGGAACTTGATGAGAGTGACAGTCAAATCAGCATCTAAATCTCTCGAAATATCTACCAGATTCACAACCAATTTAGATAATAGTTTGGGCAATCTCACCCAGGTCAGCTGTGATCACTAGACAAACTAGGCAATAACCTCCTAGAGCACCATCAGGGAAGAGGCACTGATTACTTGGCATGGGAAATGGTTGGTAAGCATGCAGATACATTATGTCAATCAAAGATGCAAGCTTCCCCGAAGCTGCAGCATGTCCCACCCACTCTTTGAACAAGGAGCACATCAGTCTCCATGAACTCACACAAGAATATGCAAGGGAATCTTGGTTGTACATCTCTATCAACGCTTAAATTCAGTTTCTCTGATTTGACAATATTGATTGTGAAGATTAATTAGGCATCTGTAAGTTTTAAATTCAGCTATGATGTTAAAGAGGGAGATCTAGGGTGGTTGAACACAAAAATAAGGTAATCTGTGCATGCAGAGACCTTGGCGGGTACACTTATCCATTAAGTCCTTAATAATTATTTTATCCCAAATGAACAGTTGGTCAAGAAAGTTGACAAAATGAAATGGGGACAAGGGACACCCCTGCCTTGTGCCATTATAGACAGAGAAGGAATAGAGAGAATGCCATAAACCTGTACCCTAAGAGTAGGTCTAGAACACAAGGCACTAACCCACTTTATTAGGTGTTCTCCAAAGCCAAATCAAAAACCACATCTCAAACCTAAATTCCCGTTGAACTCTAGTGAACATCTCTTTGTTGTTTGTGGAATGCAACATCCCAGATTCCTAGAGGAAGAGAGCTTATAAATAAACGTAAATTCTCACATGGTGTCTTCATGTCCAGAAAAAAAGCAGTCTAAGCAGTCCCAAGAGAAGGGATTTCAAGCGTTCTGCCTTCACTTTTGAAAATAAATTGACATCACAATTGAGCAGCGAAACTGATTTATAGCTCTGGCAGTATCAATACATACAAAGCAGAGATACTGAATTTGGACATAGCTAGAGATGTACAACCAAGATCCTGAGTCTTTTTTTCAATTTTCCTGAAGAGTCCTTCCCTTCTTTCAGCAGCACTAGTAGCCAGAAGAGTGTGAGGATAGAGTCCAGCTCCAACTTGCAGGTTGCTAAGAAATCCCAAAAGCAGAGAGTGCAATGGGAGAATCCAATGGCGAGCATTTTTTCAATTTTCATACCTTTTCAAAGCCATCACAAGTCCCACACCCGACACTGGGTTCTCGAGGATTTCCAAGTCTTGGTGAGAAAGTCAGGAATAGATCTTAGAAGAGACGTAAATTGAGAAAGCTGGCATAAGGGTTTTTAGCCTAGGGACAGGCTATATCATGTTTCTTTTGAATCATGTGTGCTAGTAGGCGACCTTGATTATTTTTCTTAATGGCAAAATAACATTTGGAGCACAAGCGATCCTGTTGCACTTGAATATTGGAGATAGTAGTGAGCCATCTTTTCTGACGGAGAGATTGGTATGTAGCAGGGTCAAGATCACGTTTGTGGGACTGTTCAAGGTCGCTTTGACAAGAGACAACAGCTGTTAGCGTCCCCCCCACAGGGTCTGTTTAACAGGGCTGTTAAAATTAATATAGCAGTTTTCACAGGATTCTATTTTTTTTTGCTTGAAATGCACGCCAAAGGGTTTACATATTTATTTTGAATAATATTAATTTTTATTCTCTTTATTCACTATTATAAAATACACCATTTGCATACAACTGTTTATTTTTATGTCATTATAATTATTGATGGGCCGAACACCCCCGTGTTCGGTTCGCATTCAAACTCGAACACCCGAAAAAGTTCAACCACGAACTCGGACACAATGCGAACACCATTAAAGTCAATGGGGCTTGAACAGTCGAAAATTAACGTCTTCTCCAAGAGGGCATATATGCAAGATATTGGCCATAAAAGGTGTATGGGGGTCAGGGTATTGCCCTGGGGGACAGGAAACAATGAAAAAAAAAAACATTTTTAACCCTTTCACTGCTGAGTGCTGAGCCATTTCACCGCTGTGCACTGAGCTAATTTTTACCGCTTTTGCTCATGTTTATACGCGATTTGAAGCCATGAGAAATGTTTGACCAGCAATGAGTGGGAAATGTTTGACCAACAATCAGAGGGAAATGTTTGACCAACAAGGAGTGGGAGATGTTTGACCAACAATCAGAAGGAAATGTTTGACCAACAAGGAGTGGGAAATGTTTGACCAACAAGGAGTGGGAAATGTTTATGAATCCCATAGGCTCAATGTTAAAAATATTCTTGTTTTAATTCAATATCTAATAAACCGTTTATTATTATATTCTGCAGTAAAGAGTCTCTTTATTTTTAGATTTTTTAGGATCTTTTAAGCATTTTTTAATTATATTTTTTTTCAAACTTTCCGCAAACATCCCCAAAAGTTAGCGAATTTTCAAACAGTTGATGTTCGAATCGAACTTCGAACTGATTCGAACCGACAGCCCATCCCTAATTATAATCCTGTCCTGTCACAACAGTCCCACAGCCTTGTACTACATAAATGATATCACAGGCGTGGTTGGGTTCAGAGGTTTCCTTGGTGTCATACATCAATGCTCCTAATTGTACTGTAGGTGTAACAGTCGAGTACTTCTGCTGACTGTACAGTTTCACTTCCTAAAGTGGGCAGGGGTCAAGTCCAGGGAGAATGTGTGGGAACGCATTTTTGCAGAGGGAACTGAGTTCCTTTTGGTCCCAAACCCTATAAAGCTTGTATTCAGGTGTTCAATCATATCGTTAGGAGATAGAAATGTTGGCGAGTTCCTTATTTTTTTAGAACTTGACCCCTGGGGGTGGGGAAGTAGAAGCCTCTTTATATTTTGGCCACTGCTACACAGTTGTCATTGTTTTGGTTTTTTTAAACCTGGTAATGCCGCCCTGGAAGGAAAAACAGTCTGACAGGGAGGAAACCAGTAGACGTGCATTTTTTTTCATTCCAAATACAAATTTGGATGAAAATCACCATTTTCGTTATTGTTTTCACGTCCGAAAAAATGAAAAATTGACCATTTGAGTTAACAAATCGGCTGAAAATATGAATCGCAGTAGCATAACAAAAACAATGAAACGAAACATCAGAATGATAAATGATCCAAAAATGATCCGAAACAACGATTCAGATTCATGGACGGCAGCCGCGCGGGGATCAGGCAGAGCTATCTATGGTGCTGAAACATAGTATTCATTGTCGAACGCAGCCGGACTGAATGAAGATAATAAAGCTGTGTTCAGCAAACAAAAAAAAAGCCTTTGTTACTTTAAAATAAATTAGAAAACCTAAAATTTCACCAAAAAATCCAGAAAAATTACTAAAAAATAAAAAGACTTTTTGCTGCAAGTGAAAACAAAATAAACGATTGAATAAATATTTAATAAAAACAGGGAATATTTTTTACATTGACACCTATGGTTTTAAAAGCCTTGTTACTTTAAAATAAATTAGGAAACCTAAAATCGAACCAAAAAATCATAAAAAATGCCTAAAAAATCCTTTAAAATTAAAACTTTTTGCTGCAAGTGAAAAAAAATAAATAGTTGAATAAATATTTAATAAAAATGGGGGAAATGTTTTACATTGAAACTTATGGGATTATTTTGTATGTCTGGTATTTTCATTTTATTGTAATAGTAGTTTCACATTCTGAAATAACTAATAAAAAACCTAAACTCCTAAAAATGAAATCCGAATCAACCCAAAATACGAAATAACTCATAAAAATGTAATACGTATCAACCCGAAAAACGAAATAGCTCATAAAGATGAAAAACTAAGTGATCTGAAAAATGAAAACCAGACGTCTGAAATTTCGGATCAGTCTGAAAATAGGAAATGCGGTAGCATAAAGAAAACAATGAAACAAAATATCAGAATGAAAAATCATCCGAAAAAAGAAAAAAAATGGAACGAAAAAAATCCGAAAAGAAAGAAAAAAAACGTCCGTGCACAAGTCTAGTATCCAGTAATGGTTAATCCAACAGACCTAGTCAGTGCATAAGCCAGAAGGTCGGGTGAGAATCCAGAGAGTCAATTACAGGTACGCATTAGGGAGAATACAACTGCACAGTATTACTGAGAGACGAGAACTGTGCACCCCATACCTGGCTACGCAGGTTTAAATAGGGAGCTTCAGCCCACCACACCCTGAGGCACCCATGCCCTCAGGTCCACCCTATAGACCATAGGGGTGGAGTGGCTATTCCCAGGCCCTTTAGTGACAGTGCGAAGGCCATGTCCCCTCGCGGAGGCGCGTGGTCACAGACTCCCTGCAATCACCCAGCAGGAAGACATCCTTCCTACCTGGGGCTGTAAGAGAGCCCACTGGCTGAGGACACAGAGGCCTACCACCACTGCATGACCCTAAAGGACTGGTCCCTTCTGGGCCACCTGCATGCTGGGAGACATTTCTGATGCGTGGGCACTTAAGGGATGCCCACCAGGCCCGGCCAATGGACACACTGCAGCCCAGAACATCCATGGGAATAGGAATCCTGTCGACAGGTGAGGCGTGACATCACTGCAAAAGAAATATCCTTTTCTCCATCACCGCTTCCTCCCTCTACACTCTTTTTTGCCTGCAAATTTCTGCTGTAAGAAGCTGGGCATTGCCCTAGCAGTAGCACAACTAGTGTGTATATAGCTAATCAGATGCCTCTCGACGCATGTGAATTGAAGGTACTGGCTGGATATCTCTGTATAGCCTGAAAAAAGCTGATACGTCACATGGAGGATGTCTCAGTGGGAGCCGAGACATAGCTTTCTGAGTGGAGGAAAGCCCTTTACATTGACATAGTTTCACAGAGACAATTAACTAACATGTGTGAGCTATGTAAATATCAAACATAACAAAACAAACATTTGGGGAATGGGACACTTCTTCAGCATAATGGCCATGGGCATTACACTGTGGAAGGGTTCCATACACAAAGGGCTCTATTACACTCTTCGCGCAAAGATGTGTGCGTGCGCACCCACCAATTTCTGCAGGCAACGTTAATGCGCGCGCGTTTTTGCGCATCTTTTTTACGCCCAATATATTTTTTGACGGATGAAAAAATGCGCTCGGATCGTAATACCAGCGTTAATTTACACGCGTTAACTTTTAGCAATGCGCGCAAAAAAAATTGCGCTGCGCGTACGAATTTGCGAGGACAATGTAATAGAGCCCAAAACCTTTTCTTTTTGATGCTCATCTTATGCGTTACACAAAGGTAATACTAGTGCACCTTTCCAGTAAAACACAATGCTGTCTCAACGTTTGCTACGTGGTTTCTGCATGTTTCCTTTGCCTAAGGTCCCACTGTGTTGGTGCTGAGTTGGTGCAGCATGTTTGCTATAGTGGAATTTTAGTTGATCCCCATCACAACTATTTTGTAAAGATTTGCTGCCTTGAAAAGAGGGAACTTACGGAAATGATTAAACATTCCCTTCTACCAAATCCCGAATTACCCTTTGTGCATCAACCTATTTCACTGACAGCCTGGGTCCTCGAAAAAACCCAGAAAAACACCCTGAACCAAACAAGAATCACAACATAAAGAATAAGATGCAAGATGCGTTTTCAGTAAATAGTTTATTCACAGGTTTGGCTTTGCTGAATGTAGTATGTACCACATTTACTTTGAGATGAGGCTACTGTAAGTCAATGACATTTCCTGTGATGGACATCTCATTCTCCCTCTAACAGTCTGAAGCAAGAAATGTATTGGTTGATATTAACAGGTTATCTATTTCTGCTACAATTTCAGGATTCATAGCGGTCATGATAAATTCTTATTTATTTATTAGCGGCTCTGAGAATGTAAATAATGTTTTCTTTTCTCAACTAGCGCAATACGGGGGGAAAAATGGATAAACCTTCATAATTCTGTCTTGGGGAAAAAAAAAATACTTCAGAGAAACAATGACAAACGTCTGTCACCTATACTAAAAAAAATCTTAACGTTTCCGAGGAAACCTCGAGATCGGTGGTGGAAGGCTAAATAAAAAAGACGTCTTATGAGCTCAGCGCGTGATAATGATACATAGAGAGAGATCCCTTTATAAATAAAACTATAATACCATTTATTTGGTTATAGAAACCCTTTAAACATCGACACTTGATGTTCTAGGAAAAAACATAGCGAACACACTGGCTATAAAGCAAAGCGGATATTAAACATCTAGAATATCGACATGCCTTGTGCTTCTGTTACCCCTCTGAGTAATGTCATAGGTATACATATATATATATATATTTCTGTCGCATGATACAGATGTAGCCCCTCTTATTGATATATATTGGCTTCTGCATTGTGTCTGGTTAATTTAAATAAAACAAAATAAAATATCTCATGCAAGTCAATAGAAATAGTCTGGTCGACCTGAACAGCAAGACCATGGTCGGCCTCATCCATTAAGCAGTTTACGATACCTTTTTTTTTGCAGAAAAAATGTCTAAACCTTTATTTGTTATGTACGCAGACCACACAATACATTTTGTAAACACTAGTTTTCATCGGTGACATACTTTTATTGCAGATGAACCAGTCTACTGACATGTCGAATGGGTTTAACAACAAGAACATACATTTGCAGTTACTCGACCCACATAGCAGCTTTTGCCAACGGAAACCTATTGTGAATATTAATAATTAAATCCTATATATTAGTGTTACTTCTACCTTAGGTCTCTTCTTGATTATGCAACGTTCATACACCAGAACATGAGGCCCTTTTGTATATTATAAAGGTGTGTACATTACCAGATGGTTCATGCGTAGAGCTCGTAATGGACGGCGCTCATCGGATGGGCGCTACTAGAAGTTCTCTGTGGGCTTTAAGTCGCCCAATGGCTTAGTACGAGTGAGAAAATGTTGGCCAGTATGGGTGAGATGTCACCCACTATAAGTTAAATCAGCTTAGCCTCAGCCATGGCTTACTATGTAGGTTTTATCACAAAGTCACGCGTATACGGTCCTTGACTAGCGTCCCAGTACAAAGGAAAAATATATGCTTTCAACAACAAAAAGACCCTGTTCCGTGTGTTGATGCTACATATAAAATTACAGATTTTAATCAGGTTGCAATTTTCACTACCACAACTTCAAACATATGGCTTTTCGTCTGTCACTCGTCAGTTTTAAAGCGCTGGACCCATAGATTGTTAGTTCTGACACAGAATGCAGAGGAACGTGTGACTGATCACTTAGGAGTCAACTTTTATGTACTTAAAAAAGAATTAAAACGTATTTTTGAGTAACCCAGTCCATGTATTATAAGCTGGCGGCGAACATTGTGGTTGGCATCGTATCAGAACACAAAAGTGGGGCCTTGGGAAGAATTCACATGACCCAAGTCCTCTGGATTGATGAGGGACTGGCGAATGGAAGGCCGGGGATCTGCAACTCTGGCCGTCCAGATGTTTTGGATCTATACTTGCAATGAGGCTCAGCCAAGCTATTGAGTGGCCGAGCATCAAGGGGGATGTAGTTTAAATGACACCTGGAGGGTCAAGGTTGCTGACCTCTGGTTTTGGCCAATATAAGCAGATTGAAAAGCAGTTTTTCCATATTCTGCTAAATTGCGCTACATTTTATCATATTCAATTGTCATTTACGTTTATGGTCCATCATGGTAATAGTTTTTGTTCATTTGTTTATATTAGGTATTACTGTATGTTTGGTCGTGCACCAGACATGGCTCTTTGATAACCTGCTACACAGCTACCATCTTTTAAAGAGGAAATAGTGTTATCTCAATAGTGAATTTATAAGGAGAATAAGTATTAATCTGCGTATGTAGCAGCTGCCCTGGGTAAGAAGCCAACCTCTGGTGATGACCTTTCGTTTCAGGAAGATATCTGGGATATAATGTATCTGTCAATTCCGATCATGAAACACATTATACTGGTTTGGTAGCATTTTGTTTCAAATCCATTTTCAGGGAGGGCAAATTTCAACATACTAATTAGGAAAGCTCAATTTCCATTAATTGTAGCATAGGAGGAGCAGAAAACGACAAAAGAAGTGGTAGACGAAGAAAAGTCTTTCCGTGGTTCATGGCGTTTGTTCAGTAAAGCACAAATTTAAGAAACAGTTCTTGTGTCAAACGGTAACAATGTAATGTGAATTTTATATAATGGAAAGATTAACAGTATGATTTTTGAGCTTTATACAGTTAGCATCCTTTTCTATGTTATGGTTTAGCATGATTTTATATTTAACAGGGCTATACAGAATAAATGTAAGAACACTATGGTATGTTACTAGGTATTGTAACTTGGATCAGGCTTTTATTCTTCAAGGCCACATCATTTTCCTTTTTCCTTCTTTTCCAAAAGCCGGCTGGGTGGAGTAGAGGTAACATCACTCCTCTGCGTGGAGAGAGCCTGTGGAGACACAGGTCCAAATCCCAGCAAGAGCACCTATCCAGTAAGTGTTCTTGGGCAAGACACCTAATGGTGCATACTCGCCACCCAGGACATACTTGAAAATGAGAGAAATCTCAATGTATCCTTCCTGGTAAAATCCTTTCTCAAAAAAAAAAAAAAAGCCTTTGACGGTACTGTACCCACTTAAAAAATAAATTCAGATCGTATGTTTGTATCCCTCATTTCTTGCTCCATCAGCCCCCATGCACCCCACTACTTCACATACTCTGCTGTTTACCCTCACCTGGTGGGTCACCCGTCTCCTCTTAGATTGTAAGCTCTTGAGCAGGGTCCTCTCTCCTTCTGTTCTGTGTGTTTAACTGGTATTTATATATGTTGTTCTTGCTTTATAAAGACTCATAACTAACTGTAACTATCGTCATGCGACCTGCACAGTGCCCCTCACCAAACAAAGAAAAAGTCTGGTGTAAAAGCATAAAATCGCCTTTTCACTATATATATATATATAGTGTTGAAATGTTGTGACATCATGCTTTTAAACTAAAGAAAAGCCTTTTCAAGTTTCTAAGTTTCCATTTCCATCCTGCAACCTGTCAACTATCATCGCAGTGACCTGTTTCTCGACCGAAGAGCTTACTAGAAATGTTTGGTTTAAATAGTGCAATCTATAAGATATCTGAAAATAAATAACAACAACAACAAAATGGATCTACACTCAGAGGGATAACACTATGAATGTGGATACTGCATATCCAAGCATGACGGGAGAAAAACATTCGTTGCCCATGTTTTAAAATGAAAGAGATAGACAGTAACAGCGTTTTAGACTTAACCCTTCGAGAAGTGTGTTAGCAGCAACTCGCTATCACCTACAGAGTATTTGTGTCACATCGAGACGTAGTATCACTTTGGCATTGACATTAGAATCACACTGAATGGCGAGATCGACCAAAAAAGGAAACAATGTATAATATCACTTCTGCCAGAAAAACATAGAAAGGGATGATATTGCTTACATGGCGCTAAAGGGAAAGAATTGTGTGGTTTTCATGGCTGTTCTTTGAATACAAATCCCATTTCCTCATACTGCAGTGGTATACTGTTGGCAAGATTGACTGAGTCCAATATATAACAAGCCATCACCCTACTCAATGGGAAGCTATCAAATGTCAAACTTAATGCTCGATGTGTCCTTGCAAAGATTCAATATGCGTATTGATGTAGAATGTTCAGAACTGCTACAGTAATTGCGTAAGATCCTCCTCCAGCTGATACAAATGATGTCAACAGAGAACAAAAAAGTGACAGTCCCTGACCGGTGTATAGGGAGTGTGTGTCGGGCTGCTGCCAGAGGACTGTAGTCTTTGAGAAATAAAGGCAGGGATCATTCTCGTCACTTCTATTAGGTTTTGTTGAAGACACAGCTCTACCATATTGTTTATCTATTAGTAAATAACTGCAATATTGTTTATGGTTTGTCTTTTCTATTTGTGAAAGTTTTCTGCGAGTTGACAGGAGACAGCAAGATTTCAGCCTGTCTATAAAATAGAAATAATGTAGCAACAACAAAAGGAATGACATCAATTTCGCACCCCGCAGGGTCATCCTCAGTCAAAGCAAACACTGATATCTGCAGCCTGGTTGGAAATAAGAAACTACATTTGACTTTGGTTCTGCTGCTTCTAGAAGTTTGCTGCCCTTTGTTCTACCCTGTCTAGAGAAAAGGAAAGTGCTAGATTTTCCATTTTAAGGATCTTTTAGTGACTCCTATAACTGCCGAGATGGGCCATCAATACACGATTATTGTAAACAACAGTCCAAGATGCAATTATATTTCAATCTCTTTTTGCACAAAAGTTCTCTTTTTTTTTTTTTGCACGAAAACATTTACTATAAATAGTGCTAGCGACGTCTGTACCACAATGCTTTGACTACCGTTAGTTTGTTCTGTCATTCACACCTGCAAACATTTTTTAGTTGTTTTCTTTTTTTAATGTCCACGTAAAATCGGTCAACGAGTTTTCACTGTGAATCTCGAAGGGTTAGGCCAAGACTTATTGTACGTAAAGTGTTTCTTTTAAAAGGGTGAGTTAGGTGAGCGGACAGTCTCAGATGAGCTTGGTGAATAGTCCTCTGATTCTGAAGTCATTTCGGGTGCAGCTGGTTGAGCGATGTACCGTCTCATCACATCCTGGTTGCGTCTTCGTCTGAAAACCTGCCTCTCCTTATCAAGAGCGGTGGTCTGGCAGGGGCATAAAAGGATGAGAGTTAAATTAGTTTTTGATACAACACTTTATTGGGTCACAACATTAAAACAGAATCCAGAAAATAAGGAGCGTTCACAAAATTCTGTTTAGGAAAGACATTGTTTATGAGTTTGAAACAGCTGTTGCTATAATGTGAAGCTTGGTTATCCTAGTCTTTATTAAATTGTAGCTTATTTAAGGTTTGAAAGCAACAAAAGGTACATCATCTGATAGAAAATAATGAAACAAAATGTGACAAATCATCCTTTTCAAAGTGTTCCGCAAATGAGGCCCAAATTATCGATTGTTGCAAACACTGTTTGCAAATTTTCCCGAACTTTTAGATATGTAAACCATGTCTTTCCACATTAATGAGGTTTAATCAATGTTCTTCGCAAAAGAATGATTGGAAGCACATTGAGGGTAACACAGCAATGAGTAATGAGCATCAGGGTTCCATTAATACATTGTAACGTCGTTTACAAAGGTAAGGATGACACATGCTTGCAGGGTTCATGATGGATGAGCAGGGCGATGCTGGCAATCACATCTTTTTCACATAAAGGATTCACAGGAAAATACTTTATTTATAAAAAAGTAAAAGAAAAATATCTATGAGTAAATACACTGTATTGATCCAAACACAATAAAGAAATTTCTTTTAGATCGAGGAACAAAAATATTAAGCAACAAATCCTTTTCTCTAGTGGATATTAGTTTCATTCTGCAGCAGAATATTGTTGCCATTTGTATGTCAACATTTGTAGACGTTAACTTTATTTGAAAAGTCCCTCTATATTATCAGGCGATCACAGCAATGCCCTTTTCTGACATTCAAACCAATTCTCCTGGTCGGAATTCAAAATGTTGAGCCTCCATAATGTAGACACTATAATAGTGTGTGTGTGTGTTTTATACTTACATACACACATGCTTTGCTTATTACTCAACCTATATTAATTGGAAGAAAAATGTCATCTGCGCTTATTCCTCTTAAACCGTATGAAACAAAACACAATTAGAGGTTTTGGTTTCTGTTAATGGCCATTAAAAGTGTAAGCTCACCTACCAACGTCAAGGCACCTCTAGTGAAGGTGAGTCCTATCCAAAAAATTAAACCACAGGCTGTTGTGTAGCAAACCATCACTGCTCACGCTGCTTTTTAATGGCCATTAAAAGAAACCAAAGCCTCTAATTGTGTTTTGTTTCACATGGTGTAATAAGCGGAGATGACATTTTTCTTCTTGTTATGTTTTATACATGTTGCTGGGCTGGATACAATTTGGTGGTTGCAGCCGCCCCATCGGGGAATAGGTGCGACCCCACTCCTCCTGTACTATATATTGATTAATTGGCCTTAAAGTGAATTTGTCATCAGAGGCATACTTTGAGGGCAACCTCCTCACCTCACAGCCTGGGAGAGCCACTGAATGAGAAAGTGAGAAGACCCTGACTGTGAGACAGTTTGTGAAAGAGTCTGGGCGAGTCCGCCTTTGATGAGAAATTCTGAGTGTGGCAGTCTGAGACAGGGTTAGCGTATGTGAGTGACAGTCTGAGTAAGTGACAGTCTGAGTAAGACAGTCTGAGTGAATGAGTTTGTTTGACAGTCTGAGAAAGTGACCATCTGTACGAGTGAGTGAGTGTTAGTGAGAGATCCCCCTCTTCCCTCTGATCACTGTCTATGGTAGCTCTATTATTTACAACACAGGTCCTCCTTGCAGGCTGCGGCTTCTTTCTCCTTCTCGGTAGCAGGAAGCCCTGCTCATGTGACGACCTGCTACTGAGAGTGATGAGCAGCACCCGGATTGCCGGAAAGCAACCTCTGTGCTGCAAATCAGAGAGACCTGCTGCCAGTGCAGCCAGCGTTTGATCATCAGTGGGGCCCTTCATGGCACTGGAGCAGTGGGCCCTTGTATACATTCTATTCTACAGGGACTGTCACACTGCCAGGCCCCCTACTGAGACGGGCACAGTCACAAATGTGGCATCCCTGTAATTATGCTACTCCTTGTCATGATTCACGCAACTTTGCATCCTTTGACAGAGAATTATTTTCCGCCTATATACTGTGCAGGCGAAATGCAGGCGAAATGTGTGGATATTTACTAATTCTCTATAACACAATGTGCCCACCCGAAACCTAATAGAGAGGTCTATGTCAATAGAAGTATGTAGCTGGGAGCTGGTCGGGTGGTCTTTGCAACCTTCAAATTGAATACTGATGCTCAGACTCCTTAGTCAAGGTCACCATGGCTTTCCAGTCTGGCAACTCTTGTGGTACTGTCCTCTAGGATGCAATGCACCTAGACAAGCACATTGTACAATCAGCCATCGCTGTTCTAATCTATAAAGCAATCCTCAGGGTCATGAACCTAGAGTAGCACTATGAATACCAGCACAAAAGGTGCATTTATTCTCTGGTATATTTCTGTCTTGATAGATACTGTCAGTCTGTAAGCTGATACATTGTATATTATCCGTCTACAGTAAAATAGATTGAACGTATTTCACAGAATTAGAAAAAGAAGATTCTGCACTCCAATAATAATTTTCAATATTTATTCCACCATCAAATTGTCTCAGCAACGTTTCTTCGACCATCCAGGTCTACATTCAGTCTCTATAAAGATGTGAACAATGAAACGCTGCCGAGTTGCTTTGGTGGTGGGATAAATATTGAAAATTATTATTAGTGGAGTGCAGAAACCTCTTTTTCTAATTTTGGATCTACCATAGTCTTGTGCGTGTATTTGTTGAATCTATTGCACCCAGAGTATGACATTGTACAAGTCAGGTGTCAAGTTGAGCAGTCAAAATAAATACATTTAAGGCCGGGGTCAGATGAGCGCACTATGTCGCCTGTACTGACGTACCTCCCGGCGTCCGTTGCAGCGGTGTGATGCTTCGACTGGGCTGGCCACACGTTGTAGCACGCGCGTGAATTGCATGTGCTATAGCGTGTGCTGCGGATGTTTTGAAAGCATCCCCGTCAAAGCTCTACAATGCGCGTTCGACGGGGCTGCAAAGCACGATCCTCTATAGGAGGATAGAGCCGTGCAGCGCTGAGCGCACTAACTGCTCTCAGCGAGGTGGCCAGACGGACGTCGAGTGGAAGGAACGTCCACTCTCACGGACGTTCTTTCCACTCTTAAAAACGCTTGTCTGAACTCGACCTTACTTATTCCCAGGATATATTAATCAGATTTGCTCATGGGTTGGTGGGTTCTTAAGTGTAAGATGACAATGGTTAATTAGGGACAGCAATCTCAGTGGGTCTTCATGGTATCCTATGGTAAAGTCACCGCCTTATGGACGCAGGTAAAAACAAAGCCGATATAAAAACAATACTTCAATTTGGATGCTTCCAAGTTTGTTACGTCTTGTCATTCTAAGAATCATTTTTTGTGAGGAATCAAAAACTTTTGGGGGCAAATAAATCGGAGCAGATTTGGATGCTATTGAATTTTAGGGTTAGGGTTAGTATTAGGGTTAACGGTTTATATTAGAGTTAGGTTACTATCAAGGGTTAAGTTTAACCCTACAGGGGTTATTCAGAGAACAATGAAATTTTGGTGCTCTCTTGTTCCGCGCACTTCGGTGTACTTTGGCAATTTCAGTTCGTTGACCCTGTGGCGATTTCAGCCTTCACCGCAGGTTCCCTGAAATGTGCCATTCAGGATCCACCAAACACAGCCAAACAGCCCACTGACCTCTGCCGCCGAACAGATTGCTGAATACCAACAATTTGCTGAACACCGCCGAACTGAACGCCGCCGAATGCTGCCGAACTGCTAAAAAGAGCTAAGAAAAAATTAACTCTGCCATTTAAAAAAATGGGGAATGGGGCGTGGCTACAGGCCGACAATGGTGGACGTGTAAACGCTCGACTTTGCACAAACAGAAGCGGTGACCACGGACATCGGCAAGCACAGAAACAATAACACCCTCGAAAAGGTGTCTTACCCTTCTCAGACCCCCATGGCCACTTCAAAACCGAAAAAAACGGGAGGAAGAACTGACCTTTTCGCGCCGAAAACGAGCAAGCGCAGAGAAGGGACAGAATCTCAAGATGGCGGCGGCAGCACCCCCTCTCCCTCCCCGGAATCACTGAGTGGAAGAGACCCTGCGGACTTGACAGCGTTCGCAAACCGCATGGAGGGTATGTTGCAGACCCTATCCTCTACCCTAACATCCCGACTAGACGCTGTGGCAGGGGAAATTAGAAAGGACATAAGGGAGATCGGGGAACGCACCTCCAGATTAGAGGCCAAAATGTCAGAAACAGCGGAGGCTCACAATGACATGGCCACGAGGGTGGAGGAACTGGAGGCTAATTTACTACTTTATGCCAACAAGTTAGCAGACCTAGAAGACAGATCCCGCAGACACAACCTAAAGATCAGAGGGATACCGGAGACTGTGCACCCAAGAGATCTGCAGGATTATGTAACAGAGTTAATTGTACACCTTTTACCGGATGCCACGCTGGAGTCATTACTATTAGACCGCATACATCGTTTACCCAAACCTCCCTCGGCGCCAATAAACATAGAAACATAGAAACATAGAAAAAATGTTGGCAGATAAGAACCTTTCGGCCCATCTAGTCTGCCCAATTACATGGATATTTTACCTGGATTTATCTTTTGTTTAGGATAGCCTTATGCCTATCCCATGCTTGCTTAAATTCAATTACTGTTTTGGCCTCTACCACTTCTACTGGAAGACTGTTCCATGTATCCACCACCCTCTCAGTAAAATAATGCTTCCTGATGTTACTTTTAAACCTTTGCCCCTCTAATCTAAGACTATGTCCTCTTGTTTTGCTACTTTGTTTCCTTTTAAATATACTCCCTTCCTCTACCTTGTGGATTCCCTTTACGTATTTAAATGTTTCTATCATATCTCCTCTGTCTCGTCTTTTTTCCAAGCTGTACATGTTAAGATCATTATTTGGTCCTGTGTTAATATCTTGCATTTTACTATTTTGTATTTCTGTAACCACTCAATGTTCTCGAACCCAGGACATACTTGAAAACGAGAGAAATCTCAATGTATCCTTCCTGGTAAAATCCTTTATAAATAAATAAATAAATAAATAAATTAAGCCTTTCCTGGTAACTTTTCTCCTTCAAGCCGTACACCATTTTAGTAGCCCTTCTCTGAACTCTCTCTAAGATGTCTATATCCTTCTGGAGATACGGTCTCCAGTACTGCACACAGTACTCCAAGTGAGGTCTCTTACCAGTGCTCTGTACAGTGGCATGAGCACTTCCCCTTTCCTACTGCTAATACCTCTCCCTACACAACCAAGCATTCTGCCAGCATTTCCTGCTGCTCTATTACATTGACTACTTACCCTTAGATCCTCTGAAATAATGACCCCTAAATCCCTTTCCTCAGATGTTGAGGTTAGGACTGTATCAAATATTCTATATTCAGCCCCATAAAAGCCCCTCGCGATGTCATTCTAAGGATGCATTATTATAAACCGCGTGAGGATCTGCTGCACGCCCTGAGGAAGCCAGAAGCATTGGGCCACGAGTATGCCCACCTAAATATATACCCGGACCTATCGAAGGCTACCCTGCAGCAACGCCAACTGTATCGACCACTAACCCTGGCGCTGCGTACTGCGGGGGTGGCATATCGATGGGGATACCCCACCAAACTCATCGGTACCCGAGAAGGCAAAGTCACGGTGATAACCTCCCCGACGTCTGGTCGAAAAATCCTGGAAAATTGGGGCATCCAGATCTCCGACGACAAGGAAACGCCACGTTCCTCACCCAAACGCTTGACTCAAGAATGGCACAACCGCTGAAACGCAAGCTCCCGTGGATTACAATCCTCCGAATGTTCCCCCAGTAGCCGATGTTAAGGTACAAGAACAGGATGGCTTACATACATTTCGATGACACTACGCGCTGAAACAAAAACCTTCCCTTGTACCCACCGATTGCGAGGTTATCGATCTGCACTCCGATTTATGCTATGTAATGTTATTGTTTATTACACGTTGTTCACCGTGTTCTTGTTGCAGAAGTTGTTTCCCCCCTCTTTTTTCTCCCTCTTCCTAGAAGAGTGCGGGGCTTTTCCCACCCCAGAGGCCCCGCTGGAGAGACGACAAACGCTGTTTGTAGATAGTCGCGCTGACTTCAGTGCCTTATTTTTTGTTTCCTTACTACTCCCTCCCCTTTTTTTTTTTCCTCTCTCTCTCTACTCTCAGGACATAGCAAACATATAAACTAAGACGACCGCTTGCATCGCCGATCACTGCAGTGACTACACCTGCTGACCCATACAACTACCCTAAATCCTAAAACACACCCTATTCGATACCCTTTATGAAAATTATTACCTTTAATGTTAAGGGATTAAACCTCCTGATTAAACGTCATTCTCTCTATAGAGATCTTCACTCTTATGATGCTGACGTGGTATGCTTGCAGGAAACCCATTTCCGCCGCCTGGACCACCCTAAGCTATATCTCCCCCAATACTCCCAACAATATCACTCCACATACAGAGCAAAATCCCGAGGGGTCACCATCCTAGTACACAACAGGGTCGCGTTTCAAACCCACCGCTTCATCACTGACCCACAGGACCGCTATATCATTTTAATATGCACTATCAATGATCGCACATACACACTAGTGTCGGTTTACGCCCCAAATTCCTCCCAACGTACTTTCCTGATAACCCTCCTCAACAAGGTCTCAGATGTCCTCACAGGCACATTCATTTTATGCGGAGACCTTAACCTCAGCCTAGACCCGGACAGGGACCGCTCACGTCCTGACAAACCTCTGAGTCGGATGCGACCATCTCGACTCCTGTGCTCCATTCTAGAACAATATAATCTTTACGATGCATGGCGACTGCTTCACCCCACTGAACGTGACTACACGTTTAGATCACAAGTACATAATAGTTACACACGAATCGAATACTTTCTGGTGGCTGGGGGGACACTCCCGTATGTGTCGGATTGCAACATCAAACCTTTTACATGGTCTGATCACTCCCCAGTACAACTGACTCTTAGTGACACATATCAATATCACACGAGACCCCCATGGAGACTGGATCACTCTATCCTCAGACACGAACCGGCGACTGCGGCGATACGGGACGCTCTAACAAATTTCTTCACGGAAAATGTAACCCCTGACATGAGCCCAATTACAATTTGGCAGGCCCATAAAACAGTTATTCAGGGGTGTGCATCTAATGGAAGTCTAGGTTGAGAAAGGAATATTTATCTAAGCGTTTAGACGCATTGACAGACATCCATACCTTAGACTGCCGTAACAAAATTTCGCCTTCTCCGGAACTAGCCGCAGAACTAGACTCCAAGTTGTGTTGGAGGCGGATGCCTATTTCGCAACTTTGTCACGTTTGAAAATGAGACATTACACATTCATGAAAAAACAGGCAGATTACTGACCAGGCGACTGAAACACGCCAATCCCCAGATGAAGGTCACGACCCTCAGGACCCCGCAGGGTCCTCTACACACACCCACAGCCATAGCTAATGAATTTGCAGCATACTGTGAGAAGTTATACAACCTCACCACTGATGAGACAAGGACACATCCCACGACGGACTCGGTCGAGGCCTATTTGAGGACCCTATACCTGCCGATCCTGTCGAACACCCAATTGGCTCTGCTGTCTTCCGCGCTATCCATAGAAGAAATTTCTGAAACTATAAAATCCCTTCCACGTCACAAAACCCCAGGTCCCGACGGCCTGATAGACCTCTATTATTCCACTTTCGCCCCACTCCTATTGCCCTACCTCCACAAAACGTTTGAAAAGGCCTCAGAACTGGGCTCCTTCCCGGTCGACATGCTACGAGCCCATGTCATCACTCTCCCTAAGCCGGGTAAAAAGCCGGACTTATGCCCGAACTTAAGACCTATATCGCTTCTGAATGTAGATCTCAAGATATATAGCAAAGCGTTGGCGGACCGTTTAAAACTAATCTTACCAACCTTAATAGGACAAGACCAAGTGGTTTCATACATCGGCGCCAGGGCCCGGATAGTACCAAAAAACTGCTGAACCTGATGGAGGTGATGAGGGGACTTGAGCAACCCAGCCTTGTGGGCTCTTTAGATGCGGAGAAGGCATTCGACAGGGTCGGCTGGTTATTTATGCGCTCAACTCTCTCTAAATTCAAATTCCCACCCCAATTCCTCAACGCCATACAAGCAATCTATGACGCCCCGTTGGCTAGAGTCCTAAACTCAGGATTTCTCTCTGATGAGTTCGCTATCTCGAACGGGACCCGGCAGGGTTGTGCCCTCTCTCCCCTTCTGTACGCCCTGGTTCTAGAGCCATTAACACAAGCCATCCGACAAAATGATTTAATCCGGGGTGTTTCAGTAGGCCCAACTATATACAAACTAAACCTGTATGCTGATGATATTCTCCTGACTCTAACGGACCCTGACACATCCCTCCCAGCTCTTCAGACCGAACTAACTTCATATGCGGCGGCATCCTACCACCTAGTTAATGCTCAAAAGACACAGGCCCTCCCCATAAATATATCTCCCACACATTTGCAGGCACTTAAAAGAAGATACCAGTTTGACTGGCGCAGCTCCTTTTTGACATATTTGGGAGTGCGGATTACTAAAACAGCATCAGACCTGATACCACAGAATTACACACGTCTTATGTAAAATCCTTGTTAGGGAACTGGCAGCGGGGGGAAGTCTCTTGGTTAGGCAGAATGACTGCTGTAAAAATGTCGATCATCCCTAAACTCCTGTATATCTTCCGAACCCTTCCAATCAGTTTACCTAAAACGTACCTAGATTCCTTCCAATCACGTTTAATGTCATATGTCTGGAACCATAAACACCCTAGGGTGTCTAGGAGACTGCTATACTATCGCCACAGAGATGGGGGCCTCAACCTGTTTCACGTCCACAAGTATCACTGGGCCTCATGCCTGGCATCCCTTTCAGAAGTGTTTAGATTTTCCCCGATGCCTCAGTGGCTGGCAGTGTAGGCGGCTTATATGCAGGGTCATTCCATGAGTGACTTGATATGGATACCTCCGAACCTGAGACCCACCATGAGAGAGATGCAAGCTTCCACTGCTTTCCACTTACGTGGCTGGGATCAGCATATGTCACTATTCACGAACTACCACCCCCTCGTGATGGCCACCCCGCTGCAAGCCTTGACGCATATACTCCCGCATGTTGCCATAAGACCTTGGCTCAAGTGTGGCGTAATGCACTTACACCATTTATTTGGACAAACAGCCATCCTGTCCTTCGAAGACTTACAAACACGATTTGGGGTGTCGAACAATATGTTTTTATCGTATATGCAACTACATTCTTACCTGAAACGGAGACCGATCTCCTCATCCTTATCCTCCTTCCTCCCTCCACTCTCAGAGACAGAACTGTTTTGCCTGGACCCACTGTCCACGATCAAGCCGATCTCAATGTTCTACCGTGTGCTTAACACCCCCCAAAAGGCGGAACGATGGCCCTTCCAACGACAATGGGAACACGATCTTTCACTCACTCTAACCCCATCTCAATGGGCAACTGCACATATATTCGCAGTAGGAGCATCGCGATGTGCAACATTAGTGGAAACACAGATGAAGATTCTGTACCGCTGGTATATGACACCGGACAAAATTCACCGCTTCTCGCCGCTAACTTCTGATACGTGCTGGAGGTACGGACAGGCGACAGGAACAATGAGACACATCTGGTGGCACTGCCCCACACTATCCCCGTTGTGGAAGGATATAGCCAAACTAGCGACGGAAGTCTTGAGTACCCCGATTCCATGCACTCCGGAAGTTCTGCTATTAGGTGTTATACAACTTCCTCGCACTCATATAAAAATGCTTTTTATAATTATTTCGACTACAGCTCTGCTAATCGTTCGACTATGGAAATGATATCTGCAGTGATTCCTACGCAGAAACAGATCGTGGACACACTGGACCAATATCGTCAATTTGACTCCCAAGCCTCACTTCAATGTGGCCTTTCCCCACCTGCCAAAGACCCCTGGACGTTGTGGGATATACACAAGCTCTATAAAGCGTGCGGTCTATAACCATGATATATTCATGTCATAAATATACAAAGTGATATGTATCGTGCCCTGAGATCCCCCTCCCCCCTCTCCCTTTTTGACAGTTGACTTTAATTCTTTTTTTGTTGTTTTGTTTTTGTTTTTGTCTTTTCTTTGCTGAAAACTTTAATAAAAATTTACTGATTTAAAAAAAATGGGGAATGAAAATGCATGGAAATAATAAAACAGGTCATTTATAAATTATAAAACAGTCTATTACAGAATAAAAGCAAAACACCATTAAAAAAATTAGAATCAAAACTGCTGCCTAAAAAATCCAGAAAAATACCATAAAAAAATATATAGATGGTAAAAAAAATTAACATTAAAAATATAGGATTCGCTTGTTTAAACCTGTCGAACTGAATCACCAAAAGTCTGGGCATTTCGTTGAAGTTCATCATTCTCTATATAGATTAACCATTACTTCTCTATGGGACAATTTCACTGCCGCCGAAGGTCGCTGAATTCCGGTGATCTGCAGTGAACTGCACCATATTTAGCAGGTAATTCGCCAATATTTTGGCAAAATGACAGCTTAGTGAGTAGCCGACCTGCCATGAAATTGCACAGTATGGAGAGAGTCACCGTTCGGTGCAATTCGGTGGCAAGTTCAGCTGTTAATGAATAACCCTAAACCCTGCTCTGTGCTGAGGTCATTTTTACCAGTTTAGCTCCTCTTGTTTAAACGCGTTTTGAAGCCTTATTTTAGTATATGACCCAGACATATTATATATCGTTCTTTCCGGCAGACTCGGCAGATTGGTAGTATATCATTATTATATGTATTCATCATGTCCTGTCTGTATATTATAACAAAAAATGCAATACAATTTTAATTTTCAATAATTTACAATGTGTAAAGTGTTTTTTTTTTCACATTTTAACATGCAAGCATTTGCGGTTATATTTTCTATGGGGTGCGCTTGTTAAAAAAATTAGAAATGGGGTCTCGTTACATTTTTTTTGTTGAAAATTACGCGATTTTTAACAAACGCACCGCATACAAAAATCATTAGTGCAACATCATTGTTCACATTATAATTGAAATGGGAACAATATTGCTGCATTAACAAAACAAACAAAAAAAACCTTGTTTATTTTTTTTTATTAATTTATTTTTAATATTTTTTATTTTTATTTACTTGTTTTTTTACACTTACATGGTCACATTTGGTATCGTTGGAAAGGCCATGCTCTGTCCGATCCAACAATACCAGACATTAATGCCTAGTTGCCACGGATCGGGAGATAGGGGGTTCATTGGAACTAGGGGTTAACTCCCAGACTGATTCCATCGCGCTATGCACGATGACGCCAGTCGTCAGAGGGAGTTCCCGGAAGCTTCGGCCAGCTCTGGAAGAGGATCATGATTCGGCGCTTTTCAGCGCCAAATTGTGATCTGGCACCCAAGGGGTTAAAGGCAGGCACGATTCGGAAGGGCAGGCTGTGCCCTTCCAAACTGTGCCTGCCTTTAGCAGCTGGAGCCCTGCGATCGGGAGGGAGAGAGGTATTCCCCTCCCTTTCAGGCACCTCCTCCGCACTCGTGGGGGGGTGCCTGAAATAGATGTCACTGCGCCGCCGCAATAGATGTCTCTGCGCCGCCACAATATATGTCAGCCCGCACCGGGGGGGGGGCAGCAATCAGCCGGAGTGCCGGCTGATTGCTGCCTCCTGTGCTAGGACGCACTCAGTGCGTCCATAGCACAGGAGGAACACTTGGCAGGACACGCTGAGCGCGTCCTTAGCAGCCAAGTGGTTAACATTCTGCTCCATTTTTTGTTAATTTTTTGGCAACAGATGCTGCTTCTTCTTTCGATGCTATAACAAATTGGAAAATCGTTTCCGAATCTGCTTTGTTATTAATGAGTTGTTTTTACTTCTTACGTTGAGGCGTCCACAAGGTACCATCGATATGTTAGTACGCTTTTCGAGCTTCACCCTAGCACAGATAATGCCCTAAACTTGTTATTTAGTCATCGCAACAAGTATAAAATGTGGCATTAAATATCATAATCCAAAAAAAATCCCATAAAGTATATAAAACGGAAATGCATGTCTATTGATTTATTTGAAATAATTTGTATTTTATTTGTAGTTTTTCTCTGATACGAGCACTCCCCTCCCTGAAACAACCCTCTAAAAACACGGAAAGCTCCGCTGCGCTCTAATCATCTAGCAGTTAACATTAAACTGACATTTTATATGTAAGAGCCTTTTTGAAGTGTAGTGGGTATTAAAATCTAGCTTTCCGCATGTGTTTATTGCAGGCTAATACCATCATTCATTTAAATCCATTAAAACGCAAATGGCTGTTAAAAAGACAGCTGCAAGAGCATGTAACAACGCTAAAACACTGCTTGTATGTGCGCCCATCAATATATACCCGTTAAAGAAACCCATAATATTGCTGTTGCCAAGCACAAAAAGAAGTGCTAATGAAGAAGATCACACGGCAGAACGGAACGCACACCCATTAATATGTTATTTAAGGATAAAAGCGAGACCCTTTATTCATTTATTGTTGGCTTGGAAAAATAAGATCTCCTTGGGCTGCTGCCAAAACATCTCCGATTCCCTTAAAATACTTACGGCTTATAATAAAGTGCACGTAATTACACATATGGGTGGAATGAATGACTTTTGCATATAAATCCAGTGCTGTTGCTCTGTGTTCCATGTGAGAAATACTGCCTGTCAAACTCCAAACCCCCCCCAGCTGTTTCTGGACCACAGCTCTATGATTTGCTTCTTTGCTCACTCTTCTGCTGAGCTGATCGGCTGAAACAGCTGAGAGACGCGGAGGACTTTACTCCGCCCTCCCAGCTGTCAGTCAGCAGAGCGGGATTTGTATTTCCCGCTTCTGCCGACTATTGCCGAGTAGGAGACGTCATCACGCTTTCAGCGCGATGACGCCTCCAACTCACCGCAGTAGCTGGCGGGAGCGAGCCGCCGGCAAAAGTCGGCGGCTGTGATTAGTGTTGCGCGCATCCTCTTGCGCGTAACACTAATCAAAGAAGGTGAAGCCGGGAGGAAGCCTGTTGATTGGCTGGTTTACGTGATAGGCGCTCATGCGTGCTTTTCACGTAAACCTTTAGCCAAGTTGAAGATTTACCACGACTGGAGCGGAAGAGGAGGGAGATGAGTAAAAAAAAAAAAACGCCGTTGGAAAAGTGTCATTTTTAGGGTAAGTATAACATTAAAAAAAAAAGAAAATACTGAATGACTAGGTAGGGCAATAGGTATAATATAATCTAAAAAAAGGGGGGTGATTTTCAGCCTAGAGTGTTCCTTTAAGGTGTTCTTAAACTGCCCTGGTACATTTTGTGATTTCCCATTAGGAGATGGATTGGTCTTACATAGTTACATAGGCTGGAAAAAGACGTGCGTCCATAGGGTTCAGCCTTTCACACATTACCCACTGCTGTTGATCCAAAGATCTTAAAGTTCAATAGGATATCTCATCCCTTGATGTGATATTGTGGGATGTGCTTGCTTGGGCAACAGCACCACGCGATGCCATGGTTTTCCCTCTACGGGCAGAGCTAACTGGAGTCAGTCACACGATTGGCCCTCGGCGATGAAGTCAGCACACTGTTGTTCAATGGTGTGCACGGACTGAGCGGATGGTGACGCTGTAGGACAGCTCTCCCCTCAGAGCTATTCCCCTGTGACATGAGGGACGGGAAAGCTGTGAGAGGGAATAACTCCATTTTTTAAATTTTATTTGTCAGCAAAATATGCTAACACATGAAAAGAGAGGCAGCCTGTCAAACGAGTTCAACTTGTGTTGGGCGCGGCAGTGTCGCCTTACGCGTCTTGTGTTTACAGGTATCAGTTTTACTGTTTTGTTCTTGTGTCTTTATCAATTGTCATTAGGCTGGCCGTCCACTGGGTCCGTATTTGTGTGATCATGCGATTGTCCGTCGTCGTCCGTCATCGTCCGACCAATTCAATGACATGGAGGAGATTCTGCCCTCATCCACTGCACTGTCTCCCCATCGGACGACTTCAGACAAATTTGTGTGACTACAACAAACTAGCGATCTTTCCCATTTGAGTGGGATTTGTCAGACGAAGTCGGGACGATCTGGTACAATTTACATTAAAGAAGATCAATTGTATAATTAAACTGCCGTGCAGCGGGAGGGAAATTGTTCCATAGAGAAGTGATTCAGTGCAACAGGCGAATCCCATAGGATTCAATGTAAAATTATATTTTCCATTTTCCTTTAATTCATCCGCTTATTTTTTTCATTTGCAGCAAAAAGTCTTTCTACAGTATTTATTGATTTTATAGAATTTTTGAGTATTTGTATTTTTTAGGTGAAAATTTTGATTCACGATTTTTTTTTTTTTATAATGGCCATCCTTCCCGGTGAACTGAAAAGAAAAAACACAGAACACTGCCGAATGTTGTTGAAAACATGAATGGAACTCTGGTGCTGTCCTGGTGCTGAAAGGGCTTATTAAAGCTCTTTCAGTACCAGGACAGCATTGGAGCTTCATTCGTGTCTTCGGTAGCGTTCGGCTGCGGGCTTTTTTGGGTTCTTTTTAGTTAGACAGCGTTCCCCGGTCTTCCTGTCGGTCGATCTGAGTTGTCAATATTCGCTTCCAGTCTACGATCCAGAATGTTTGAGATCATCCAAAAAAGTTGTGCGTAGTCCGACAGCCAAGTCTACCACTGAGGACATGGGGATCAAGCACGAGCATCCCCTCCATGGAGTCTATTGAGGCAACGCTGCCGGTCACATGACCTGCAGGATCTCGCCTCGCGAGATCCAGCAGGTCGGGGTAGTGATTCACAGAGGGGGACTTTTTCTCACCAGTCTCACTGCTCCCGACAGCAAGAAAGGGTGGATGGAGCCGCCATTCTCGCTGTGGGATGGGAGTATGGGATTTTTTGGGGGGGGGGGCTCAGCTGGTGCTGACTGATTCTACTGACTGATACCCCAGTCAGGGCCCAGCCAGACCCAAAGGCCCAGCCAGACCCCAGGGCCCAGCCAGACCCCAGGGCCCAGCCAGAGCCCAGCCAGACCCCAGTGGCCAGCCAGATCCCAGGGCCCAGCCAGGGCCCAGCCAAGTCCAAAGGCCGTCATATACCCTGCACATTACTGTGAATTGTATTGCTGTGGAGCTCTGTGATACGCTCATACACACTGCACATTCCCGTGAACTTTATTGCTGTGGAGCCTTTTTTTTTGCTTTTGGAAGGGGGCAAATAGCTGTTAGGGAGTGCACGGGGGCCCCATCATTTCTGGTCCTAGCTGTGTAATAGATTAAATAAAGAGAAGATGATCCCAGTCATTACTGTCTCTTTACACAGTTATTTGTTATATAAAGGCTGTGTAAAGTCATATCAAGCACCATTCCTCCAGTTCTGCATCTATGGGTGCTTCCTTCACTTGTCTCTCTGTATGCCAGGCTCTAATTATTTCAGGACAAGAGGAGCTTCATCAATTATAACTGATAATTTAGTGGTAGATATAGATACTAATTATACACAGCTAGAAACCGTAAATATGGAATGAAAGTGTGATTTGTGAGTGGTTTACAACAACACAGTCCATGGATTCCACATTATTTTGGGAATCTTAATAAATATGTTGTGTGTAATACATATCATACAAGAAAAGAAAATTCAGATTTTTTTCCAGAAGGACTAGGAATTCTGATGAATGGAAAAGGTCTTGTACATTATGGGCCACATTACATTGTGCTCAGCGCTGCCGCAAGCATGCCGGGGCGTAGCGCCCGCTACCAATGCAGGCAGCATTGTTTGCACCTGCATTGTAATCCCCCGTTAAAACGGGGGCGGTAGGGGGAAAGCTGCGGGCACAGTTTTTTCTCCCTACCGCCCCCGTTTTAACGCGGGGATTGTAATTTAGCCCTATGGGTCCTGACAGACTGGACTTGACCAAAATGAAACAATTATTTTTACCCCACTTATTCTTGCATTCAATTCACCAGCCATTCTGGAAAAAGCCAGATAATCTTAAAATAAAATGATTAATACTGTATAAAATTCCCTTCAGGATTTGTCTAAAAGGTGAATATTAAATATAAATTAATTTCCTGTTTAGACTGTGGTCCCATCCCCAAGATACGCTACATTTTTACACTCTAAAATCCAGAAGGAAAAAATAATGAGATCCAATACACTTCTTGTTCCAAGCATTGCGGATAAGGGACATTTCACCCGTGCTACTAAACTATAACGTGATTCTCTTTAACCCCTTAAGGACCGAGGACGTACCATGTACGTCATTGCAGCGGGTCTCTCTTAGACCCGCTGACGTACATGGTACGTCCTGCCGTTTTTTGAGCGCTGGAAGCGATCGGATCGCTTCCAGCAGCTCAAACGCCATTGCAGGCTGCCTGGGAGTCCAGGCAGCCGTGCAATGGCGTTTAGAAGTGCCGGGCACCATGTTGATCGCTCCCCGGGAGCGATCAACATCCGGTTTCACCGGAGAGGTGCCCGGCACTTCTAGAGAGCGCTGGAAGCGATCAGATCGCTTCCAGCTGCTCTGAGTATATTACAAGGATGCCTCGACATCGAGGCATCCTTGCAATATGCTTACCTGCCGCCGGTCCGTCCGTGATCGCTCCCCCGAGCGATCACTTCCGGTAGCGGCAGGAAGTACTGAGTGCCACGAGGTATCGTGGCACTCAGTACAAAAACGATCACATCAGTGATCAGGTGCTCTGCTGGGTGCCTCGAGGGATCAAGGCACCCAGCAGAGTAAAAAAAAGTGTAAAAAAAAGTGAATAAAAAGTGAAAAAAAAAGTAAAATAAAAATAAAAATAAATAAAATAAACTGACGGTTAGGGTAGGGTTAGGGTTAGGGTTAGGGTTAGGTGGGTTAGGGGTAGGGTTAGGGGTAGGGGTAGGGTTAGGGTAGGGGTAGGGGTAGGGTTAGGGTTAGGGTAGGGGTAGGGGTAGGGTTAGGGTTAGGGGTAGGGGTAGGGGTAGGGTTAGGGTTAGGGTTAGGGGTAGGGTTAGGGGTAGGGTTAGGATTAGGGGTAGGGTTAGGGGTAGGGTTAGGGGTAGGGTTAGGGGTAGGGTTAGGGTTCTAAGGGCAGGGTCATCTTGGGGCTGAGTGGGATGTTCCTAGCCTGCCGCATCAGAGAGGCAGGCTAGCAACATCCAATCAGAAGTTAGAAAAAATCAAAATAAAATTTCTAATTTTGTCAGGTCAGGTCAATATTTTGTAAATATTGGCTCTGACCTCTGTGATTCTCCCTCCCTCTCCTCACTTGTGTTTTTGGTGAGCGAGAGAGAGAGATCAGATTTGACAGGTTAGAGATTTTAGTGAGATTTAGTGAGATTAGAAAAATTGAGGCAGATTTAGAGAGATTTTAGGGAGATTTAGAAGAATTGAGGCAGGTTTAGAGGGATTTAGAGAGATTTAGGTGTTTATTTGTATTTTCTTGTGAAACCCAACGGTTCTTCTAAGAACCAACAATCCGCTTATATATATATAATAATTATAAAATTTTATAATCTATTATATATAATGTCTGAGAGGGTGTACAGCGCCGAGGAGGCATATGCCATCCTGGCGTCAGAATCTGAGGCATCTGCGTCAGACTCAGACCCTCATTTCGACCCCGCTAACTGCTCAGAGACGTCGCTAGATACATTATCTACGCTGGCTGATGTATCTAGTGATGTTTCTGATGCAGATCCTGGGTCACCACCTGCCAGCAGGAGACGCACAGCTCCAGCTGAGGAGTGGGTAGTGCCTCATCGCCAGAGGCCAGATATCCCTCCTTTCACGGCAAATCCTGGCATCAATATTGATGTTGCAGGATTTACCGCCACACAGTTTTTGCAGGTGTTTATGGGGGATTGATTTGTTGGGCCACATCGTGGCCCAATCAAATCTGTATGCCCATCAGCATTGTGCTGCGAAGCCAGACTCCTACTTGGCAAGGCAGCAATGGACCCCGCTAGATGTGCCAGAATTTCTGAAATTCTGGGCACTTACTATGCTGAGGGCATCATAAAGAAGCCCTCAATTCGCTCCTACTGGAGCAGTAGCCCCATCTGCTCTACCCCCATTTACCCCCAATCAATGTCACGTAGAAGGTATGAAAACATTTTGCGTTTCATGCACTTCAGTGACAACAGCCTGTGCCCCCCTAGAGAGCATCCCCAGTTTGACAGGCACCAGACTTTTACATTTTATTCGTACATTTTTATGTTCTACAATTGGTGCTGTATTTTGCCAAAATCTTTGCACACCTATGCATGGGGGGCATGGGTGTACTCAGGAGATCTTGCAGAAAACAACCTGGAGAGTTTTCATGCAGTAACAAACAACAGTGTCTCCTAAATCACAGTCCAAAACTACTGTGGGCGTAAAAATCTGAAAATTGAAAAATTACCGCCACAACACCTTCTCAAATGTTTTGGGCTAAAACCGTTGCATCCATGGCATCAAAGCACTCCATATGCAATACCTTGGGGTGTCAACATAACAAATATAAACAATTTTCTGGCAATAATTCAAACTGGGGTATGCGGTAGACCCAAAACCAAGATAGGCCTAGCTGAAGAAATAATCTCATTTCAACTCTAATGACAAAGTCATAAAAATTGTATTTGAACCTTCCCAAAATCCTGGCAAACCTATGCATGGGGGGCATGGGTGTACTCAGGAGATCTTGCAGAAAACAACCTGGAGAGTTTTCATGCAGTAACAAACAACAGTGTCTCCTAAATCACAGTCCAAAACTACTGTGGGCGTAAAAATCTGAAAATTGAAAAATTACCGCCACACACCTTCTCAAATGTTTTGGGCTAAAACCGTTGCATCCATGGCATCAAAGCACTCCATATGCAATACCTTGGGGTGTCAACATAACAAATATAAACAATTTTCTGGCAATAATTCAAACTGGGGTATGCGGTAGACCCAAAACCAAAGATAGGCCTAGCTGAAGAAATAATCTCAATTTCAACTCTAATGACAAAGTCATAAAAATTGTATTTGAACCTTCCAAAATCCTGGCAAACCTATGCATGGGGGGCATGGGTGTACTCAGGAGATCTTGCAGAAAACAACCTGGAGAGTTTTCATGCAGTAACAAACAACAGTGTCTCCTAAATCACAGTCCAAAACTACTGTGGGCGTAAAAATCTGAAAATTGAAAAATTACCGCCACACACCTTCTCAAATGTTTTGGCTAAAACCGTTGCATCCATGGCATCAAAGCACTCCATATGCAATACCTTGGGGTGTCAACATAACAAATATAAAAATTTTCTGGCAATAATTCAAACTGGGGTATGCGGTAGACCCAAAACCAAAGATAGGCCTAGCTGAAGAAATAATCTCAATTTCAACTCTAATGACAAAGTCATAAAAATTGTATTTGAACCTCCCAAAATCCTGGCAAACCTATGCATGGGGGGCATGGGTGTACTCAGGAGATCTTGCAGAAAACAACCTGGAGAGTTTTCATGCAGTAACAAACAACAGTGTCTCCTAAATCACAGTCCAAAACTACTGTGGGCGTAAAAATCTGAAAATTGAAAAATTACCGCCACACACCTTCTCAAATGTTTTGGGCTAAAACCGTTGCATCCATGGCATCAAAGCACTCCATATGCAATACCTTAGGGTGTCAACATAACAAATATAAACAATTTTCTGGCAATAATTCAAACTGGGGTATGCGGTAGACCAAAACCAAAGATAGGCCTAGCTGAAGAAATAATCTCAATTTCAACTCTAATTGACAAAGTCATAAAAATTGTATTTGAACCTTCCAAAATCCTGGCAAACCTATGCATGGGGGGCATGGGTGTACTCAGGAGATCTTGCAGAAAACAACCTGGAGAGTTTTCATGCAGTAACAAACAACAGTGTCTCCTAAATCACAGTCCAAAACTACTGTGGGCGTAAAAATCTGAAAATTGAAAAATTACCGCCACACACCTTCTCAAATGTTTTGGGCTAAAACCGTTGCATCCATGGCATCTAAGCACTCCATATGCAATACCTTAGGGTGTCAACATAACAAATATAAACAATTTTCTGGCAATAATTCAAACTGGGGTATGCGGTAGACCCAAAACCAAAGATAGGCCTAGCTGAAGAAATAATCTCAATTTCAACTCCAATGACAAAGTCATAAAAATTGTATTTGAACCTTCCCAAAATCCTGGCAAACCTATGCATGGGGGGCATGGGTGTACTCAGGAGATCTTGCAGAAAACAACCTGGAGAGTTTTCATGCAGTAACAAACAACAGTGTCTCCTAAATCACAGTCCAAAACTACTGTGGGCGTAAAAATCTGAAAATTGAAAAATTACCGCCACACACCTTCTCAAATGATTTGGGCTAAAACCGTTGCATCCATGGCATCAAAGCACTCCATATGCAATACCTTAGGGTGTCAACATAACAAATATAAACAATTTTCTGGCAATAATTCAAACTGGGGTATGCGGTAGACCCAAAACCAAAGATAGGCCTAGCTGAAGAAATAATCTCAATTTCAACTCCAATGACAAAGTCATAAAAATTGTATTTGAACCTTCCCAAAATCCTGGCAAACCTATGCATGGGGGGCATGGGTGTACTCAGGAGACCTTGCAGAAAACAACCTGGAGAGTTTTCATGCAGTAACAAACAACAGTGTCTCCTAAATCACAGTCCAAAACTGATGTGGGTGTGAAAATGAAAAATGACCACCAAACTGTATCCAATTTGTTTGGAGCAAACGGATGCATCCATAGCATAAAAACACTCCATTTACAATACTTTGGGGTGTAGCTTACCAAATATATGCACGTTCATAAAACTGGGGTATGTAAAAAGGCCCCTAAAAAGAAGATCAGCAAAGAAGATACTGTATGTCAAATTAGAAAATTGACAAGCACATGTCAAAGATTGGCGTAGCACCCCAAAAACAACAGAACAAATCTATATATGGGTGGTATCAATTTACTCAGAAGATGTTGCTGAACATATTTTGGGGTGTTTTTTGGCAGTAACCCATAACTGGATTTGACAATTCATGCCTAAAGTACAATGTGTGTGAAAAAATAACCCAAAAAGTGACTACCTGAAAGTTTGACATAGAGCTAGTGCATGGAAAGTGTTAAAATACAACTCTTTGAAGCACCCCAGGGTGTGCCCTTTCTAAAAATATATGGTTTGATGGGGTAAATTACTTTTGCCGGCTTCAAAAATGTCCCAAATAGGACATGGGTGCATGATGACGAAATGTGAAAATTCCAAGTTGGAAAACTGAAATGCGCACCCCCCCAAATAAGGCCTATTAGCCCCCAAATGACCCGACATACCTATACATGGGTGGTATCAATTTACTCAGAAGATGTTGCTGAACATATTTTGGGGTGTTTTTTGGCAGTAACCCATAACTGGATTTGACAATTCATGCCTAAAGTACAATGTGTGTGAAAAAGTAACACAAAAAGTGACTACCTGAAAGTTTGACATAGAGCTAGTGCATGGAAAGTGTTAAAATACAACTCTTTGAAGCACCCTAGGGTGTGCCCTTTCTAAAAATATATGGTTTGATGGGGGTAAATTACTTTGGCCGGCTTCAAAAATGTCCCAAATAGGACATGGTGCATGATGACGAAATGTGAAAATTCCAAGTTGGAAAACTGAAATGCGCACCCCCCCAAATAAGGCCTATTAGCCCCCAAATGACCCGACATACCTATACATGGGTGGTATCAATTTACTCAGAAGATGTTGCTGAACATATTTTGGGGTGTTTTTTGGCAGTAACCCATAACTGGATTTGACAATTCATGCCTAAAGTACAATGTGTGTGAAAAAATAACACAAAAAGTGACTACCTGAAAGTTTGACATAGAGCTAGTGCATGGAAAGTGTTAAAATACAACTCTTTGAAGCACCCTAGGGTGTGCCCTTTCTAAAAATATATGGTTTGATGGGGGTAAATTACTTTGGCCGGCTTCAAAAATGTCCCAAATAGGACATGGGTGCATGATGACGAAATGTGAAAATTCCAAGTTGGAAAACTGAAATGCGCACCCCCCAAATAAGGCCTATTAGCCCCCAAATGACCCGACATACCTATACATGGGTGGTATCAATTTACTCAGAAGATGTTGCTGAACATATTTTGGGGTGTTTTTTGGCAGTAACCCATAACTGGATTTGACAATTCATGCCTAAAGTACAATGTGTGTGAAAAAATAACACAAAAAGTGACTACCTGAAAGTTTGACATAGAGCTAGTGCATGGAAAGTGTTAAAATACAACTCTTTGAAGCACCCTAGGGTGTGCCCTTTCTAAAAATATATGGTTTGATGGGGTAAATTACTTTGGCCGGCTTCAAAAATGTCCCAAATAGGACATGGGTGCATGATGACGAAATGTGAAAATTCCAAGTTGGAAAACTGAAATGCGCACCCCCAAATAAGGCCTATTAGCCCCCAAATGACCCGACATACCTATACTTGGGTGGTATCAATTTACTCAGAAGATGTTGCTGAACATATTTTGGGGTGTTTTTTGGCAGTAACCCATAACTGGATTTGACAATTCATGCCTAAAGTACAATGTGTGTGAAAAAATAACCCAAAAAGTGACTACCTGAAAGTTTGACATAGAGCTAGTGCATGGAAAGTGTTAAAATACAACTCTTTGAAGCACCCTAGGGTGTGCCCTTTCTAAAAATATATGGTTTGATGGGGGTAAATTACTTTGGCCGGCTTCAAAAATGTCCCAAATAGGACATGGGTGCATGATGACGAAATGTGAAAATTCCAAGTTGGAAAACTGAAATGCGCACCCCCCAAATAAGGCCTATTAGCCCCCAAATGACCCGACATACCTATACATGGGTGGTATCAATTTACTCAGAAGATGTTGCTGAACATATTTGGGGTGTTTTTTGGCAGTAACCCATAACTGGATTTGACAATTCATGCCTAAAGTACAATGTGTGTGAAAAAATAACACAAAAAGTGACTACCTGAAAGTTTGACATAGAGCTAGTGCATGGAAAGTGTTAAAATACAACTCTTTGAAGCACCCCAGGGTGTGCCCTTTCTAAAAATATATATGGTTTGATGGGGGTAAATTACTTTGGCCGGCTCAAAAATGTCCCAAATAGGACATGGGTGCATGATGACGAAATGTGAAAATTCCAAGTTGGAAAACTGAAATGCGCACCCCCCAAATAATGCCTATTAGCCCCCAAATGACCCGACATACCTATACATGGGTGGTATTCAATTTACTCAGAAGATGTTGCTGAACATATTTTGGGGGGTTTTTTTGGCAGTAACCCATACCTGGATTTGACAATTCATGCCTAAAGTACAATGTGTGTGAAAAAATAACACAAAAAGTGACTACCTGAAAGTTTGACATAGAGCTAGTGCATGGAAAGTGTTAAAATACAACTCTTTGAAGCACCCTAGGGTGTGCCCTTTCTAAAAATATATGGTTTGATGGGGGTAAATTACTTTGGCCGGCTTCAAAAATGTCCCAAATAGGACATGGGTGCATGATGACGAAATGTGAAAATTCCAAGTTGGAAAACTGAAATGCACACCCCCAAATAAGGCCTTTTAGCCCCAAATGACCCAACATACCTATACTTGGGTGGTATCAATTTACTCAGAAGATGTTGCTGAACATATTTTGGGTGCTTTTTGGCAGTAAACCTTAAAGTTCACAGTACATGTATTCTTAAATTGCGTTCAAAAAAAAAAATCACCAAATTTTTTTTTTTTCTCAAACTTTGGCATAGATTGTGGTAAAATGGTTTGCATGGAAAGAGTCAAAATACCCCAAGTTTAATACCTTGATTTGTGTACTTTAAAAAAATATGTATATGTGGAGGGTTATTCAGGAATTAGTGACAGATATCAGTGTTACAATGTCACTATCACTAGTTTTGAAAATAAACTCTTTGGAAAATGGCAAAGTGCTACTTGCACTTATTGTTGCATAAAATAAGGAAAAAAGCGAGGAATATGTAAACATTGGGTATTGCTAAACTCAGTACTAAATTTAGAAACTACTAAGGAATTAATTTTTTTGACGGTTGTTGATACATAAGAAATTTTGGGGGTCAAAAGTTCGAAAAAGTGGTGTTTTTTTCAATTTTTGTGTCATATTTCACAATATTTTTATAGTAAATTATATGAAATGAAGAAAAAAATGGTATCTTTATAAAGTCCATTTAGTGACGAGAAAAACCGTGTAAAATATTGTGGGTTACATAAACGAGTAAGAGGAAAATTTGACGTAAACACTAAGAGCGCAGAAACGTAAAAACAGCAGCGTTCACGAACGGACGGATTCGTGTAAAACCGCCCGGTCACTAAGGGGTTAAATCTTAGAAAATGCTTCTCAAATAATGACATTATTAAAAAAACAACACAGTAAGGGCCATATTGCATTCCTCGCGCATCGGTTTTGCACGCACGCAAATGCGCATTTGCGTGAGGACAAAACCATTTGCGCATAACGTTGTACTTCAATGTTCGCGCAAACGATGCGCGTTATCGTTTGACGTGGATGGACTTGCGCGAGCATGATGAATTGTGCATGTCCTCTACTTAACATTGTGAGCGCAAATGCGTTAAGCGGATGGTATTTCAATAGATGCGCAACTTCCTACGAACGACGTTTGCGCGCGTAATTTTAACGTCTTTGAAAACTTGGTGGTAACTGCAAATCTGAACGTTCTGGCCGAAACAAAATACACCAGCACAAAAAAAAAATACAGCACAGTATAGTTACACATTCTACACATACCCAAACAAAAAAATTGTGAATTCGTGCATATTTTTTATGCTGCAGCATGTATATTCAGATTTACTTTGACAGGCGCAAAAACATTAGTGAGTCAATTAAGGTGAATTGATGTCAATTAAGGTTCTTAATTCTGATTGGCTGAATCCCACAAAAAAACAGTCTGCGCACTGATTTACATGCGCAACATTACTGCGCGCGTATTACACTTCGTATTGCGCATTTTTTTTACTAACGTTATTTTTTGACGGATGAGAAAATGTGTTCGAATCCGAATCTCACGTTGATTTTCGTGCAATAACGCTGAGCGCAAAAAAATTGCGCTGCGCCAGCTAATTTGCGCAGAGAATGTGATATGGCCCTAAACCTTTTTCTTACATAAATATAATATAGCTGTTGCTTTTTTTCTGTTTTTTGCAAAAAAGATTTCTTCCTCTATACGTCTGTAACCTGATCTCAATCCCCCTCCCTCTCCAGTCCTATAAGTGCTGCTAAGGCAGGTCACTGCACAGTTGCACTTCCTATACCTTTGTATCTGCACGATTCATATGGGAAACTTTATTTCACAAAACACCTTGTCATATATGCTAATTGTAATTTTGTATTCCCAAACAAAGTGTAACACTCTAATCATGCCCCCTTTATCCTTCATTATTTCTACTAGGGATCCATTCTGCATACTGACGGTCAGGAACACAGTGATGAAGGATGGCTATCTGTCTTATTATACTTATTTCTACTTTCTTTTTACCTGAAATATTCTAAGGTTATGGATACATGACTATCCAAACTTTGTTAGTCTGTACGATGAACAAATAAAACATTTACAGTTGTGTTCAAAATTATTCAACCCCCAATGCTGTAAAGGGTTTTAGGGAATTTAGTGTACATTTGTAATTGTATTCAGAATGAAATCCTACAAGGACTTTTTAAAGAACCATATGCAACTAAAATGACATCAATTGGTTTTGTAATACAGTAGTAAATGTTTCTTTTGTGAATTCTTCATTGACACAATTATTCAACCCTTAAAGACTACCACTCTGAAGAACAGAGGTTCATTCAAGTGTTTTCAATCAGGTATTGAAAACACCTGTGGATGTCACGGAGCAGCAATAAAGCATAATAAGCACCAATTAAGCAGCTTTAAAATGACTGTGATACTCAGCTCCTTCTAGACATTTACTGGTTGGTTACAAACATGGTGAAGTCAAGAGAATGGTCCAGGAAGACAAGAGAAGAGGTGATTACTCTTCACAGGAAGGGCAATGGCTATAAGAAGATTGCAAAGATGTTAAACATACCAAGAGAGACCATAGGAAGCATCATTCGCAAATTCAAGGCAAAAGGCACTGTTGAAACGCTACCTGGTCGTGGCAGAAAGAAGATGCTGAATTCGACTGCTGTGCGCTACCTGAAGCGTAGAGTGGAGAAGTCCCCGTGTGACTGCTGAGGAACTGAAAAAGATTTGTCAGATGTGGGTACTGAAGTTTCAGCTCAGACAATACGGCGCACACTGCGTAATGAAGGCCTCCATGCCAGAACTCCCAGGCGCACCCCCTTGCTGTCTCCAAAGAATAAGAAGAGTCGACTGCAGTATGCCAAAAGTCATGTGGACAAACCACAGAAGTTTTGGGATAGTTTTCTGTGGACTGATGAAACAAAATTAGAACTTTTTGGGCCCATGGATCAACGCTATGTTTGGAGGAGGAAGAACAAGGCCTATGAAGAAAAGAACACCTTGCCTACTGTGAAGCATGACGGGGGGTCAATCATGCTTTGGGGCTGTTTTGCTTCTGCAGGTACAGGGAAGCTTCAGCGTGTGCAAGGTACCATGAATTCTCTTCAGTACCAGGAGATATTGATGACAATGTGATGCAGTCCGTCACAAATCTGAGGCTTTGGAGACGTTGGACCTTTCAACAGGACAATGATCCCAAGCATACCTCCAAGTCCACTAGAGCATGGTTGCAGATTAAAGGCTGGAACATTTTGGAGTGGCCATCGCAGTCACCTGACTTAAATCCGATTGAGAACCTCTGGTGGGACTTAAAGAAAGCAGTTGCAGTGCGCAAGCCGAAGAATGTGACTGAACTGGAGGCTTTTGCCCATGACGAATGGGCGAAGATACCCGTTAGATCGCTGCAAGACACTTGTGTCAAGCTATGCTTCACGTTTAAAAGCTGTTAGTACTTAGTACAACATCCTTTTACAGTTATAAGATTGAATGTCACTTGGGGGTTGAATAAAACTGATAATGATGTGAGCACAGAAAAGACATTTGTGGTTATTTCATTATAAATGTTATGTTATATTTGTCTGACCTACACGTGCCTCTTTGATTTAATTGTAAGCAAGATGACTGAATGATCAAAATCAATGTCAAACTGGCCAAAACACTCAATTTCAGTGGGGGTTAAATAATTTTGAACACAACTGTATGTCATTTTATTTTGGGTATCCCTGGACAGCAGTCTAAACATCCTGCTGGTGATTTATCTCACGGTTATATCTATTTATGTTTTATCCCATAGCGTAAATGCCATTCAGAAGACTTTGCATGTTTGTAAATGTATCTAGCCAGTGTGGAAGGTTAAGATATTACATAAATACATAACATTATATGGCATGGTCCACAACATCATGTAAACAAGCACGGCTGCTAAACATCACAGAGGTCACAGGATTGAGAAGAACAGGACAGATACTGGAGATGTCTCACTGTTTTCTTCTACTGAGTCTTTTGCGAACACAAGTCTAATCTCCTGATTAATAATCTCTTATATTGTGTGGTATGTATCACAAATCATTTCATATTTTAATGTGTGTTTGGAATATAAACACTTCGACAAGAAAAAAAAAGAGAAAAACAATTACCTGTTAGTGAAACCATTGACATTGTAACAGTATTATACTATCAGGGTTATTCAAAGAGATCCAAATAGTGTCCGAAAGGTAACCGAACAGTGAAATTCAGCATACGGTTACCTTTCCTGGCCATTCGGCTATTCAGAGAGCAAATGTTGGCGAATTGCCTGCACATACGGTGCCTGTTCGTTGCCTGTTCGAGGGCAGTGAAATCCCCATAAAGAAGCAATGGTTCGTCTATTCAGAGAACACAAACCAGCAGGGAAAAGTTGCCGAAATGCCCTGCTGTTCGGTGGTTTCATTGCGACAGATTTTATTCAGGAGAATCCCATAGGCTTCAATGTTAAATATATTCCTGTTTTAATTCAATATCTAATAAACCGTTGATTATAATATTCTGCAGTAAAGAGTCTCTTTATGTATAGATTTTTTTAGGATCTTTTAGGCATTTTTTGGGATTTGTTTGCAAAAAATATTTTCTGGTTTTTTTTTAATTGTCTTTTCTTTTTTCTGTAACAGCCCTTTTTATTATCATTCATTGGATCTTATATGTAAATTTCAGACATTTTCGTTCTGTAGTTTCTTTGCAAACAGCGTTTCACTTTTCAAACATTCAAGCGTACTGGTTTTTTTTTCCCACTCCATTCGTCTGCGGTGTCGGCTTTTTTCAGTGGCTGCTCTGCGCTGTGATCGGCAGCTTCTCAGGTTTCTCTGGCGTGTACGGCGGGGTTAATCCAGATGTTTTTGCGGGTTTCGGTGTGCGTTCGCTGGGTTTTGCGGCGAGTGTTCGGCGGGATTGCGCCTGGTTTTCCCTGCACTATGACGGCCCTGTGGTGCTTGCTGAATACACCGCAGGGTCGCCGAAATGGGATCGCCAAATCGCACCGAATTGAAGAGAACGAAAAGTCAGAGTGTGCGGTGATGTTTATTCCTTCCATTCCTTTATTTTGTTTGCTATATTTTGTTAACCTGTGCACCAAGGCAACACAGTATAAGGATGCATCATATTTTTGAAAATAAGCTCTCATTGTCCTGAAATCAAACCTATGGATTGCAGTGTTTTAACCCTTTAACACATTGGATGTTGTAAATTTTACAACATTTTGTTTAAAGTAGAGATGTGCATTCGTTTTGGAAATAATTCGTATTTCGGAAGTACTTCCGAATAACGAATTGATAAGATACGAATTTGAAACAAAATGGTATATAACGAATTTATTCTGTGTCATCATCATAAAAGAAAAATGTGAATAATATTTTTTTTTTGGTGTTCTGGAATTCGAATCGATATCAACTAACAGATCGATACCGAATTGATATATCAACTATCGAATTGATCTTAAATTGAAATACATACAACACAAATAATGCAGGCAGCAAACAACTTTATCAAACAAATTTATTTTGTTTCACTCTTTAATTTGACTCAAATACTAACAGGGTTATTCAAAGAGAATCGAAAAGTCACCGCACGTTCGGTGACTTTTCGTTCTCTTCAATTCGGCTTGATCTGGCGATCCAATTTCGGCGACCCTGCGGTGTATTCAGCAAGCACCACAGGGCCGTTGAAGTGCAGGGAAAAGCCGCCAAAAACCTGCCGAACACTCACCACAAAACTCAGGCGAATGCACACCGAAACCCACAAAAACATCTGAATTAACCCCGCTGAAGACGCCGGAGAAATCCGAGCAGGAGCCGACCAGACCGCAGAGCAGCTGCTGGAAAATCCCGAGACCGCAGATGAATGCAGTGGAAAAAAAAAAACAGTACGCGTGAATGTTTGAAAAGTGAAACGCTGTTTGCAAACAAACTACTGAGCAAAAATGTCTGAAATTTACATATAAGATCCAATGAATAATAAAAAGGGATGCTACGCACGATGACGCCAGTCCTCAGGGGGCATTCCCAGAAGCTTGGCCGACATCCAAGATGTCGGCCAGCTCCGGGAAAGGATCACGAACCGGCGCTTTTCGGCGCCGATTCGTGATCCAGCCCCCATGGGGTTAATTTCAGGTACCGTTAGGAAGGGCAGGCTGTGCCCTTCCAAACGGTGCCTGGACTAACCCCCGCAACGCCGGGGGGGGCGCCTGAATTAGGTGTCATCGTGCCGCTGCGATGACACCTAATTAGGCCGACGGCGCTTCCAGGTGCTGGGCTGACATCGAGGATGTCAGCCCGGACCGGGGGGTCCAGCGATCGTTCGGAAACCGGCCGAACGCTGGCCCCAAAGGGAGGACGCGCTCAGCGTGTCCACCGCAAGGAACGTTACCTGCGGGTGGACACGCTGAGCGTGTCCTCCGCAGCGAAGGGGTTAAAAGATCCTAAAAAAATCGATAAATAGAGTTTTTACTGCAGAATATTATAATGAACGGTTTATTAGATATTGAATTAAAACGGGAATATTTTTAACATTGAAACCTATGGGATTCTCCTGAATAAACCTGTCGAATTAAACCACCGAACAGCAGGGCAATTCGGCAACTTTTCACTGCTGGTTTGTGTTCTCTGAATAGACGAAGCATTGCTTATCTATGGGGATTTCACTGCCCTCGAACAGGCACCGTATGTGCAAGCAATTCACCAACATTTGGCGAACTGCCTACCCTCTGGATAGTCGAATGGCCAGGAAAGGCAAACGTACGCTGAATTTCAGCATTCAGTTACCTTTCGGCTCCAATTTGAATCTCTTTGAATAACCCTGTAAATCTGTGACACAACTTAATATTTAAACCTAGCCTGTCTTAACAGCAAAATTTGATTAATTGGAGCTTAATTTAGAGATCCAAAATTCGAATTGATATCAACTATCGAATTTGAAATGAACTATCAAATCGATATCAACTATCGAATAGATCTTAGCTTACAATACAAGTAATAGTCAGCAAAGGACTTTATGAAACAAATTCATTTTGTTTCACTGTTTATTTTGATCCAAATACTAAATCTGCGACACAGCTTAAAATATAACCCTAGATTGTCTTTTAACAGCGAATTTTGATTAATTGGGATTTTATTTAGTGACCCAAATTGTAATTGATATCAACTATTGAATTGATATATGATATTCAAATCGATTCGAAATTTTAAATCGATACGAAATTTTCAATCGATCCAAAACGAAACGAAATACGAAACCAAATAATTTAAAAACGAAACTAATTTTTCAGCCATGCACATCCCTAATTTAAAGTATATGTACCACTGACACATTGCAAAACAAGGAGTGATTATTTTGATTGAGCAACTTTATCGGCACAAACTGAGTACAGTTTTTAAATAGTTCCAGGAGAGTAATACTTACGTGTGCCTTTTAAATGTTATCCACCGAAATATGGTCCCAGCATGAGACCAGACATAAAAAGCACCTTTCCTGAAGCTTAATTGTTTGTGATGTAGTGTATATTTGAAATGTAATTACACTCGTAGTGACCAAGTGAATAATGACCCAGGAATATACCATTGTTTCATGGACACCATAGACATTCTGTTGCTATTTTCTCCTAAAAGCAAATTATTCTAAAAAAAATAAAGCGTTAAGAAGATTGACAAACGTATATCCTTACCTTTCCAGTACCAATAAATATATACAATCTGAAGTGTACGGAAGGCCCTCAGAGTAAATCACTCCAGTTGGGGGCATCTGTTTTATATGTTTTAGCATTATTAGGGAAGTAAAACTGATAATCCAACTGAAATACCAAAGTTTTAAAAATTCTATACTTTCTGAAGTTTGATTATTTTTACCTAAAATTTGCAAGTTTTGGTGAACTGGAAAAAAAGTTATTGCAAATTTTACTCAAAATGACCAAGTTAAAAAAAACAAGAGAATAAAATAACATTATTTATAACATTAAAATAATAAAAACATAAATAAAAAAGTATTATGAAATATCTGTGTTTACATTTTGCATTCATATCATGTTTATTCTCTAAAATTCACCGCATAGTAATTAAACCCCCAACATAATTCACTTCTTATCATCTCAATCCCCATATTGGGGTATTAGTTGCTAGAATGTTTAAATTCCTTTTTAAAATCTTGGGAACTTGGATCTTGGAAACCTGAACTTCTATCCTAACTATGAAAATAAAAACAACATTTACTGATACTTTGTATAAAATGTATAAAAAAATAAAAACATTCAGTACAAAATACATCGAAGCATAAACAATACACAAAAATACATTACAAAAAAAAAGCATTTTTTAGTGTACAAAGATTAATTGAAGTGATTGCAATGCTCGATGATCACGGTAGACATTTTTAATACGGAATAAGGTTAGGGGTGCGTTTGTCCAGTTTTAAATGACAGTATATAATAACGTAAAATTAATGTGTGGTGTTTAGAGTGTCACCCATTTCTACTGGAGAAAGAGTATCCCACACACTTTAACATTCCACCCACAATTAATGGTTGTTTTGGCTGTTGCATACAATCCTGATACATACTGTCTTTAAAACCTCTGCAAATACTCAGCACGTGTGATGAGAAAAAGCTGGCAATGTTAGCGTGGATAATGGAAGAAGAAGAGGGATGAAGGGAAACGTTGTCTAATCTCAACGGAAAGCGAGATTAAACTTGTAAAGCAACATATGGACTAGATAAAATTAAATAAGAAATAAAAATTAATAGATAAATAAAGCATGTTTTATCCACTGAAGGAACTGGTTAATGGAGACTGCCAGCACGTTGCCATGGAAACACTGACTGTTGGCGCTGTACCATCTCATACCTTATCCAATACATTCCTGGTTGTTGGTAGTAGTCCAATGAACCTGATCGCTTGATGGTAAACCCGTGGTCCAGCTGAGCAGAGAGAAATGGGGCAACTCAGTGGATCAACATTTTGCTAAAGAAACTCCATTTCCATATTGCCCTTCCATTAAAGCACATCATAGCGTCGTTTATATTTTATTTATTTTCTCTTTGTTTCCCCTTCTCCTGTCCTCTTCATTAATGGAGAGGTCTACAAAAACCAGAGGCATCTCCACAACTGAAGAGCTTACGACTCACAAGCTGTGCTCGACCTCGTTATGTATGTTGCGATTCACTTAACAAAACAAGACACAAAGTTTTTGGTATTTTTTGTTTTAAGAAAACTGTTTATGCTGGGTTTGAGATACATATTTCTATATTATTTTTCTCTTCGAAAGATTCAGTATCTGTCACAAGGTACACGACGTTGTATCCTGGTTGAGCAGTACAAACCTCTTCGAAAGTAGGAACAGCAGATTGTAACTACTATCAGCAGAGCGTCTAAATTAGAATGAAAGAATAGAATGCTCCATGAACATTCATATCATTTTCTTTTAAATAATTCTTCCACCTCATTGTAGTCCAGTTAATTGTCTTTATAAAACCTTGAACTATATTGTGGATGAGATAATCTACTAAGTAAACATCCTCGGCTTGTAGATGATCTGGAGATTTACGCTGTTCCTCCTCAACAACAGGGAAGGACACTTATGGGGTAAAATCCTGGACCCTGACCCTGACCTTTCATCCCTCTCTCTTTGTAAATCAAAACTCTATTTTATTTCTTGGATCAATTAGCTAGAGGGTCCTACATCTAATCAGACAAAAGTAGTGAAGTTGGGAGCCTTACATACACGAACTTGAGTCTTTCCTTCAGAAACAAATCAAAAACATTTTCCAGGACACTGGTTGATACTCTTGGATCAAGCTCCTGGACTGAGCATCAATCCCACCACTTTGCTCAAATACACATACAGGGTTATTCAGAGAGAGGTGAAAACTAGGAGAATGACTTGAGAATTGAAAATTCTAGGTCAAAATAGTCGATGTGGAAAGTGAGATAAATGGGAGAATTTTTCTGGTTTGACAATTTTGACCTAGAATTTTCACTTCTCCAGCCATTCTCCTGGTTTTCACCTCTCTCTGAATAACCCCCATAGGATCTGGGATGCCGGGGTAGTGTGGGGAAGGGAGATCAGGCAACTTAGAATCCGGGTGGAGAATATTTAGTCCTTTGATTATTTAGGTATTCATAGGTTACAATTTTTACTTGAGCCGTCATTTGCTCTATATTATTTTATCTGTTTTGTACCCAAAAAGTGGTTAACGAGTGTAATAATTACCTAATTTTGTACCAAGTTTATTCTCCTACATACTGAGCACTGGTATCACATTACTTGATCACTGTAAACCTCAACCAATATTGCTATTCTTGCAAACGGAAATGTAAAGTAGTGGCAAAGGTATAAACTACTCATTCTGATGGTAATCTCATAAACTAAAGGGGCAGATTGTCCCCAAAGAGCATCATCATCCAAACTGAATCCCAAATAAAGAGGAAACAAAGATGCAAAAAAATAATTTATTATTCCAGGGCCAAAACTAATATATTCCCTGGGATAGAAATTATGATGAGGTCAGTAAACTATGGGGTTTCCAATGATAGGGCGTTACAAAAATTCCGGATGGCTTCAACCACTTTACATGACGCCATTTAATGATCTTTTTTATTCTTTCTTATTCAATAACTTGCATCAAAAATGAAAGTGTACGTTTGTGTATTATTTTGCGATGTATACATGGCATAATTAATATAAATATTTTGAAGGCTTCTTCTGGGTTGTCCTTTTTTTCTGTGTTGGCCATGCTAAGCCTTCTTTGTTCAGAAACACTTCTTGCTTAACCAAAGCCCACACATTTTAATGGTAGGAACCAACATCAAGAATGTTTTTGGTGTCCCCTTAAGGTTAACTAATTCATGATTACCTGCATTGCCATCAGTAGGGTAAGTGATGATGCTGATAAAAGAGAATTAAAGATCTCCAGTTTAGAAAAGCAAGGGTGAGCCTGGAGGTGCTGTCTAAAGACATATCTATTTCCACGTGTCCATCACAAGAGGCGCATATAAAGGTATTTTATTTTACAAAATAACTTTTATAACATTATATTTAATGAAGAATTAAGATTAGACATGTCTATTAGATAATGTTAAAAAAATGTCAGTAATGTCTTTATTGAATATTAGCCATATTCTAGCTAGACTTGAGCTTTTTTTTTTCCCCCCTGAGAAAAGTCTAGAATTCACAATGTGTGCTCTCCTGGCCACTGAAGTACACCACAATGCTATTCCTAAACTCTAATGACTTTGCTTTACCTGGATGCAATAGAAGAACTAGCACTCACCTGCTGTATGGGCTAAAGCACAGGTGTCACGAAGACCCAGAGGGGGGAGGGGCTCAAACCCCAAACAGTATCAAATAAAGAAAATGCACCATGGCTGCCACAACGTTTTGGTTCTGACACAACTTGAGAACGGCTTGTACCAGAGCCAAAACATTATGGCTCGCATGGAATAAAGCTCCTATTTGATCCATCCAGAGTGCCAGGCCCATTTTCTTTATTTGGATTTACCTGGAAGCCTGACTGCTTCTAATGATAGTCCTCATGCAGGCAAATTTAGGAGAAAAAATACTTTCTAGCATTGTCAAACAAATCTGCCCTCTTGTGACACCTAACTATATACATGTGCTGATTTAGCTGATATCAGAGCATATTACTGCGCTCTGCTGAACGTGAGCCGATTTATAAATGCCCTTCAGCCTAGTCATCCTATTGAAAATGGCAAAACACAAATACAGGATTTGTACATGAAATCTCAAGAGAGCAAGAATAAAAGATGTTAAAAATACACATCAATTAGAGAAGAAAAACCCCTGTACTTCAACAATGCGTCTTTTCTTCCTGGAGCAAAAGTACCGTAGATACTCGAGTATAGCGCGACCCAAATATAACGCGATGAATAGAGATTTATTTATTATGGAAATGAGAGAATACTCAAGACTCGAATATAACGCGGGGAGCAAAATTATAAAAGTATATTATACTGGGAAAAAAAGGTAAATCCTTCCAGGTTCTCTTAACAGTCAGGCTCCCCCTCAGGCCAGGGTGTTCTGCTCTAGAATGATTGTAGTTGTTACTAAGTATGAAGCTGCCGGCCACCAGTCTTCTTACTTGCCATAAGATGGCCGGCGGAGCGAGGTGACCAACTCAGTGAATTATTCACCAATAGCCATCACGCAGGGAGATGTCGTTTTCTGACCTCCGGCTCCAGCACGCAAGCTCATTCACTGCGTCATCCAACAATAGTCAGGGAGACTTTGGATCCCTGAGCAAGTCAAGTTTTTTTTTCTTTTACACGTGATTCAGATGTCTCGAATATAACGCGACCCCTCCAATTTTAAGGTAAGTTTTTGTCACCAAAATCTAGCAGTATACTCGAGTATCTACAGCATATATCAAAGCGATCCTTTAAAAGCAGCTAATTAGATCATTTTTAATAAGATAACATAGGATAGCTCATCTTGAAAGACAAAGGGCTCTATACTAGATGATTGTAAACTGTTACACACACACACATGTTTATGACTGCACTGTTAGCATATAGTAACTCTACTATCTACGGCACTTCATACAGGAGATGCAAATGTAGTGGGAGCCAGAAGATACTATAACAGATTTTTGGTATTTGAGTTGGGGTTTTCCAGCCTCTAAGATATACTGTAATAGCCCACATTAACTTTATGCACTTGCAGCTGCTGGTTCGGAATAGGGGGGCTGGCTGACTCAGAATAGGGGGCTAAGATTTTTTGATGAATATAAAATAGAACATGCACCAATGGATTTTTACATATACCGAAAAAATCTAATAAAATAAATCTGTTATGGCTGTTTCAGATTTTTTAATTGTACTATATATTCATGTAATTATTTTTCATTTAACTTTGCATTTGTTTCGTTGATGATTTTATTTTTTTGTAAATGGTAATATGTAGCCATCTACTGGCTGAAAACAAAATTGCGTAAGTTGTGAATGAAAAGTATAAAAATGCTAGTTACTGGATTGAATATCCTGACCTGCACTACTGGTGCTAAAAGTCATTGTGCAGTCCTGGAGCCCCCCCCCCCCCATATCTCCTGCCATGTATCCAAAGGATCCACACTGAATATGTGTGTTGGGATTGCGCTGAATTAACTTACTCTTCTAAACATTACAAAAGTAACTAAATCAATGTAGCTAGTAGGAAATATTGCGCATTGCTAGATAGGGGGGTGATATTATTATCTCGCCAGAGCATAGTATGGAAAGCGTAACTATGTAATGGAGGCAAGTCTCAATAACATGTGAGCTCAAAAGAATCAGACATCCTTGCAAGTATTGAATTGCACTTCCACTCTTGTTAGTAAAGGTTACACTGAGACCTCAATCTGATTTGCCGAGTTTGGTTAATCAAACCATCCATTATTTCTACCATATCACCTTCTTAATTTCCAATACCCGTTGTGGGGCTCTATTACAATCTTCACGCAAAAACGCTCGTGCAACGCCTGAATTTGTGCGCCCAGCATTAAACGTTAACGCGCGTAAATCAACGCTGGTATTACAATCCTCGCGCATTTTTTCATCCGTCGAGCAATAACGCGCATAAAACGGATGCGCAAAAACACGCGTGCAGCAACGTTGCGCGCAGATATCAGTGTGCAGACTGTTTTTTCAAGCGATTCAGCCAATCAGAATTAAGAACCACAATTGTCTCACGTTAAGTCTTCCGCCTGTCAAAGTCAATCTGCGCATATATGCTTCAGCAATAAAAAATGCACACACAACTTCTCAAATTTATTGGTTTGGTTTGTTTAGAATGTGTAACTATACTTTGCGGTATTTTTTTTTTTTTGGGCTGGTGTATTTGGGTTCGGCCAGGTCCGTCCGATTTGCCATTAACACCAGCTTTTAGGAGTTGCTAAAATTATGCGCGCAAAGGCTGTGCGTTACAAACTGCGCATAGATTGTAATACCATCCGCATACCAGCGCACAAACGCATTTGCGCTCACAATGTTAAGTATAGGACGGGCGAAGTACAGTAAGCTCGCGCAGCGTTCACCCGCGGTAGACGTATACGCGCGTTTGTTGCGCTGAGATTGTAATACGACGTTCAGCGCAAAGGGTTTTGCCCCTCACGTTAATGCATTTTTGTGCGGTGCAAACGTATGCGCGAAGATTGTAATAGGGCCCGTGATGTTTTTTTGCATTTGTGTTGGTCACAATTTATCTGACATCTTTATGTGAGCAATATATGTACATTTTATGTTGTTGCTATAATGTCTACAAACTGTACAGCGCTGTGGAATGTACAGGCACTTTATAAATAAAGAATAATAATTATAAATTGAAATCTCTGTCAGAGTTACTTTCAAGCAGCATCTTCTGGATTAAAGTAGAAAAAGAAAACAGATTGAACTATTGAACAAGTAGACGCACCTCCAATTTCAGGGCTTCATTTGTCCATTAATAGATGGGAAAATATGACTCTTTATCTGATTGACTCGAAAACAGGTTCAATTAAATGGTAGAATGATAAACAGAGTCTGATGGAGCATGGAAGCAAATTAAAAACGATGGCAGTGCATGAGCAAAAGTAAGTAGGCAGGTATGGAAGAAAAAGAGGAGCACATTGTGACACGCGCAGAATGTTTGATACTCAAGATGCTATCTGTTACAATGAGGAAAGCAAATTGATCCTTGGAGCATCTATTGGTTTTCCAGATTTAGTGTGAAATAAAGTTACCACATGAAATCAATACAGGTTAAAGCAGGGAGATAAACATACCTAAATATTACAGACAAGTGTGGACCCTGACCTGGCCGAGCTGGTAATGGGGACCTGCAAATAGCAGACGTCATGTGAAGAATAAGATATGAGCTGTTAACGATTTACGACTCCCTTTTCCTGGCTCTATTATGAGGGCGCCACTACATTAGCAGGCTGACTCGTAATATTTAGGAGCCACTAACGGATACCCTGCCAGGAGGTAATATGACTCCATGGAGACTTTTAACTTTTTATATGATCTTGAAGGGCTGGCAGAAGGACAAGGATAACTGTTTGTTCTTAGTATCCTTCTGCTTGTGGAGGAGTCGGCAGTTGATGCCATTCTCCGCACGGTGAGACCAGAAGATAGTCATTATTTAAGATTTTTTGTGTGTTGTTATGGACCCCTCAGACCTATATTAGAGGTTTTGGTTTTGTTTACTGATGTTGGATAAATAAATACAAGATGCAAATCTCTGATCACACACACCAGATTCAAATGAAATGACTCTTTTTGTTATTATGTTTGTCTGTTCCATTAATGCTTGTTTCATGGATGTTAAGACTCCTAAAAGTTGATGCTACATGATTCCACATTTGCAAAATCATTCAGCTCTCCCTAAAGCACCCACAATAAATCCAATACTCACCTCTCATGCTGCTCATTTTGCCACTTCTTGTCTCCAGGAGGAGCAGAGTGAGACTGGGAACAAATCTGAGATCAATCCGTGGCGCTGTGTGATCTTGTGGCCAGGAAGCGCAACCCTCCATGGAGTCCTATAGACTCCAGGAGGTGATACTCACGGCAGTGCAGAAGCTCTACCGCGAGTATCTCAGTAGCTAGCACTGCATTGTGGGTCGAGGTGCTCAGCTAGTGCCTGTACCTAGAAAATCGGCTAAAATGGGGACGCTACAAGAAAATTTGCAGGCGCAGGTTTCCCCTGTTAGTGTCCCCATTTTAGCGTGAAGTACGAAATAGTGTCCACTGTGTTAGACTGCTTTTTCAGCAATCGTCCACATTTAAACTGTGGTCCAGATTGCCAAGAGACAGATACACCGCTAAATAACCTTTCTTTCCTTAATTTCATTAACAGTTAATTCAACGTATTTACCTTGGCATTTGTGTGTGTGCAATCTTCTCAAAGGCCTGAACACAATCTGTACAATAAACTCTTGTGATCAGTTTACCGCCATGCTAACATGTGTTACTACCGCAAACCATAAATAAGACAAACACTGTTTTTCTTCTAAATTCTTTCTGCGGAAATTTCTCTAAAGCCAAATATCTGGCTACGTGATTAAAAAAAAATCACAATAACTACAATATCAAGATGTCTGTTCTCAGTAGCTTGGACATATACAGGGTTATTCAAAGAGATCCGAATGGCTGCCGAAAGGTAGCCGAACGCTGAAAATCAGCATTCGGTTACCTTTCCTGGCCATTTGGCTATTCAGAGAGCAGGCAGTTCGCCAAATCTTGGCGAATTGCCTGCACATACGATGCCTGTTCGAGGGCAGTGAATCCCCATAGAGAAGCAATGTTTTGTCTATTCAGAGAATACAAACCAGCAGTGAAAAGTTGCTGAAATGCCCTGCCACTCGGTGGCTTCATTCGACAGGTTTATTCAGGCAAATCCCATAGGCTTCAATGTATAAAATATTCCCGTTTTAATCCAATATCTAATAAACCGTTGATTATAATATTCTGCAGTAAAAATTCTCTTTATGTATAGATTTTTTTGGAAAATATTTTAATATTTTATAAAAAATTTTTGTTAATCGTTTTTTCTTTTTTCTGTAACAACCCATTTTATTATCATTCCTTGGACCTCATATTTCGTACTTCATGCTAAAATGGGGACTGTTATTCTGAATATTTACCATTGCTGGAAGTTACTTGGTTGAACTAATCCTATATTCTAGCTCATCAGCTTTGAGAGAACCTTTTTCAAGAGTGTTTTTTGTTTTATTCTAATGCACACATTTGTGTCTGTGTTTAATTCTTTGTGATTTAATTCAATAAAGATATTTGATGTACCTTGTAGGTTCGTTCGGTTTTTGAATAAAGATTTTAAAACACCAGAATTACGTTTTATTGATGAGGGTATGATAATTTTTGGTATCTAAACCATCATCACTTCAATCCTAAATCAGGTGATTTTGAATGCGAGGATGTATGTTTGGGTGGAGTGCTCTCAAACTGCTATGTTTTGTGTAACAGTTGCAGTAGCACTGTTATGAAATATGCATGTTCTGGTTGAGTAAAACCTCCCTGGTTTGTAAATGCAGGTTGAGCACCCCTAAACCAGCATGCTCGGGACCCTGAGCTTTCCGAATTTTGGATTCTTATAGATTTTGGAATTTGATGATGTCAGAGAGGGCGTGCCTGACGTCTGCAGCCCATGCGATCCACCAGGAATTTAGAATGGGGCATGGGCTGCAGACGTCCGGCACGCCCTCTCTGACATCATCAGAGGGGGCCCGCCGGCTCCCATTTTAGAGTCTCTGCCTGCCAATGACAGAGGAAGGGGTGGACCCAGGCATCCTGGCCTACATTGCAGATGCTCCACTCCCAGTATGCCATACCTCCGTTGACATCCCTTAGTGCCAGAACTCAGTCAGCATCCAGGAGGGTCTGCCGATGCCCTTGCCTAGGATCATCAATGGAGATGCTACGCACCACAGAACAACAGACATCACACGCACCTGGCAGAGGCCTGCCACCATTATCGTGCTAAGTGCTGCGGGCGGCACTGGGATGCGCTGGTGGCCGAGGCTGGACACTGCTCTTTAGTAAAATTTCTTTCTCACACTAAGGCCCTATTGCCCTCTTGGTGTTCAGAGACCTGAAAGAGCCATTTTATATAACATTTCGAGAAGTTATCTTCATGTCGGGAAGCCAGGCCCTGGGGCTGGCCTGAGCCCTGGGACTGGCTTGGATCCTATAGCAGGGCCCTGAGGCTGGCCTGGAGGCTGGGGCTGGCCTGAAACCTGGGCCCTGGCCAATAAAACCATACATAAATAAAATATTTACTGTGAATCGTTCACATTCAATCGATCACATTACAGAGTGTTAATCCCTATACCTTAACATCACACATTTTGCTTGCAAAACGGCACATTTTATATAAAAAGTATCTAAGGCCGTATGAAATTGTGATAAAAAATAATATGAATCGTGATCATATTACAGAGTGATGCTCCCAATACCTTTAAAATCACATAAAATGTGTATTAGTGCAAACAATGTAGCATAAAAATATAGTTATATTATTTCACTAGTAAAGATGGAGTAAAAACCCATGCTTTATTTGAGGCTACAAGTGGACTGGCTGTTTTTACTCCATCTTAACTAGTGATGGGCTGCACACCTCCGTGTTCGGTTTCGCAGTCGAACACGAACATTTGAAAAAGTTCGGATTCGAACGCAAACACGATTCAAACTCAATGCAAGTCAATGGGACTCGAACATTTGATTTTTAGAGTGCCCTCCAAGAGGACATATATGCAAGATATTTGCCATAAAAGGTGTATGGGGGTCCGGGTAGTGCCCTGGGGGACAGGAAACAAGGAAAAAGTTTTAAAAAAAAGGTTTTTAAAGGAAAAGGAATTTTTCCATGAAATAAAGGTTAAGAATAAAAACGAAAAATTCCTTCAAATATCATGTCTAGGAGGTCCCCATAACCTGCCCGTGAAGTGGTGGATTTGTAGGATGTATAGAAACATTTAAAAACAAAAAAATGACGTTTCAAATGACGGTAAATGCTTTTCCTTTAATCTATTCATAAACAACTGCTTGGGGCGGCAGCCTGTATGAAAAGAGGAGACGTTTTAGGATACACAGAACAAGTTTAGTGATTTTTTGGCTAAATTATGGTGAAACTTATGCAGGCTTTGGATGAAAGTAACAACAGGTGCATTAAAATTGCACCTTTGGTGGCAGCTAGTGCCTTCACACCGTAACCCCTCTAAGGTATTGTGGAAGAGTGCAGGGTGGACTCTGCATTCAAATATTAAAATGATTGGAATCTGGTACACGCGTCAGTGCACCCAAATATTGGGCCTTTGATGCCAGCTAGTGCCTTCACAACGTAACCCCTCTGAGGTATTGTGGAAGAGTGCAGTGGTGGAGGTTTTGGGAATGCAGAAGAGATCCCCGATCTATTCAGTTACATCAGCATCAGGGGATTGATAGCTGCTGATCCAGGACTGATTCATTTTTATAAATGTCAGCCGGTCTACAGAGTCGGTGGACAGACGCACTCTTTTGTCTGTGACAAAACCCCCAGTGGCACTGAACGTCTTTTCAGAAAGCACGCTGGATGAAGGTCAACCTAGTAGCTGCATAGCATATTGGCTAAATTCTGGCCAGTGATCCAATCTCAACACCCAGTAAGCCAGTGGATCATCTGCTGTAAAGTTATCCAGGTCTGCCCTTGCCCCTAGGTAGTCCTGCACCATATGGTGAAGACGCTGCAATGGGTACCTACATTTGACGTCCCTGGGCGTCGTGGACTAAAAAAATTACAAAAGGCATCAGTGAAGCGGCCTCCTTCAACGCTCTTCCACACAGATTCAAATTTCCAGAACTCTGGTATTAGTCAGTGATATACCCTGATAGCCTTTGCAATGCCAATGTAGCGCTCACTCCCGGAGGAGCCGCTGAAATTGAATCACGGGTCAGTCTCCCCGCACTAGGGAATAAATATACTCCAACACAGTTGTGAGTTTTTATCATTTAAATAGTTTACTAAAATATTTGAGCAGATGTCGAGACACGGTATTCACAAGTATTATTACAGTATTTTCGTATCACGGTAAAACGCGTAGCGGAAAAGAAACGAAACACGAGGCTTCGTATTTCGGAAAATAAAATATTCGCAACCGAACATAAAAGCAATGCAATTTCCCGATAGTTCAGAAAAAGGGGACACGTAGCAAAACCCCAAACATACAATCCCTTCGTATTACGGTAAACGCGCAGCGGAAAAAGAGGAAAAATATATTCGGAACGTATCTTTATCTGTAACCCCTGTTCCGAGTCGTAAAAGGAAATGAGTCCTGCACAAGTTAAGTCCCAGAATGTGAAAGGTGTATATGTGTGTGTGTGGTACCCGGGTACTGTTCAACTGGCCAGTGAGTTTATTAAAGGAAGGTCTTCGACTAGTCAGTTGGGGCCCTGTGGACTTTAAAGAGAAAACAGCAGAGCGTCCTTTAATCATAAAACAGCCTTGGAGGCCTCTCACCCATCCGACGATTGCTTTAGGCTCTGCTGACCCAGGACGTCTCTCCACCCGATTTTGACTGGGGATACTAGCGGCCGGATCCGTTGTCTGACTCCATACAGCCTATCCAGTTCACCGCCTGCTCTCCGTTCGATTCCTCCGGTCTGCAGCAATGCCTGGATTCCGGCGAGTTCCCTTCTCCTCAGATTGGGTGATCCCCTCTGGACTAACAGGTCTCTCTTGGTCTCTCTTGGTCTCTCTTGGTCTCTGGCCTAGGCCCTCTCGTGATCTCTTCAATGCGTCTGCTCTCTTTTCTTCCCTGGCGCGCTCTGGCGCGTTCTCCACGAGGTGGAGGATGTAAGTGTCCAGTCCCCACCCACTTCCTGTCTCCTCGCAAAGCATGCCGGGAAATGTAGTTCCAATGTCCAGTATCTCTAATCGCAACTGTCTCCATCTTGTGGCCAAAAATAGGTAATGCCACAGCAGATCTTTAACACAGCGCTACACTCTCCCCCTCCTAGAACTCTTGGGTCTCTCCAAGGAGGTACAACAGTTACATACATTTCCACAATATTGAATACAGTTTACATAACATGCACAGGTTCAGCAGCATACATATAGTGAGTTAATAACACTTCCTCAAGTTGACTCATATTTTGAGCTACCTCAGCTAGCATAGCAGACACTTCGGGCAACCTCCATACTGTGGTGATGGCCTCTTCAGTGCTATGTCCTGGTGAGTCGTAGGTGAGTCGTTGGGGCGGTCGAACAGAGCGTTTTGGTTCTGGCTCAATCAGTTCCTCTTCAGATGGAAGTACTATAGGTGTTGGCTCAATCCTTCTCTCGATCACTGGAGCAGACGTTTCTTCAGAGTATGATCCCTCCAGCGAAGGCATAGAACTATAATCGCCAGAATAAGCTTCAACTTCCGGAGCTACCGGGATCCCAACAGCCTCAGGGACTTCCAGCTGAACTTCAAGAGCCTCAGGGATTTCTAGCAGAAATTCAGGAGCTTCAGGCCTCAAATTACTCTCCCATAGCTCAGGAACAGCGACAACCTCCTCAGGTTCCGGTGAGCGCATCCAGTCTAGACAATAACTCTCTTCTTCACTGTCCCTTTCGCTCTCTTCAGCAACTCGGGTCTGTTGAGACCGAGTAACAGGGGGCAAACGTGGAACAGGCGGATTCGACAGAGGCGGTTCGTCCCCAACTGGCATTCTCACAGCCTCTCTCAAAGGTAACAAATGATTCCGGTGCCAGTTCTTGAGAGGCCCAGCCTTTCCATCCGGGCGAATCTGATACACTGGTAGACCTGGCAGCTGTTTGCAGACAATGTAAACCTGGGAACTCCACCTATCCGCCAACTTGTGTCTCGCAGCAGCACCCAAGTTCTTCAATAGGACCCTATCACCGGGTTGCAGATCTAGTATTCGGACCTTCAAGTCATAGTTCCTTTTGTTTCTTTGCTCCCTGTTTCCCGAGGTCAACCGGGCCTGTTCAAATGCAGAAGCCAAATTCTTTCGAAGTCTATCCACGTAGTTTCTATGGGAAGCTACTGACGTCTGGTCTAGAGATAACCCAAATGCCAAATCAACCGGCAGCCGAGCCTCTCTTCCGAACATAAGACGGTACGGTGAGTATCCAGTTGCATCACTCTCCGTACTGTTATATGCATGCACCAGAGTAGCTATGTGTCGACTCCAACTCTGCTTCTCCACATTCGACAAAGTCCCCAACATGTTTAGCAGTGTGCGATTAAACCTCTCAGGCTGAGCATCACCTTGAGGGTGATATGGTGTAGTTCGGGTCTTTTGGATTCCCAACAACTCTAACAATTGCCCCACCAGTCTGCTCTCAAAGTCTCTACCCTGATCAGAGTGTATCCTCCTTGGCAGTCCGTAATGAACAAAGAACTTTTCCATCAACACCTTGGCCACTGTCGGAGCACGTTGATCTTTTGTGGAAAATGCTTGGGCGTAACGAGTGAAATGATCAGTCACTATTAGAATGTTCCCTTGCCCACTAGCATCAGGCTCTAAGCACAGGAAGTCAATGCACACCAAATCCATGGGTCCCTGGCTCTGCAGATGGCTCATTGGAGCAGTTCGGGTCAGTAGAGTCTTTCTCTGAATGCACCTCAGACAGGAACGACAATAACTTTCCACTTCAGCCCTCATGCCAGGCCAATAGAACCTATCTCGCACCAGTTTAAAAGTTCTTTCTGCACCCAAATGTCCATGCTCATCATGTAGTGATCGCAGCACACTCTCCCTATGTCTAGTGGGGAGGAATAATTGTTGAATCTCTTCAGCGTTAGCTGAGGGGCCCCTTCGGTAGACCACCCCATCCAGCATCTTTAACCGCTCCCATTCTTTGTAGACCAACCTGGCTCCACTCGGGGAGTTGGTTAACAAAATCTCTCGCTGGTTTGCAGTCAGGGCCTTTATAGTCAAGGCAATTAAAGGGTCTCTGGCCTGATCCGCTTTCAGGTCCTGTCTCGAAAAGGTAGGCAAACTTTCATCTCTCAACTACGTAGGGTTACAGTAAAACTCAGGAACAGCTGCAGCCATGACTCCTATGGACTCCGCTTCAATCCCTCCTTTGACCCGGCACTCTGTTCCTTGACACAAAGCTTGCACCCCGTCTGGAGTCAACTGAGTCCATTCTGTATAAGTCAGTGATACAGCCTGATATGCAACAATCTCCTCTCCTCTCTGATTCACTCTTGCAACAAACACACGCTGGGGCTGCGGGGAAGCCTTATATAGTGTGCTGTGGGACTTAGCTCTGTGAGCCCATGATTGGGCATAATTTGCCCAATCAGGACTCTGAGCCCTGTTTGGCATAGTCTTGCACCTGACCTGTGTTCAGGTGCAAGGCTGTAGCCAATTACAAGCTTCAGGCCAGTGGAAAAGTGCATTGTGGTCCATTGTGGTGCATTGTGGGCGAACACGAACCGAACACGCGGAAATGTTCGCTGTTCGATGAACAGCCAATGTTCGAATCAAACTCATGTTCGAATCGAACCGCCAGCCCATCCCTAATCTTAACCAGTGGAATAATATAATTATACTTTTATACTACATTGTTTGCACTAATACACATTTTATGTGATTTTAAGGTATTGGGAGCAACACTCTGTAATATGATCTTAAATCATATTATTTTTTAATTTCATTTTCATACTGTCTTAAATTATTTGAACCAGATTGGGACTAACACTCTGTAATGTAATCACGATTTACACATTGTAAATATTGATTTCCTATGGGAAGAGGGGATCAGGGGGGGGCATTCTGAGGGTCAGTAACTGGCCCCAAAATTTCTGATGGCTGCCCTGTGTGCTAATAAGGCAGATTCTGTTTTAAAATTTGCAAAATAAATGACACCGTATAGAGCTTAGAACCTCACATCCCAGCAATATTTCTATAAAGGAGTACATGAAAAATAAAAAATGAGCAAATTTGCATTATTTTAAAACTTTTACTTTATCTCATAATAACAATCACTGTGCACACCGCCATTTTACTATGTATTTAATTGTAAATTTACAACACATTGTAAATAACTACACAGCCCAAGTGTCAAATAAATGTTATGCTAATATATATATTTTTTTTTCTACAGAAAGTGCTTAGTAGTGAAGGGATTAAATAAGAGTTCTGTTTTTACTCTCAATACCAATCACAAAGTCAGAAGCATTAAAAAGCACTTAATTAACAGTTAAAATATGTCTTGCTGAATCATTTATCTTAAATGGAACTCAACAATCCTTTCAACTGGAGTAAGTTGCTCATTGAAGTTAAAGTCAATTACTGGTTTAAATGTATAAGGTATCTTCATGAAAGTATCTATGTCTTTAATAATTGCCGTTTAATGGGTTTAAGTTTGCAGTGTGTACATTACTTTTTGCTAGTAATTGGTAAATATGGTAGTCTTTCTTGCATTGATATCCAATATTTGTACTTTTGTTTCAAAGGTTTGAAAGATTCACATCTGCAACACATATCTAAATTCAACAGTAAAAGCCAAAAGTCAGTATTCATCGCTACACCATCTGATGAATACAACCTTATTAACCCCATAGTGACCGGGTGGTTTTACGAAAATCCGTCCTTTAGTGCCCACTGCTGGTTTTAGGTTTCTGCGCTGTTTGTGTTTAGGTCAAATTTTCCTCTTACTCGTTTATTCAACCCACACATATTATATACCGTTTTTCCCACCATTAAAAGACTTTCTAAAGATACCATTATTTATGAAATATGATGAAAAAATGGAACAAACATTCTTTTTTGAAATTTAATCCCCAAAATTTACAAACGCCAAAAAAGACCCCGGCCAAGGCTGGCAGCACACGAGCGCACTTAGTGCTTGCATGCGCCCGCACTTCCCTGCGTCTGTGCCGTTTTGAGGCGGAGGGCCAACCAACGGACTTGAAAAAGCCCTCCCCGTCAAAAAGCTAGACGGACGCTGACAGGGATACAAAGCGCATTCCTCCATAGCACAGAGTGGAAGGAACGTCCACTCTCACGGACGTTCCTTCTTCTCTCTATAAATGCTTGTGTGCCGCCAGCCTAAATAGTTTCAAAATTTTGTCCCGAGAATAGAAAAAAATCTATTTTAACATGTTTTTGCTTTTTAACCCCTTCAATGCTGAGCAATTTCACCACTGTGCGCTGAGCTCATTTTGACCGTTTCATGCTCATCATTTTTAAATGCCAGCATAGGTCCTAATTTAGTAAACCTCCCCCAGACAATTTTTAAAAAAAAAAAAAACTATATTTTTTTTGTTTTATATCAAATCTGGTCATATTTGGTATCATTGGAAAGGCCATGATCAGGCCTCTCAAATTATATAAAACATGACCCTGTAGCTGCCACAGATCGGGAGATAATGGGATCAAAATGACCCCCTATCTCCACTTGGCAGCTAGAGGGTTAACTGGCCCATTGACATCCTCACACATATTGTGAGGATGTCAGTGGGTGGGGGTGACCCAGTGTCTTTGCTGACATCCAAGATGTCAGCCACCTCTGGGTTTGAATCGGCGCTCTATGTCTAATGGTTAGGGAGATAGAGGGCTCCAAAGGAGCTCCCCCTCCCCTTCCTGGATTTTGCAGCAGGTGCCAGGTTGCACCTGCCGATGACGTCATCATGCAGCGTGATGATGTCTTCAAGCCTGCCGGCCCCCCTAAAACGGCGGGGCAGGCTTCCAGCCTGCCAGAACGCCGCGGGAGCTGGAGAGGGAGGTGAGTAATGGGCGGGAGGGAGGTTAGACAACCTTGATGTACTATGTACAACCGCGGGTCTAAGGGAGACTTCCCGATCGGACGTACATAGTACGTCAGCAGTCGAGAACGGGTTAAAGACAAGCTTTTAGGGAATTTTTTGAGCTTTGTAGTTTCATGTATTAATTTTTTCTGTTGCAGAATTTTTGTTGAGATGAAAGGTTCTTAATGCTAGATGGTGCCCTTTATCTTACACAATGTCACACGGGGTCTGCATTATCAGCATACCGACAGAAATAGCATTTTTGTCAAGTACAGCAAATGTGATAAAGATAGATGAGAAAAATGGTCAGATATCCTGTTTATGTGGATTTGCAGTGACCGTAATGAGGTTATTAGCAGTACAGGAATTTCATTCATTAGATATCAATGTATTCTGCCCTCTCCCTGGCTGTTGGAGGGCAGCAGTAAAGATTGTTGACCTTTTTTGTTGCAGTTATGGGGGCTGATCCTTGTAGGACATGCACAGGGAAGGCTGACTGGGAAACTATGAATTCTCATCCAATCAAAGCTTCCTGTTGATTTCACAGGAAACACTACTGTATTCACTAATTCCTTGCTACATTGTGTTTCTAAGATTCTTAATTCAATCATATTGGTGTGTACTAATCGGTAGACATCCTTTGATACTTCCTACAGGGACTTCCATATACTCTCACATATGACAAACAGTATGTGTAATATTCACGTATTGAAAAAACAATTTTTTCTCTGCAGTATCGTTTGGAAGGAGTTACAATGTGTCCACTGGATGGAGTCAGACTTTCAGGTATACAATGAAAAACATATATATATATATATATATAATCCCAATCCCTACCCATTTATCTCTTTCTACTTTAGTAAGGCAATGGTGTGAGCGACATCTGGCATCATGAAAACAAATCAGGGGTTTTTTGTCCCCTATGAATGCTATAGGCATTTTTGTACTTCATCAGTTTGTAGTGTTTAATTGTGTGTTCGGCAATGATGCCTTGGATAGTTATCAGGTTGTGTGTCTAGGAAAGTCAAGTATACATTAAATTAATATAAGGGTGGATTATTATTTGTGAAATGGATAAAAAATACATATAAAGAGGATCTAAAAGTCTTAAATATCTATAAATTGGAAGCAGTGGATAAGTGCTTTAGATTAATCGATTTAACAAAAAGCTGTAATTTTCAGTGTAAAATAATACCTACAGTAAGAGGATAATACCTGACGATGAACAGAAGGAAGCTTAACGGCTTACGCTAATAGCGTAACAACGGAATTAGATCATTGGTGGATTTGAGTTTATCAGGTCTTGGGGCTCTATCACCTCCTTCAAGCTAACACTAGCGTCAGCGTTAGCGCGAGCTTAAAGGAGGTCATAGCTCTGCAGCCAGATCGCCTTTGAATCACTAACAGGTTAAAAAAACCTGCGAAAAAGTTACCACCAGCTCAGAGGTGTAGGTAACGGATTCCGCTGCTGCAGAATCATTTACCTGCAGCTGACACATACTCACCTACTCACCTCTCATCCCGCAGCGAGAGTGGACGTTCCTTCCTCTCTGATGCCTGTGTGGCCACAGCACTACAAAACACGATCCTCCTATGGAGTATCGCGCTTTGTAGCCCCGTCTGTGTCCGTTGCAGCTTTTTGACGGGGAAGGCTTTTTGATGTCAGGTGGTAGAGCGTGCAATTTGTGCGTGCGCTACCCCATGTAGCACTCCATGTTGATCCGTCACAAAGAAAAATCGGGAAAAAATATTTCGCTGGAAACCCCCCAAAAATGCCTAAAAAATAGACTTTTTGCTGCAAATGAAAAGAATAAACGGTTTAATAAATATTGGTGAATAGATTAACTATTTCTTCTCTTTCAGATTTCACTGCCGCCAAACAGCACCGTATTTCGCTGGCAATTCACCAATATTTGGCGAACTACCTGCTTTTTGAATAGCCGAATGGCCACGAAATTGCACCATTCGGGGAAACTCGCTGTTCAGTGCAATTTCGTGGCCAATTCAGGGCTCTTTGAATAACCCCTAAAGAGCACTGACTGGTGAATTACATTGTACGGGGCAATTTCATGGTCGGTCAGTTATTCAAAGAGCTGTAATTTCTCCAAATATTGGTGAATTGACAGCGAAATATGGTGCAGTTTGCCTCAGATCACCGCAGTTCAGTGATCTTTGGTAGCAGTAAAATTGTCCCATAAAGAAGTAATGGTTAATCTATTCAGAGATGCTGAACAGCACCGAAATGTTTTTCCCCACCGATTTTTCCGTGATTCGGTTCAACAGGTTTAAACAGGCCAATCCCATAAGATTCTATGTAAAAAAAAAATATATAGTTTGCACCATTTTTTATTTAACCGTTTATTCTTTTCAGTTCTAGCAAAAAGCCTTTTTTATTTTTTAGGTATATCTCTGGATTTCTTTAGGCAAAATTTTTGATCCCCTTATATATTTTTTATGGTGTTTTTTTTATTCTGAAACAGACCAATTTATATATTTTTTTAATAGGACCTTATATTTTCATGCATTTTTATTATTCTAAAAGCCGTTTAAAGAACAGCATTTTTTTAAAAAAAAATTTTTTACCCCCGTTCGGCCGCTGATTGGCTTTATTTGGTGGCGATCATCGCAGTGGGCTACTCAGTCCAAAATGCCCAGGCTTATTTTTTGTCCCAGTCCGGGCCTGACAGTCATTAATTAGCTGCTCAGTGCATAATATTGGTGAGTGAAGTCTCTGGTTTTCCCTCCTTGAGAGTCCTTGGAATCCATGGAGACACATGTGAGACCTGTGTAGGATCACACTGTGCCAATGGAGGGACGCTAGAGAACTATATGCTCTCTGAGTCCTTTGAACTAAAGAGATATACGGCAGCGGATCATTGTTAGATTTTAATTTTCTGTATGAATATAAATATCCTGTATTGAAAAGCCTGTTCTGATAAAATGGGCTGTGACCCCTCCTTTCTAAGTGTCAATTCTATATGTAGACCGTCTTTTCTTACATAGGATGTTGCTTGTGGAATTTAGCCAGATCTCCTGTAAGGTCTTTGTTACATGAAGTGCAGGAAAAAGTGCGCGAACATTGTAAGCTAGAGAGAAAACATCAAATTTGACGTAGAAATGTATCTGTATGCTGATTGGCTATAAGTTCTTTGAAATCTAATAAAAAATTGGTTTGTCTGAACAAAGACAGGCAGACATGATGCAGCCATATCTTGTGTGTGGTTGATATTACGGTCTCCGCTAGCGTCAGCGCGTATTTTATTTTTTGTATTTTCTTATTTGGGAAGAAACTTGCAGATGTTTATGGCATTTCAATTATGGTAATTATGACTAGGATATTGATTTGATTAGCTAAAATTTGTTATTTAACAATGATGTTCTTTTGTTTTACACTTTTTAGAGCAGATGCAAAATCACGTAACACCAGCTTTTGGGAGCCAGTATTTCTTTTTCTCTGTGTCTGCAAAGGAGAATAAAGAGTGACCTTGAAATTTCTCATTATCCTTCTGCCTCTCGTTCGTTTGTGCTTCCTGTATGAAACAAGGTATAGGAAGCACATAATACCTATAATAACTTCTCATGCACAAGCTAAGCCAAAAAATACATAGTGACCCGGGTTGGAATAAGATGGGAGCTGTTAGCATTATTGAGTAGTACCGAATGGCTCAATTATTAATGTACCCCTACTACACGTGTGATGGATATAACATAAATAAGCTGCTGTTAATCTGAAGTATTAAAAAAAATCTTGAAATATTCGCATGGAGGTGGAGCAATTAGGTTTATCAGTTAAATTTCACCAGTCAATGATCAATATAGGTTAGTAATTAGTAAATGAAATATGCAGATTTAGTAGCAATAAATTAATTCTAAAATGACCTCCCATACTGCGTAACAAATACATTTTGAAAGGCCTAGTTCATTTATGCTTAATGTTGTCTATATTCCTATCATAATCACATGGAAATAGTGGAAGTCAAGCTTTCTGCATCCTGTGGCTTGATTTACATAAAGTTAGATATCATTAGGAGACATTAATAAATCAATTCCTGAAAAAACTGTGGGCTCTTTTCCGTAGTTGGTGCTAACTTAACCAGAGCTGTTGTAAACTTAACAGAGCCATTATAGGGCACTATTCCCTGGTTAGCGCAAAAATGGGGATGCTAACGGGGAATATCTTGACCTGCAGGTTTCCCAGTAGCGTCCCCATTTTAACGCAATATTCTGCAGTACCTTGCCCCAGAAGCAGCACTAACCGCTGGGATACTTGAGGTAGCACTGCCATGAGTATCACCTCCTGGAGTCCATAGGACTCCATGGAGGTTTGCGCTTCAGTGTCGAGAGCCCTGCACGATCTGGCTCTCTGGATTGCGCAGTGCCGCGGAGTCATCTCGGAGGGAGACTGGGAACTATTTGTTCCCAGTCTCACTCTGCTCTTTGGCACAAGAAGCAGCGGATCAGACCACCGTTCTTACTGCAGGATGAGAGTAGGGTTGCCAGATTGGCCATGTTTTCCTGGACACATATACTCAATTCATGCTGATGGTCAGTGCATGAAAAATGCCACCCCACAGCATGTATAATCCATATGCCTGGATTTCCTTCCTGAAGCATATGAATTATGTGCCGGCTGGGTGGAGTAGAGGTAACATCACTGCTCTGCGTGGAAAGAGACTGTGGAGACACAGGTTCAGTCCCGGCAGGAGCACCTCTCCAGTAAGTGTTCTTGGGCAAGACACCTAACGGTACATACTCGCCACCCAGGACATACTTGAAAACGAGAGAAATCTCAATGCATCCTTCCTGATAAAATACTTTCTCAAAAAACTAATTATACATGTTGCAGGGTAGCATTTTTTCATGGGCTCCCCTCTGCATGAAATAGTAATTTGTGTCCAGGAAAACATGGCCGAACTGGCAACCCTAGATGAGAGGTGAGTACCGGATTTATTGCTGGGGTTTTTAGGGGGTGTTGTGCGAAAGCGTAATCATTTAGCACCAGGTTTTAGTCCCGGCGGTACCTTACTTTTCGAAACGATAACTAATGATTGTGCACCCCATGTTAAGTGTAGGGTGCGCTAAGTACAGTAAGGTAGGATGTGCAAAGTACAGTAAGCTCACGGAGGTGAGCACAATCACCGATGCTCTAACAGATTTTTTATGGGTTTAGCGTTAGGATTGTAAAATGGGGGACATGCATTAAAGTCACTTAACCTGGTGTTAACACTTACTCATCCAAACGCTAACCTTGGCATTCACTATGGAATAGGGCCTCTAGTCTGTGGAGTTATTAAGTTTACAACAGCTCTGGTTAAGTTGGCACCAGCTTTGGAATATTGCCCAGAGTTTTTGCAAGGATTAGGAAAAAGGGGGCTACCAGTATGGACTTCTTACTTTGAAAAGATGTTGAACACAATGGGAAGCCCTGCATCCAGAAATCAAGATACAACAGTGAAAGGTAAAGTCCAGGAGCAATTCCCCAAAATATTCTAATAAATAATAATAATAAATAAAAGGTATTTAAATAAATAAAAAATAAAAATAAATTAAAAAAACTAATAATAAACAGGTTCTAGCAAGCCTTTGAGCTATGAAGCGACCATCTTTCTGGCGTACTTGAGTTTCTTTCTTTTATTTGTACCTGGTGACTGCTTAAAGTCACTTATTTTATTTGTTTAATCAATTAATTAATTAATCCGGGATAGTCCTGGTATATATATATATAATTCCCAAGACATGTGGAGCACTCGTGGGACAATGTTTATGTCTTTGATTCTAAAAAAGACAAACAATGAACTTTTTTGATGTGCTCACACATCTTTACCTTAACGCTTCAGGTCTTTTGATGTAAATAAAATAAAAAAAGGATTTGCTCAGTGAAACCAAATACTGTTAAGAAGAATTCAATTACAATTTTTAGTCCGTAATAAGCTGAAAATGTAGGTGAGTTAGAGAATCTTTCTGCGTTTAAAATTTCCCCATAATACCTAGTCGACTACATATTAATTTACATAAACATCTTAAATATAAATAAATCATCTCAAAGAAATTTGGTGCTTGGAAATACTCCTTGACACCCATTGAAGACCCACTTGATCCTGGTGTCTTTATGTCTTTGAAAAATACACAAAATAACTAAATTAAGCAAGGAATGTTAAGTGGTAACCTCATTTTTATTAATTTGTGACATAGGAAAAAGAAAGTATTGAGTTCATGCAGAAGGGATTTTTCAGAGAGCCAATCTGGCCCCAAAATGTCACCGAACAGTGAATTTCCTCGTACGGTGACTTTTCGGGGCCGTTCGGCTATTCAGACAGAAAGCAGACAGTTTGCCAAATTTTGGCAAACTGCCTGCATAATGTAACCTTTTAATGGGATACCTGATTTTGACATACCTTACACAAGTACGGTGCCTGTTCGACGGCAGTGAAATCCCCCATAGAGAAGCAATGGTTAATCTATTCAGAGAACACCGAACAGCAGTGAAAGGTTGAGAAAGTGCCCTGCTGCTCGGTGTTTTCATTCGGCAGGTTTATTCAGGCGAATCCAATAGGCTTCAATGTTAAAAATATTCCTGCTTTTATGCAATATCTAACAAACCGTTTATTATTTTAATCTTCAGTAAAAAGTCTATTTATTGATTATTTTTTTTAGGATTTTTTGGCAATTTTCTTTTAGTTTTTTTTTTTAAAATAGCGTTTTTTTTTCTGTAACAGACCTTTTTTTATTATTATTCATAGGACGTTATATGTTAATTCCAGATATTTTCGTCAAATAGTTTTTTATGCAAACAGCGTTTGAATTTTTCTTTTGGGAAACATTGAAGTTTGTGGCGATTGCAACAACTGTGATTTTCAGCGAACAATTGAGTACACTCAATCTGGTGTAATTTTGGAGCAACTCAAGGGATTTTCTTTTGTTGCAAATGTGCTCCAGTATGTGCCGCTAATATGTTGGCACCTCAGGCATGACATCCAAGGTGCTAATAGTTTGAACAGCTGGGACGCTGGGTCTAAAAACACAGGTCCAACTGGTTCAGCACAAAAAACCCCAATGGCAGTAGCTATTTGTGGCTAGCAGATAGCAGATTTTACGTAAAATCCTTTGTTAATTCATTGCCGCCAGGCAGTTTGTTCCCAGCGGTGGGGCGTTAATGCTGGCGGGGCTTACTAGTACACCCTGCTGGCCGGCTGCTGTGGTGGGACCCTCCACCAGCCCACCTACACAGCTCACGTGTGGCGTGTGTCATTGACTTCAGTGGGACGTCCTGAAACCCCACTGGCTTCAATGGGCCTCTGTGCTCCCGCCCACCAGTTGGCTCATGCCACTTGCTATTGGCTGCAGGGGGACGGCCTGAGTTCAGCCAATGGCAGACGTGCACGCCAATTGGTGTGCGAGAGCACAGAGGCCCATTGAAGCAAGCGGGGTGTATTATGCCGCCCCATGACTTCAAGGCCCACTCACCTCGGGGACAACATAGTATGCCCTGCAGCGTTAACAGATTAAAAGGTTGAAGGCTACATTTGGTTTACCATCTGCCATGCTCTTCTCAATAATTATTGCCAGATCTTTAAGTATAGAATGAAAATAAACTGGTGGAGGAACATCAGTTAAGGGAAGATTGACAAAGAAACATGAATCTATGGACTAATACTGGATTTACATTCACATTGGAAAGATATAACATACTTCCAGTCCTCATGAAAGGTCAATAAATGCCTGAAGAACATGGCAGATCTGTAAATCTATTCTATTTGCGACTTCCATTGGTACCTGATAGAGTCCCTTTACGGGCGGCTTGCAAAGGTCAAAGCACCTGTCGTCACTGCAGAAGCCAAGGACATACATAGATAGTGCCAATATATATGTATAAAATAGAAAGATATGCATATTTGACTGGCTATAATGTTTCGCAAGAAGTGCCCAATTTCTCATGTACAATCGTGCTGGCGGTCCATTTGTTAAAAGTGTTAAAAAGGAGGTTTTTTTTGGTCACTTACAGTCTTCCATGAAAGCAATGAAAACATAATACACATGAGCAATGAGCACAAGATATGCAATGTTTATGTGCGCGAATAGCTGCAAGGTTGGCCATTGGAAAGCATGCAAGTAGGAAATGCGCATATTATTCCAAGAAAAAAAAGAAAGTAAAAAAAACAAATCATATAAAAGGAGACCATGAGAATCAGTCAATTCCATGCAAATTTAAATTAATGCAAAACAACAATAAAAAAGCATTGTTAGAATTAGAGCTGAATTGTAAAAAAAAAAAAAATTATATATATGTGGGTATTCATATTTATACACTTGTAGAAATCCACACCGGCCATGTGGACTCTTTAATATAGCATTTTCTTTTTTTTAATTTATTTTTTATTTGACTCCTATATCTCTAAGATACAACTAAAATAAATCTTCATGTTTATTTATCAGGCTTCATAATTTCGTTAAGATGACATAGTTGACCACCCCTGGGACAACATGACATCAGCAAAATCAGCTGCCAAAATGTAGCACCTTGAAGCTAAGCAAAATTATTCAAATTCAGAGGCTTAGAGGTCAAGATCACATGGCATCAACGATGGATTAAAATAGTTCAATCTGGCTATTTAAAAGAAATTCTTACTTTTGTCCATTCTACTTTGGGAATCTATAAAAGTCTTACATCATTATTCTTTCTTGGAATATGTAGAGATTGGTGGAAGTACATGCCTGTTTATCAATCACCACAGGTTCCACACAGCAGGGCACAGCTACCAGTCCCCAAAGAAAAGAGGAATGCCGATATTACTGCAGGAATGATACAGCTGCTTTAATGGGAGCGAGGAAATACAACGTTTCAGCTCCATACATGAGAGTTTATCAAGTATTCTTGCTACAGGCTCATGCATCAAGCTGAAATGTAGTATCTCCACACTCATATTAAAGCAGCTATATCGTTACAGCAGTGTTACCGGCATTCCTTTTTTCTTTGGTTGCAACCATACTCTAGTCATGTTATATTTTCAGGCAAAATAATTGAGTTTTACCTAAATTAGCACATTCTGACCCCCCCTCCCAATACAACTGTTTCAGACTAAAATATGTAACTCCTGGGCTTGACCAAAATGAAGGCTGCGAGGCAGGGCCATCTTTAATATTGACTGGGCCCTGGCCAAACGTTTTCTTGGGCCCCCATGCAATATTGCTCTCCCCCACCCTTGTGAGACGACGTCAGAGGGCGGGGGAGTCCCGCAGGCAGGGCTGACATCCAAGATATCAGCCCCCTGTGGGAGAAAGACACGATCGGCGCCGGACAGGTGTGGAGCCGCAGAGTGGGCCACGGTTTTGCGGGCTCAAGGAGCAGCTGCCTTGGGCCCCACAGCAATGACTGGGCCCAGGAAAACTGCCCCTTTTGCCCTGCGTTAAAGACGGCCTTGCTGCCAGGATGTCATAGGAAATGTAGAACACAGAACTAGGGCCCTATTCCACTTGATGTTACTTCATATTTGCACTTCCTTTACTTTGGAAATGTAGGAGGATCCGGAGAACAATGAGCGATTACGATGTCGCTTGTTATTCTCGCTTGCAGCCCATGTACAAAATACATGTAAGTTTCAATGTAAATGAAAATTCAGCTTTCAAAAGCTGCTGTTAAGTGATTTTGCATTTGCAAATACAGAATGAAAACTAGATTTAAAAATCCAATTCTTACCCCTGGCCCACAATGCAGAGTATTGCACTGTTCATTGCCTCCACTCACCACTACCAGAGGGACATTGAGAACAAGTAGTCATATAGTTCTGCACTGCTGCAGATATCTGTGGCAACTCCAACATTAAGTCAAAGCTCTAACATAGCGGATCACTCGTGATAGGGGCGATAATAGGGAGTTGCTAATCGTTAATGGCTTGTGCCAAATTCTCCCTATTGTGGAATAATCCCCTCTTTTGCCCGTTCAGTTACATCGGGATATGAAAATTTTAACCAACATAGTGTTATATTCCATAGCTGTCAATAATCTCATTACAGGAAACATTATACATAACGTCACATGTAGTTAGAATATTGACGGGAAACGCTATTCCATTCTTTCCGCAAGCAGAACTTCCAGCTCGGATGCAGCCGTTTCCCTGGGCGAGGTTACTGTACATTAACGTCTCCTATACTTATTATGGGAGACGTTAATTGTAACTCCATGGGAAAGTGGAGGTTTTCCGTGAGAAATACCAACTCCTAAAAGCTGGTGTTAAATGATTTTGCTCTAAACCCCCCCATTAAATACCATACTCACCTCTCATCCAGCGGTGAAAAGTGTGGTGTGATCCTCTGCTTCTTCTCACCGGGAGCAGAGTGAGACTGGAAACAAAAAGTTCCTAGTCTTCCTCTGTTATCACTTCATGGCTCTGCACGATCTTGCGGCCGGGACGTGTAAATCTCCATGGAGTCCTTTGGACTGAACAAGCCGATACTTGTGGTGGCACGAAGTACCGCTGGTGATATTTGGCAGCTTTGAGCTGCATTCTGGGGCGAGGTGCTAAGATAGCACCTACCCCGGAATATGACGGCAAAATGGAGATGGTCTCCATTACCATCTCCATTTCACCTTCAAGTACTGAATAGGGCCCCAAATTTCCAATGCCAAAATGTAAGAGTTTTAACTTATTATTCAATCCATATTATTTATTTATGGGCTCCGTTCACTAAGTGCCAAGAAGTGCATCTCAACTCAGCCAAAATCGCAAAAGTGATACTTCTCAGTGTTGACTTGACTAACTGCACTGGGACACTTTCACGAATGCTCTTGGTTTAGCTAATGATTCCCCTCGTAACTAGAGCTAGAGTCCAAGGACTAGACTCTGAGCCAGAGGTAAAATAACCAGAACTGCTGTAACCCTAACCTACTAGACCCATTAAAATCTTATGGAGTTGGTAAATTTACAACAGCCCTGATTAAAATTACACCTGATTTAGGGATACATTCCAAGCCTAGAGTAAAATAAACCATAGATTATGTAAATTTCTAAACACCATAGACATTTAATGGTTCTGGTAAGATTAACAGAGCTCTGGTTAAAGATTAAATCCGAATTGGAATCCATTGCCAAATCAGGTGTAAAGTTATCTAGATCTGTAAAGGGATTTCAACGACTTTGGTAAAGTCACACATGACTTTAAATCTATCCCATAGAATTTATTGTTTTCCTTTTAATAATTTCTATGATATTTAACATCCATCTCAGAATCATTTGTTGTAAAGTCCTCAGTACATCAAGGCACAAAAATCTATTTGACTGTTTTATTGTACTACCTATCTAGACTGTTTTAACGTATCATTTGGAGTTTATGTATATTTCTTGATATTAATTTAAAACCCAGTATTGCACCCATTACAGCCTTGCCATTGCATGATAATGCGCACATAGCAAGCACTTAAAAGAAAAAGTGTCAAATGAAATATCAAAAACTTCTTAATTGTATTATTTAAATTCTTGCTATTCCACTGGGATTCCCTGCCATGTCTCATCCTTCCGTAACTCTGTTTCTCCTGGATTTGATATTGCTACTAAGCACACATTGCTTAACTTCACAAAATTCTATTAGACTGACCCAAGCAGGTTAAAGCGTAACACATTTGAACATTAGCTTGTAACAAGCTTTGAATGAGGTATAGATTACTGCTATATAAGGACTGATTCCAACTGAGCTGTTAAGCTAGCGACTCAAGCCGCTACTTAAACCAAGCCGCAAACTCTGCTTGTGGCTCAGATGTTACTTTTCTGCAGTAATTTGCAGCTAGATGGTGAAGCATCATACACAGTTCGCACTTCTTGCCTCGAGATGGTATACGACAAATGATACTGTCTCTCAGAGCCTGGTGTGAATGGGTTTTGCTTTTACAAAATCACTTAATACTTTAAGATAAATACATGAAAAAATATATCATACATAAGTCTGATTCTACGGTTCAGAGGGTGACGCAATCTGACGCTTCCTCTCACCATAGGTATGGTAATGCTGGGAACAAATATTTACCAGTGTGCCTTCTGCAGTTGATGTGCAAGGTCCTATGGACTCCAGGAGCCAATACCAGAGGTGTCCACTGGGCTTCTGCCGGATAAGCGGCTCATATATATTCCAACTTGAGCGACTAATACAGCAGCTCAGTTGAAATTGTGCCGTCAGTAGTGAGTTGCAAATGAATAACGGTTCGGATGGAATCAGGCCTGTAGAGTCAGTAACTTCATGGCTGATGAATTTCTTTTATATTTAGCGAAATTGTCTATCCTCTCTTATCTTCTGGTAATAATTTCTGTTGTACTAACTAACTGTTCTAGCGGTGCAATTGCTGGACTCTTAAATTTTCAATCAATAGTGGTTGAAATAAAGAATGTTCTATAGAGATGTAATCACAGGCTTCATGCTAGTTTTACTGTAAAATTACATATTTTTATTGGTTTGTCATCACCTCTCTCCCTCTGCTGTCCCAACCCACCCTCCCCATCCACCCGCCCACCCAGGCCCAGTCTGTAATTTCAAGTCTCCTTTCCAGCTGTCTTCCCTTCTCTCTCTAATTACTCTTACATAGCCCAAGCTTCTGGTCTTTCCCATGCAATCTCTACGATATTCTTCTGGCCATCAGTTTCACCTTCCCTCTGTTCCCATTTGTTTCAATTACCCTTGTCCCATAGATTGTAAGCCTACAGGATGTCTGCCTGAGCACTTAGTTTAAAGTGCTATATGACCTGGACTACGTGCAGGGTTGTCTTTCCTTTCCTGCAAATCACTACGGAATCTTTTGGCACTGTATAAATACTCGTAGCTGTAACTTGTTATAAATTGCTAATTTATAAACACAAAGTAATATGATATTCACTGCATAAGACACCAAATAATGAAATTGTGTCATTGCGTTTAATTCTTATCAGATGTCTGCAATTAATTTTGCTTTGTAGGTGTGACAGGTTGTACTAATGTACTAATTGTATGGAATTAAAGATAGAGTAGGGAGAATGCATTATACAGTTCCAGCGCCTGTTACCTATTATGTTTAATGACAAGTGTGACTTAATGAAATGTGAATTGTCGGAACCTGAGCAAAGAACTGCAAACTATTTGAAAATATTTAACTACTTTAACCTAAAATTTGCAACTCGTTGGACAATCCACAGCAATTCTCAGATTAAAAGAACTCGTCTTGAGCTTAATTTCAATATATCAGGATATAGACTAGATAACGCAAATAATTACCATGTGAACAACTGCATTTTAAAAATTAAAAGAAAAACATTAAACCAAAACTATTGAGATTGCAGAGTTCATTCTGTATTTTTACCTGATCAGAATTTTGCACTTTTATCTGTTATTATTGTGCCAATCTATATCATCTCATACTTCGAGACCTTATATTACAATGGAATTAGCTGACATTTAAAAAAATAAATAAATCATAATGTAAAAAAAGATCTCCACACTTAACTAAATAGCAAAAAATGATGCTTACTGCTATAACAGAGACTCCCGCTGAAGTGCTATTGGGTTTGGGTCCCGTGTTGAAATGTTTCTTTATCTTCCCAGCAACTGACAGTGGATACTCATTCTCTGGCAGACCATCATCCTGCAATAGAAAATACAAAAATACATTTTTTTTATGAATCCCACTGCTCTTGATTGAACAAACAGCTGGAATCTACACGAGGGCTAGCAGAAAGGATCCTACGAATCAATACAGTTAGGCAATCTCCTCTTGTGTCGGGCAGCCTTTTAGCTTTTGTTTCGAAAGGGATGTCAAACACTGCCGACCTCCAGATGTTTCTGAACTGCATCTCCCATGATTCTCTCACCATTTATTCCATTCAAAAAGTTCTGGGAAATGTGGGCCGTCAACACCTGCCCGGTCAGAAATGTGAGATTCCCGTTCTACAGTTTGCACAATGTATAATGTACAATGTATAACATGATTAGAATCAGTTTTTTAATTGACTTCCCTTATTTTATAAAACCTATTCTTGTGGATTTTTAATATATGTTGAATTATTCAATTCATCAGAAGAATAAGGCGTGATATAATAATTTAACATTCCTTTACTCTCCTTCAGAAGCAAAGGTAAAAATTTGTGTAATGAAAATTTGACAGTGAAATAAAGTGAACATATCAAAGAGACATAGGTATACGGGATATCCTCCAATCAGATGACATCCTCTTTGTAGACATAGGCCACACCCTCTTTTCTTTCCGCTCTCTCCGTGAGTTAAGTGGTCTTCTTGTCTCTTCCATGCGTTCCATTGTATTAATGTTACTACTCAGTCATTATAATTAGTTTTAATTTAGATCTCCATCAGCTTAGATAAATATATAAAAATAGGAGCAGTATCTGCAAAATAAATTACACATACATAGTGCAGACCGCAGATAACAGTTTAAAATAATAGAGCCCCGTAACAATCACACTGACAGAATATACATTCAATTTGAGCACGTAGCAAGTTCTTGTTACCCCTCCTGGTTGGAATAGGAGCTGATTAAATCCTGGAGTCCAGGATGAAGTCCTTTATTGTATAAGGACGAAACGCGTTGGATTGTGTTCCAACTTTTTTATGTTTTATTAAATTCCTTTTAAACTTTAAGAGACTTGGCTTTAATTTGCAAAAGCTTTCCCAGTCCTGGACTTACCAATTGGCGAGTATTCTGGAAGGAGGTATTGATGGTGTCCCTTGATGCTGGACTCCAGGATTTAATCAGCTCCTATTCCAACCAGTAGGGGTAACAAGAACTTGCTACGCGCTCAAATTGAATGTATATTCTGTCAGTGTGATTGTAGCGGGGTTCTATTATTTTAAACTGTTATCTGCGGTCTGCACTATGTATGTGTAATTTATTTTGCAGATACTGCTCCTATTTTTATATATTTATCGTGTCAGCACTAAGGAGACAGTACTTTTAGCCTAGAGAACGCAGATATGTATAAATCATTTATATCATAACGGGGGTGATCACGTGTTTCTTTTTATACTCCATCAGCTTAGAGGCTGGGTACAGGATGTGTTTGCCTGGTGGACAATATAAATTCACTATTTTTCAGGAACAGCATATAGCCATCCTTATTGAGATGGATCCAAAACATATTGATTTGACACAACCTGAACCTGGGGTCTAGGCAAATGAGCTTTTGTTTGGCAGTACTTTATTGAAGATCTTACAAGTCTTATTGGGGCCCCCACACGTGATTTTTTTTGCCAGGGCAAGGAAAGGTAGAGGCTAGACATGTGCATTCGTTTTAGTACTAAAACGATTTAGTCCGAATCTTGGGATAATTTAGTTTTAGTATGACTCAAGAGAAATGAAACTGCTCAGTACAAAAACGAAAGAAACTAAAATAAAATGCACTACATTTTAGTTTCAGTCCTTTTTGTGATATTACATTGATGAGTGAAGGAGACCAGCAATGAAGAGCACAACATCCGAAGTTCTGCACCCTCCACATGCCAATGCAGTAGGATGTTCTATACATTATACAGAGAGGGGTATTAAGCAGGAGAATGTTATATACATCATACAGAGAAAGGTATAATTGAGGAGGATGTTCTATACAGAGAGGGACAATAATTAATTCAGGAGGATGTTCTATACATTATACAGAGGGGGTATTAATAAATGCAGGAGGATGTTCTATACATTATACAGAGGGTATTAATAAATGCAGGAGGATGTTCTAAACATTATACAGAGAGGATCCTTTTTTTTTAGCCCTTTAAATCCAGTGGATGTGAGCGCTGAGATTGGCTGCTTGTTATATTATCTCTCAGTACAATGTATCAGTCTCAGCTGTTACAGTAACTGACTGCTGCTCATCACATTGCTCAGAGTTTCAGTAAAACAAGGAAATAATATTGTTGTTATAACCTCTTATATTTAAAAATATTATTTACTAGTTTTACTGAAACTCTGAGTGCTGTGATGAGCAGCAGTCAGTTACTGTAACAGCTTTGCCTGACACGGGGCAGTATTACAATGTTGGTACTAATTTACCCAGAGCTGTTGTAAACTGAAAACCTGCTAGGCTATAATGGCTCTGGGAAGTTTACACCAACTATGTAATATGGCCCACATTGTGCTGAGAGTGAGAGATACTGTAATGAGCAGCGATCTCAGCCCTCTGAGGAGCCACCACTACAATAGTAATTGTATCCACTGGTTTTCGGATGAATGAAATTAGTTTTCATACTAAAGAACTGAAAACGAATTTCTTTAGCAACTAAATAAATTGCATTTTAGGACTAATCCATTAGTTCAAAACGAAATGTTGTGCTGTGCACATGTCTAGTAGAGGCCGTTATCCTGGTTGCTCCCCCTTTTTTTTCCCATAGCAAGACTCCTCATCTTCTAAGCCTGAATCTGTATGTAAGCAATATTTTTCTAGTCAACAAAAAAGGAGACGAGGTGCACCCACTGTAAAATAATTAAACAAGACTGTCCTACATTGTCATTTTAAGTTGGAGGTGTTCACGTTCTTCAAATCCATACTGTGCCCAAAGAATGGATGGTCAAGGTAAATCTCTAGGGTGCCTAACTCGACATTCCAATATTGGAGTCTTCCCAGACTTTCCTACAGTTTCTTTGGGAGGAGGAAATGATGATTCACTGGTCTGCAATCATGTTGATTGGTTGTACTTTTTGTTGCATGTTTGTTTCAAATGTCCACTTTATATCACTTTCAAACTTGTACATTTTTTTCTTTGCAGATCATGGAAAATAAAGTAAAGTTAAAAGATAACATTTGCCTCCGAGTCTTTAATAAAATGTATACATACCATTAGTATCTTGGAAGATCTGGAAGTCATTACTTAAAAATATAAAGCGCTGTTAAATTAAGTCAATGAATTCAATCTGTTCCACATATTTTTAAATAAGATTGCTGTAACTATTAAAAATATTGCACTACATTCCAACAGTTTATGTGCTGGTTATTGAATATATTGGCTAGTCAGAGCTCTGGACAGAAATAGAGGCATGCAGCTTGCTAATATACATATGTTTGCTTAAGCCAAGTAGCTTCATTGCCTATATTAAAGATATTTTTATTTAAAATGATATTGTCAGTCCCACATAAGAAACAGCGTGTCATAAGGTTTGCATTTCTGTGGTATTTAGGAAACGGGATTCCCAAGATTCCAGGAGATTATTTGCAAAATACAAATAAGGAAGGAATTTGTCCATGTAAATAAAATTATTCTTATTCTTAATGTATGTTTATTACTGCATTGAATCACTATCTCTCTTTATTTTATATTATACACCAGGAGGGCAGCACTCAACCTTTACTAAGCATAATGTGCGCGTGCTTCTCAAGACAAAATGAATCGCTGGGAGCCCCGAAAGGATTCTGTCCTCAGTAAGTGAGTTAATCCTATAAATGCGATCATTAGGTGTTTTACATTGATGGGATACATTGGCGCTGTGACAGGCTTAAGCAATTTATGACCATATTTCATTAACTAAATTCTCATCGTTTTTTAACAGAGCTTACGGTTAAAACTTTGCAAAAAATCTTTAATGGGTTGCAAAAAGTAAAATTTTTGAAAGGGTTAAAAGTTTTTAGACTCTTTAAAGGGTTTAAATCTGTTAAAATCTTTAAATGAGTTGGCGCTCTTCCTGGTTTGTTGAATTTTTTTTTTTGTCTTGAAAAGTATTTACCAGCTATGCTTAGTAAAGCTTGAGTGCTGCCCTCCTGGTGTATTATATATAATAATAAGTGTCTATAAGGGTTGTGGTGGAGGACTAAAAGCGAGATAAAAAGCCTCCACACTATAATTAGTTGTGTTTATTATTGCAGAAGCCACCTGCACATCAGAGCAATTCAAAGAATTGCATCCCAGAGCTCCTGTGCCACATTCCCCATAAGCAGCAAGGAATTCTGGGTAGGATATGCAAATGACCTCTGTCTCACTTTTATGCATCCTGGATCTGTTATTACACAGAACCCTAAAATCAATGCTATGCCACACTGTGGCTTTCTAGCAGAGATAAGGTTTATGCAACTGGTCAAAGCCATTCCTAGGACAGCGCTGTTTCGAGTTTATTGGACCCTCATCAGCAGGAGCTAGGCATGATGACCAGTTGCAGTGGATGCTTGGACCATAGGTAAGTAAGTGTCTATAAGGGTTGTGGTGGAGGACTAAAAGTGAGATAAAAAGCCTTCACACTATAATTAGTTGTGTTTATTATTGCAGATGTCACTTTTTCTTACAACATGAATGTAATCTATCTGTAAATTAATATTTTAGTGTGCGTGTGTGTGTCTATGTGTGTCTATGTGTCTTCCTATCTAATTTTATAGGAATGCTTAAAAAAGAAAAGGTGAACCTAGGTGGCAGAATGGCACAAAGTATCTTACGATTAGGCGTGGGAAATCCTAGAGAAAAAGTAATTTACCGTGAGATGTCATGAAATATGTTGAAATGGTCTTCAAAAATGTTTTAAAATATTATTTATAATTTATCAAGTGTATCATAGCAGAGCCTGCTTACTTACATTAACCCATGGATGTTCAAGAACTTGCAGTGCAGAGAATCGCTGATCAACATCAACCTGAAGCATCATGGTGATGAGCACCTATAAAAGGTACATGAAACACGTGATACACAATGCCTGGTCAGGTATAAGATAGACATTCTAATAGAAGGTAAAAAATAAGCCGTTGTGTGTAATTATTTCCTTATAAAGGGACAGCGGACTCATTTTTAGATGTTTTCTAGCGGGGGATAGTTTAGGGTTTAACTAGAAGGGGATGAAATAGTTGGGTAGGTAGTGAAGGAACCAATGCGTATTATGGATGTTAACTCGGAGGTTAGGTAGACAGCAGGTTAAGGAGCAAGTAATGGGACGGTAGGCACTGAAATGGTTAATTAGTGCATGGGGTTAGGTAAAGTGTGGTGGCACTCATGTGGTTACAATAGGCAGCAAATTTGGGCCAATGAGAGATCTAAAATGGATATTCACATTATTACTTTTCTTTATATGCTCTTTAATATACAATTGTGCACAAAAAGTGGTTTCACGTACTGCTCCCTATTACCTGGGCGGCAGCATAAACCAGAAGTATCCACCCCACTTTATGTATAAAACATAACAAGACATGACGACCTTTTTTTACGTTATGCTTTTTAATATGGTCATTCCTTTCCAACCTATTATGGGCCACATTACAATCTTGGTGCCAACGATAACACTCACCTGCCTGAGCATTAACATTAGCCGCGGTGTTTACCGCATATTACAATCCAAACGCTAACGGATTAAGTAACCCGTTAGCGTTTGGTACCTTGCGCTTTTCAGCGGGAGGTTACTGTACTTTGTACTCCCTATGCTTAACATGGGGAGCGCAAAGTGTTAATCAGCGTTAGGATTACAATGTACTAGCGCTGATTAACGTCCAGCCGCAGTTAACAGAAAGTTAACCAAAGCCAGGACTTGGTTCTTGCTTCTGCAGAATCCGTTAACAACATCCATAAAAATAATAAAAAATGATCCTATACTCCCCTCCTGTCCCACGGCGAGGACCGCGGCTCTGTACGCCTCCTCCGTCCGGTGGGAGCAGGGAGAGACTGGGGGAAAAAGTTCCTCGGTCTCTCCCTGCGTATCACTACGCAGGCCGGATCTCGCGAGGCGAGATCCAGCAGGTCATGTGACCGCCGGGATCTGGTTCAATGGAGTCTTATGGACGCCATCTAGTGGATGTTCGCGGCGGCACTCAGTGCTGCCGCGAGCATCCCGGGGCGTAGCGTCCGCTACCAATGCAGACAGCTTTTTAAGCGCCTGCATTGTAATCCCCCGTTAAAACGGGGGCGGTAGGGAGAAAACTGCAGGCGCAGTTTTTTCTCCCTAGCGTCGCCGTTTTAATACAGGGATTTTAATGTAGCCCTATATGTTTATTCCATACTGTTTATCTTCCTTCTCCCATTTCTCTTTTTTCATATGTGTCTTTGCCAGTTTTCTTTTCTAACCTCTTAATTTCCCATCCTCTTTTCTTTTTTTAAAACAATTTGAGTTTATTTTTGAAAGAGGTATCAACAGAGGAAATATAAAGATGGTACAATAATAGATTACAGTATATCTTATTCAGCTTTAAAGGGGTTATTCAGAGAGAGCTAATCTGGCCCCGAAATTGCACCGAACAGTAAATTTCCCCATAAGGCTGGTGTCAGACGAGCGTAGTGTTCACGTCCGTGATTGCGCCTAAAAGTACGTCCGTGATAGCATGAAAGTAAGTCCATTGGAGCCTGACACATGAAGTACGTCCGCACTGAACTGCGGACGCACAACGGCCGCGGCAAACGGACGCAGGTTAGGCAAGAACGTAATACTGCTAGAACGGACGTGCGGAGTGCGCCACGTCCATAACGTCTGCATAGCTTTGTGTGTGAGTGATGGAGCATGGTCAGATGGACTGCATTTATACGTCCAGCATTTTTGACGGACAGAATGTTTTTTCATTGTAATTTATTTTTCCCTCCTACATCCGTCAAAAATAACTTCAGTAAAAAAACGGACTGTGTGACCACTACTGCGTCATCCGTACTGACGATGTCCGTACTGCACGGACGTACAGTCCGTAGAAATCACGCTCGTCTGACCCCAGCCTAAGGGGGCAATTTCGTGGCCATTTGGCTAGTCAAAAAGCTGACAGTTCGCCAAATTTTGGTGAATTGCAGCGAAATACAGTGATGTTTGGCAGTTAAATCTCCATAGAAAAGCAATGGTTAATCTATTCAGAGAACACCAAACAGCAGAGAAATGTTAATGAAATGCCCTGCTGTTCGGTGGTTTCATTCGGCAGGTTTAATCAGGCGAATCCCATAGGTTTCACTTTTAAAAATAACCTCGTTTTTATTCAATATCTATTAAACTGCAGTAAAAGGCTCTTTATTTAAGACTTTTTGGGCATTTTTGGGGATTTAATTTTTCCCCAATTTTTTTAAATAGTGTTTTTTTTTCTGTCACAGACCTTTTTATTACCATTCATAGAACCTTATATGTTAATTCCAGACATTTTTGTCCAGCAGTTTTTTTTGCAAACAGCGTTTGATATTTGACACTTTCAAATTATTATTATTTTTTTTATTACCCTGTTTGTTAGCTTGTCGGCTTTTTCCCGCGACTGATCAGTGCTGTGTTTGGCAGATTGCCAGCTTTTTACAGGCACATTTGGCGGGTTCGCGGTGGCTTATCGGATCCGATAAGCTGCCACGACCTGTCTAAATCATTGGATCCGATAATTTAGTCGTTTTTGCAGTGTTTATAAAAAATCTATAAGAAAAATCGGCGGTTTTGCAACGGCTTTTCCCTGCACTCAGCATTCACTGCAGTGAATGCTGAATTTACCGCAGGGTCGGCAGATCTGATTCCTGTAGTTCAGGGAACGAGAGAGCACCGAAATGTCGTGACATTTCGGTGCCCTCTGAATAACCCCTTAAGTATCTGAAGGGGAAAGGAGAAAAAACACATGGTGGGGCATATAGGGTACATAGCATGAAAATACCGAGGTAGGTATAGAAACCTCCCCCGCAGATGTTGAGAACTTACGAACAGGATAAGGTGACTGAACAAAGCAATAGGTTAACTCCTACATTACCTTTATTCATACAAAGTTAAAATTAACTCTTTAATAATTAAAAATAGTCATTCAATGACCAATGGTGACTTGCCTTTGGCGGTTATAACCCATTGGTTTCGATACTTGGTTGTGTCGATTTCCTGTGATCTTTAACCATACAATTGGTCTGAGATATTGAGAGTTATAACCCAACAATACGAACGTTGTGACCCGATATATGGGAGTATTATGGCCGTTCAATTGTAACCGTTCACGAACTTATTGTTCATATTTGATACAGAAAATTTTTTATAGGCTCAACACCCTAGAGCGATAAGTACCGAAGTGACCTATAATTATTTGCTGCAAATTGGTTGTCACTTGTGTTAATTTATGATTGAACCATGTAATTTGTAATTTCACGTTTATTGCAACCAGTTAGCAAGTTAGGTCCTTCCGTCATACAGTTCGTTAAATGCACTAATTTTGTCGTGACGTGCTCAGCCTATATTCCTATCACTGAACTCCGTCTAATAACGTGCGTATATAGAACCGTTCTGGTGGATATGAAACCACAGAATTTTGCATGAATGGTCGGTTGCTGGAACTTAAACAAAAATAATCAATACTATGATTTGCAACCACCACTATTGATCAACAACTCCACCTTAAATCTCTTAGGTAAAACCACACTCCTCTTAGGAAAAAAACACACTCATTTTCTGACCGTCAACAACTCTCAAACATTATATCGACACAGCCAGTGCACTTGTGCCTTGGATGTCACAACCATCCGTCAGATAAACATTGGATGCCTCACAGGCAAACACACTCCTTTTCTGACTGTCAACAACTCTTAAACATTATATCGACACAAACAACTTGTTTGTTGCTAATACAGCAGAAAAGATATTTGTATCATCAATAGGATGTGAAGCATAATAAATTAACAAAAAATATATGCCTGTGAGGCCTCCAATGTTTATCTGACGGATGGTTGTGACATCCAAGGCACAAGTGTTGATACTGGCTGTGTCGATATAATGTTTGAGAGTTGTTGACGGTCAGAAAATGAGTGTGTTTTTTTCCTAAGAGGAGTGTGGTTTTACCTAAGAGATTTAAGGTGGAGTTGTTGATCAATAGTGGTGGTTGCAAATCATAGTATTGATTATTTTTGTTTAAGTTCCAGCAACCGACCATTCATGCAAAATTCTATGGTTTCATATCCACCAGAACGGTTCTATATACGCACGTTATTAGACGGAGTTCAGTGATAGGAATATAGGCTGAGCACGTCACGACAAAATTAGTGCATTTAACGAACTGTATGACGGAAGCACCTAACTTGCTAACTGGTTGCAATAAACGTGAAATTACAAATTACATGGTTCAATCATAAATTAACACAAGTGACAACCAATTTGCAGCAAATAATTATAGGTCACTTCGGTACTTATCGCTCTAGGGTGTTGAGCCTATAAGAATTTTTGTGTATCAAATATGAACAATAAGTTCGTGAACGGTTACAATTGAACGGCCATAATACTCCCATATATCGGGTCACAACGTTCGTATTGTTGGGTTATAACTCTCAATATCTCAGACCAATTGTATGGTTAAAGATCACAGGAAATCGACACAACCAAGTATCGAAACCAATGGGTTATAATCGCCAAAGGCAAGTCACCATTGATCATTGGATGACTATTTTTAATTATTAAAGAGTTAATTTTAACTTTGTATGAATAAAGGTAATGTTTTAATTACACACAAGAAGGGATATTTCCTCGAGTTGAGGCGTTAACCTGTAGGGTACATAGTATGGCTAACCATTTTGCTTAGTTATCCTATTATTTTTTTTTATCCCTCTACCACTCAATAAATGCTCTAACCACTCAATTTATCATAGCTCTATTTAATGTCAGTTTCCTCTATCCTTTACTCTCCTATGGTTTAATGATTCCCCTCTCCCATATAATTTGATGGTTTTAATTCTCTTGATTTTATCGTACACATTTGCCCCCTACCATACGTCTTCAAAACGGAAGCGTTAAAACATCTCAGTTAAAATGTATTTATACAGTGCTCTGACATTATTCATAGCAAACAGTTTATGGGGTCATCTCATTGTTTCCAAAGGCATAAACATTGCTGTTTTTATTTGATTTGTTTGATGAAAGCATCTTCCAAGAACTTAAAGAATTACATAACTTTATGCCTAAATATTTATTTGGAAACATACCTTTGCAGAATCGGAAACATTGTCCCAGTAAGGAGATGGAAAATCCACTTGCCCCATTAGAATTTGATCAAAAAGTACTTCCTGATCATCCCCACTTCTAAAATAATACACAATAAATAATTGTATCAATGCTTCATTAACCACATGTAGCAAATGAACAAAATACGGCATGAGAGAGAGCACATCCAGAACACACACACAACACTATCACCACGCCAACACATCCAAACACCCACATCAAAGCTAATTTATAATATTCAAACTTACAAACACATGATTTCGGTGCACACATGAGCCCCATGCACAACAATAAACATCCATACCCAGTAACTTTGTATGGGTCACATCATTGTTACATAATGCTAGTTCTCTTGTCTTTTCAAAGGCCGTCCGGTCCTTTTAGTATGTGATGTCGTTGTCACTGGCATCATGCTGCCAATCTGTGTGTTTCCTTTATGATACATGTTTACATGCTTTTACTTTACACATCGGGAACCATATTTGAAAGCTAAAGAGACGAATCCCTGAAAACCACGCTGAAGAGTAACCCACTTAATTAAGATTGAGAGGATTGGGATCTTCTCTATATTTTAACTTGTTACTGGCCAATCGCTGTCAATCTTTATCAGGTGGTTTTAGTGGTATTAAAGGAACACTCTAAGCAAAATCCCCCCCTCCGTTTTTTTTACATTAAAATATACCTATTCCCTCAATAACTAGGTAGGATTTTTTTTTTTACTGTAATACTTACCCTAAAATCCACTTGTTTCCAACGGCGTCTTTTTTTTTTATATATACTCACCTCCCTCCTCTTCTGCTCCCGTCCTCCTAACTCTTTCACTTGGCTAATGGTTTATGTGAGAAGCGCGCATGCGCGCCTCTCACGTAAGCCAGCCAATCAGCAGGCTTCCTCCCGGCTCCATCTTCTTTGATTAGTGTTGCGTGCAAGAGGATGCGCGCAACACTAATCCTCAGCCGCTGCCACCAGCTACTGCGGCGAGTTGGAGACGTCATCACGCTGAAAGCGCGATGACGTCTCCTACTCGGCAATAGTCGTCAGAAGCGGGAAATATGAAACCCGCTCTGCTGACTGACAGCTGGGAGGGCGGAGTAAAGTCCTCCGCGTCTCTCAGCTGTTTTCAGCTGGTTCAGCCAATCGGCTGAGCAGAGGGAGGGGGGACAGACAAGGGCATACTCAGGGCATTACGACCACCTAAAAAAGCTTAGGTGGTCATGTTGCCTAGAGTATCCCTTTAATGGAATCAATCTGAAAGTTTCTACTATCCTTTGAAAAATATTTGTAGAAAATAACCATTTATTGTAACCTCAGTTTGTTGTATTTTGCGAATAATTTTCTATTTTGCCAAGTTTCCTTTTAAGCGATACATCACGACACGCCTGACCAAGAATTTTGCACATACCCACGGAAAGGAGGAAAGCCGCAGAGTAAGATGTAGGTGATCACACCTGCTGCCCAGATATCCACTTTCAGCCCATATCTGTGGAGATACAAAATGATACTTAATATCCTGTCTATTGTATTAGATTGAGCAAGTGACACTTCCTTTTTGTTTTCCATTCTTAAAATATCAATGTACAATCACACATGTTGCCAGCAGAAAATCCAAAACCTAACATGAGAAACAGAAAGTGACCAACAAAAAGAATGCTAGTTTTCTGTAGTTTCGGGCTTGCTAAAGTTTGGCATCCATATAAGAACTAATGAACTAGCTTTGCCGATGACCTCGTTAAATGATTATTATGTGTGTTACATAGTAAATATTGTCAGAGTGGCATTAATGAAACTGTTGCTATGACATTAAATCTATTTATTCAATAAATAAAGGATCAGGCCAAGCTTTGAAAATTGAAGTTTGAATTAGGCATTGGAATTAAAGTCAAGCCTAACTGCTATGAGCTAATAAGAACTGCTGTTACCTATTTTAACCTTTGACACTAAAAGTTTCACACAGACGTAATAATGTTTCTGCTTGTTTTTTAATTAGAAATTACAACTGGCGCTAAATATGAAATAAAATTATACTTCAATCTTGATTGAACTTTGTATTTCAGACATTTAAACAATTTGGGCCACATTACGATCCTAGCGTTAAAACGCAGGCGCCCGCAGTTTTCCTCCTTGTGCTGCATTTTAACATTAGATTACGATGCAGGCGCAAAAAATGCTGCCTGCATTGGTAGCGGGCGCTAACACCCCACGATGCTCGCAGCAGCGCCGAGCGCACCCGCGAGCATCCACTCGATGGAGTCCATTGAGTTTCCCCCTGCCAGTCACATGACCAGCTGACCTTGCCTCGCAAGATCCAGCCGGTCGGCGTAGTGATACGCAGGGAGAGACTGGGGGAACTTTTCCCCCAGTCTTTCCCTGCTCCCGCCGGACGGAGGAGGCGGTCGGAGCAGCGGGACAGGAGGTGAGTATCTGATTCTTTTTTGTTTTTTAAGACTGGTGTTAACGGATTCCGCTTCTGCAGAATCCGTTAACACCAAGTCCTGGCTCCGCTAACCAGAGTCAGACGTTAATCAGTGTTAGGACTTTGTAATCCTAAAGCTGATTAACACTTTGCGCTCCCCATGTTAAGTATAGGGAGCACAAAGTACAGTAACCTCGTGCTGAAAAGCGCAAGGTACCAAACGCAAACGGGTTACTTAACCCGTTTGCATTTGGATTGTAATATGCGTAGATACCACAGCTAACGTTAGTGCTCACGTAGGTGAGCGCTACCGTTAGCAACAAGAATGTAATGTGGCCTTTTATGTTTAATCCCTTCACTCTTCATGTTTTAACACTATTAGAAGTCATGTTTTATTGCAGAACCCAGACAAATTATTATTGTTTTTTTAATGGAATCAGCAGATTCAAAATATATCATTTCTATGTTTATATATCATATAAAGTGAGAATACCACAATCAAGAATATCAAAAACTTAAATGTCTGTTCAGATTTCAGTCATTTACAGCGTGTAAAATTATTTTTCCACATTTTATCATCTAAACCTTTTGTGGTTATATATTTTATGGGGCACTGTTTTTCAAAATAATCAGAAATTAACAACCTGCTACTCTTTTTCTAAGGAAATATGCAATCTAAATCAATATTGAAAAAACTAAAATTGGATCTTGCATTGTGATCCAGGTATAATATGACTATGTACAAAACACTGTACTTACTCCCGGCATGGGAAGGGGAGGTAGTAGGGGACTGACACTGAGGGCAGGATGATTGGAAACTGACATTGATGAGAGGAGGAGAAAAGGGAACTGTCATTTGGGAGTAGGCTGCATTACCCAGTTTCTGCAATTATTTCTGGAGCTACATAGGTTGGAGTTCCACACACAGTGTAAAGAGGTCCATCTACCACAGTCGCAAGTCCAAAATCTCCAAGTTTCAGTGATTTGCTACCATCTTGGTGTTCATAAACCTGGAAAAGTCCATGAGAAAATGTAAGCCATGGTGAAATAAGAGCATTAATAAAGAATTGCTTTTGTTACATTGGAGCTATGTCAACGTCCATATTTTTGTGGTCTTGTTTTCAAGCACGGAGAGAGTTTTTTACCTACAAGTTTAGAAATTGTTGGCTTTCCTCACCAAATACCAAGATGAAGGCAGCTGATATTCACCATGATTAGAGCAATGGTGATTTTTACCGTTGTTTGCAACAACAATGAACATACGGTTTATTGAAATACCCTTTTCATATGGTGGTAAAACATGCTATAGATATATTGCACAATACGGTCAACCAATCTGCATGTTTTCGCGATATTATCAAACTACATCTCCATTGATGGTCCACCACTCATTAGGTTGGCAGAGGCTCATGGAAAATGTAGTTCAAGAACACCTGGGGGGGGTCAAGGTTGCTGATCCCTGCCTTAAATAATACATTCCTTGACTGCACATATCATAAGCAGTAAGGTTTGTTTTCTTTATAATGAGTGAAGCATAGCTAACAATGCAAAACATATTTTTGTAAAGCCAACATATTGGAATTCTGTAATAGTCTCGCGTTTTTGCGTCAATCACCTACCATTTTTGTGCGAAAACAACATCTTTGCGTGAAAAACTTGCAGAAATTACAGATCACTCTTTTCTAAAATATATGATTCTTAAATAAATGCATATGTTGCATTATATGTATAGCATTTTTTTCAAAACATTTGATGATGATATACCATTAGAAAACAGAAACAAGGAGTGGAGAGAGTCCTGCAAAGAATGACGTACAATCTACATACTGTGCTAGTCTCTGGTATAATTACAAGTATTACATATGTGTATATGCAAAATGTACACGTTGGAAATTTATCAATGTTTGCAATGTGTAAGCTCTGCAGTTTTTGGTAAGAATACCTAACTCAGAGTCAACTTCTCAACCACACATATTGAAAACAATTGGTTCACCCCATGTTTGAAAATCTAAATGTAGGTATTAAGAGCTCTTACATGAGAATAATTTCCATATCACTGCTGTGATCTAATTGAATTCTATGAGTATAAGTTCTATTTAGTTTCACCGCATCACCATGGATGGGAATTAATTAGAGTTTATGTAAACTATATATATATATAATAAAAATTTATAGCTCACAGTATCCAAGGAATCAAAAAATTCTGCAAATTGGATTGATTATAACAAAAACCTAAATTCCTAAATTAGTAGTGTATTTCTTTCCTTTTTTTTTTACTATTTAAAACTAAGTAACAATTTACTTTTTTCCCGCAAGTCCATATTTAAAGAATTGGACCCATTCATATCTAAAATCATTTCCAAGCCATAGATGTTATGCTTGGCTGCACTTCCTGTTGGACAGACATCAGATTTCTAAGCAGTCCCTCTCCTTAATTGGAATGTTTTTTGCATTATATCATGAGAACATAAAAATTTAATCAGGAGAACATTTTAAATAAAACCTTTAAGCCTTATTCCAACAGAACCATGCTGATATCATCAAAGAGCGTCTCTTGCCTCATTATCTCTTATTCATCTAAATTAGGTACGTGAGCGAGACACATGTTGAACACATTGAAACCACTACACAAGGAAAAAACGTCCTCCCGAAAAAAACTTAAATTTGGTCTGCCTGTTATGTATTGGTAGGATCTGAATATGTTCCTGACAAAGTGGATCTGAAAAAGGAGTGAATGTGAAACTTACTGTACTATAATCCACGAGCAAAACGGAACTGGGCAGTCCGTTTTGCAACAATGGCTAATTTATTGGAAACAATTTGGTGAGGTTTCGACCGTACATGAGGCTTGGGAAAGGCACATGTAGGGAGGAATCCTTGTCTAATTTTTCCAGTAAATCTGCCGTTACTGGAAGACTGATTGCCTGGTACTTTTTCTTCATGTGGTGTAGGAGTTGGCATCTCTGGGACTTGGCGACCTGTTATCTATGTCTTAAGGGTGGTGTGCTGGTCCGGTCCTCCTTCATGTTTGTGCTTGTATTATAATGGCATTTTAATAAAATCCATGTATTCTATTGTCTTCACTACTCTTGTGGTTGGTGGAGGCAAACGTAGGAGACTTGAGACAAACCCATGGGAATAACTGGCAACCAGTTGAGTGCAAAGTGAAAAAGACTGTCTAATGTTAATTGCCAAGAAAAAGAGCTCCTATGAACTCAATGGAAATAGCGTGTACCAAGATAGGCTTGAACTGAGATTTGTGTTTAGGCTAGGGTCAGACGAGCGTGATTTCTACGGACTGTACGTTCGTGCACACGGACGTACGTCAGTACGGAAGACACAGTAGTGGCCACACAGTCCGTTTATCACTGACGTATATTTTGACGGATGTAGGAGGGAAAATAAATTAAAAAGCAAAACCATTTTGTCCGTGAAAAATGCTGGACGTATAAATGCAGTCCGTATGACCACGTTCCATCACTCACGCACAAAGCTATGCAGACGTTGCGGACGCAGCGCACTTTGTGCGGCCGTTCTAGGGGATGTACATTCTTGCCTGCCTTGCGTCCGTGGGCCGCGGCCGTTGTGCGTCCGCAGTTCCGTGTGGATGTACTTCATGTGTCGGGCTCCAATGGGCTTTCTTTCATGCTATCACGGACGTACTTTTAGGCGCAATCACGGACGTGAACACTACGCTTGTCTGACACCAGCCTTACTGTTAGTTTTTCTTTTTATTAAAAAAGGAACCGGGAGAATGTATTGAATTCATGGTATAATGCATAATAATAATTGATCTTCATAATCATGGACATCATATGTATCAAGTTCCTGCCATTGCTCCATATTGTTTCCAGCAAAGAATTTATAGTGGAATAGACTAGAGTCTCAATGAAAACTAAAGGCTGTAGCACACCGCACATGTTTGCATGTGGTGCTGAACGCTGCAAGGCGGAGCAGGGTGAAACGGCGGCTGAAGTGCAAGGCGAGGTGGAGCATGGGGAGTTGGTGTTAATTGAATTTCCACCAATCAGCACGCTGGTATGACCGGGATGTCTTTCATGCTGTGTCGCACCAATTTACGGTATATGCGATTGGTCAGAGTTCAAAATTCTCATCTCCCGATGCTCATTTAAGCGACCTGGTGCCAGCTGATTACGGAAAATGAAAAAATAAAAACCACTGAGCGTGCAATGCCGCACGACCCAACTTCCCCACACTGCGCATCGCATAGCACTCAGTGTGTTACGGTCTTTATCTACGCCTGTACACACCAAGGAGAATGTGGATTGATTAAAGACATCCACCACTGGACTAAAAGGAATAAGTAATGCAGATGGAATCCCCTTTAAAACGCTAGAGCTGGAGTCTAGAACACAATCCGATTTCTCCAATCACTGCCGGATATACAGTTGTGTTCAAAATTATTCAACCCCCAATGCTGTAAAGGGTTTTAGGGAATTTAGTGAACATTTGTAATTGTATTCAGAATGAAATCCTACAAGGACTTTTTAAAGAACCACATGCAACTAAAATGACATCAATTGGTTTTGTAATACAGTAGTAAATGTTTCTTTTGTGAATTCTTCATTGACACAATTATTCAACCCCTTAAAGACTACCACTCTGAAGAACAGAGGTTCATTCAAGTGTTTTCAATCAGGTATTGAAAACACCTGTGGATGTCACGGAGCAGCAATAAAGCATAATAAGCACCAATTAGGCAGCTTTAAAATGACTGTGATACTCAGCTCCTTCTAGACATTTACTGGTGTGGTTACAAACATGGTGAAGTCAAGAGAATGGTCCAGGAAGACAAGAGAAGGGTGATTACTCTTCACAGGAAGGGCAATGGCTATAAGAAGATTGCAAAGATGTTAAACATACCAAGAGAGACCATAGGAAGCATCATTCGCAAATTCAAGGCAAAGGGCACTGTTGAAACGCTACCTAGTCGTGGCAGAAAGAAGATGCTGACTTCGACTGCTGTGCGCTACCTGAAGCGTAGAGTGGAGAAAAGTCCCCGTGTGACTGCTGAGGAACTGAGAAAAGATTTGTCAGATGTGGGTACTGAAGTTTCAGCTCAGACAATACGGCGCACACTGCATAATGAAGGCCTCCATGCCAGAACTCCCAGGCGCACCCCCTTGCTGTCTCCAAAGAATAAGAAGAGTCGACTGCAGTATGCCAAAAGTCATGTGGACAAACCACAGAAGTTTTGGGATAGTGTTCTGTGGACTGATGAAACAAAATTAGAACAGTTTGAACCCATGGATCAACGCTATGTTTGGAGGAGGAAGAACAAGGCCTATGAAGAAAAGAACACCTTGCCTACTGTGAAGCATGGCGGGTGGGGGGGGGGGGTCAATCATGCTTTGGGGCTGTTTTGCTTCTGCAGGTACAGGGAAGCTTCAGCGTGTGCAAGGTACCATGAATTCTCTTCAGTACCAGGAGATATTGGATGACAATTGTGATACAGTCCGTCACAAACCTGAGGCTTGGGAGACGTTGGACTTTTCAACAGGACAATGATCCCAAGCATACCTCCAAGTCCACTAGAGCATGGTTGCAGATTAAAGGCTGGAACATTTTGGAGTGGCCATCGCAGTCACCAGACTTAAATCCGATTGAGAACCTCTGGTGGGACTTAAAAAAAGCAGTTGCAGTGCGCAAGCCTAAGAATGTGACTGAACTGGAGGCTTTTGCCCATGACGAATGAAGATACCCGTAGATCGCTGCAAGACACTTGTGTCAAGCTATGCTTCACGTTTAAAAGCTGTTATAACTGTAAAAGGATGTTGTACTAAGTACTAAGATTGAATGTCACTTGGGGGCTGAATAAAACTGATAATGATGTGAGCACAGAAAAGACATTTGTGGTTATTTCATTATAAATGTTATGTTATATTTGTCTGACCTACACGTGCCTCTTTGATTTAATTGTAAGCAAGATGACTGAATGATCAAAATCAATGTCAAACTGGCCAAAACACTCAATTTCAGTGGGGGTTGAATAATTTTGAACACAACTGTAGATTGTAAGTTTCCATGGGAACAGGGCCTTCCAATCCAACTGGGCCTTTGTCAAGTTATGCGTTGCTCAATCCATTAATCTTCTATTGTATTATCCCCCACTTCTACAGATCTTGTGCAGCGCTGTGGAATCTGCTGGAGCTTTATAAGTATTATAATAATATGATGACAAGAGGGAGAAGATATAAAGGTTTCAGGTGACACCGATCTAAAAATGAAAAATCAAGAGTAATAACTCTGTTATGACATTCTAGAATTGACAATGTGCCGGTCGATATCATTATCTGTCAATTTTGTCCATGTCTGTCTAGGTACCTATCAATTACTTTGCTATCTAAGTTTTGAAACACGCACAATATTCATTGAAGTTAAAGGTTTAGTGGTTGGTGTTTTCCCCTGTTTCTGTGATAATTGTGTGCTATGTTTCTATCTGTATCTACCTTATGACGGCGACCAACTGCACATGGAGCAAATTGGTTCCTGTGTCTCTGATGCAATTCTTGGCGTGCAGGACTCGCCTCGTCGTTCGTTTAATGAGCAACCACAACTGCATCTCGTCATCTACACAAGACTTATCCACAGCAACATCCATATCTGTCTGTTTCCGTGCCAGAGCAGCATGATGTGTAGATGACACTAAAATGCAATTATAATTCTTCTGAAACCGCATCTAGTTAAACACATCTGTTTAAAGGAGCTTGTGTAATGTTATCCCGGAGATTCCCTTTGAAAGGGGTCTAATGAAAACAGTGATGACTGAGTCAACGTTGCTATGTTTTGCACTGAACATGTGGCTCTACGGTGGTACATTATACAGAGGTTTTTGTTTTTTTCTATAGGATGCTAGATGTTACTCTGTTATGGAAGCCAGAAATGTGTTTATTGTTATTAGCTGAAAACACTTGCCAGAGTCTAAAGAAATTGTAAGTTCCAGACAACTAAATTGGTCTTGATTATATAGAATAATACATGTGTTTTATATAGATATACGAGGGGAGGTCCAAAAAGTACGGTTTAAATCAATCAAATAAAGATGCCAGCTCAATTGTTTTTTCAAAGAAAGCCAAAACTTTCTAATACGTTAAAAAAAAATTGATATCCCCACAGACAATCATAGAGACGCGAGAGTCTAAGGGCTCTATTCCATCGTTAGTGCTAATGTAGCGTCTCGCTGTGCAATCGTTAGCGCTAGGATTAGTAAGTTTAACGTCTGGCATCGATATTCCGATCTTGATGCTAAACTGGGGTGAAAGAGTTTTACAACACACAGCGTGCTTGAGCTTACTGTACTTAAGCATCTCCTATACTCCTATGCAGGTGCAATTTACCGTCGGGAAGCAATTTTAAACATTTTAACACCTCCTAAGGCTAGGGTCAGACTGAGGCAGTGCGAACGCGCGTTCTGGCGCACTTAATCACGGCCGTTCTAGCACAGATGCCGGGCAATGACGGCCAATATACGAAGTACGTCGCACAAAAGTCCGGCCGTGCAACGCAGTGGGAAAATGAACGCATTTTTTCGAGAACGTTAAACCACTAGTACTGACGTACAGAGTGCGCTGCGTCCGCTAGCGGCGTGTGTGCGTGAATTGGAGACATCAGATGCTGCTAATGTCCGGCCACATAACGTCCAGATGCAAGAAGTGTTTTATTGATGATCCGTACAAAATCACGGATAAACTGCGCATCGTATGACCGCTATCGCGTATTCGCGAAAAAATACGTCCATCTTCGAACGCACATTTTCACGGACAACGTGAAAAATGCGTTAGTCTGACCCTAGCCTAAAAGCTGGTGCTAAATTATTCAGCAAATGAAAAATCATGTAAACCCCATAAAAACTCTATACTCAGCTCTCATCCCACGGTGAGAAAGGTGGCCCGATCAGCCGCTTCTTCTCCCCGGGAGCAGAGAGAGACTGGGAACAAATAGTTTCTAGTCCCCCTCCACGATCACTCCGCAGCACAGCACGATCTCATGAGAGCGAGGTCACTCGGAGCTTGCAGCCTGGACGCACAAGCCTCCATGCAGTCCTATGGACTCCACGAGCTGATACTTGCAGTGGTGCGAAAGCACTGACTCAAGTATCAGGGAGGTTAACCCTGCTTTCCTGGTTGAGGTGCTGAGATAGCACCTTCCTCAGAATACAACATTAACATGGAGATGGTAAAGGAAAATCGGCAAGTGCACATTATCCTGCTCCATGTTAGTGTCAAGAAAGGAATATAGCCCTAAGAGTGGCAATGTTTGGCATGTAGAATTGCTCTATCAATTTCATTGTGGTTTCTCTGTGAAACAGTGCTTTGAAGACCTCAAACTTCATCTTGCTGATGAAGACCCAAGTCTCCAGAAGATCCAAAAATGGATTAGCAGATTCAAGTCTGGACATTTTGCCGTTTGTGATTAACCAAGAAAGGGAAATCTGCATGTCCATGGATGAAACCATGGTGGTCAGAGTGAAGGAATTTCTGAATCTGGAGTCTCCAACCATTTTTTGAAAAGCTTGTGGAACAGTTCGACACTCCAAAGCAAGCAAGTTGAGGACTCTATGTGACAAGCTGGACTTCACAAAGAAGTGCGCCCACTAGGTTCCATGTTTGTTGAATACAGAAGTAAAAACTGTTTGAGTTGAACTTTCCAAAAAGTTCCTTGTCACGTTCGAGGATGGGAAGTCTGCCAACCTCAACACAATCCTCACTGGAGATGAAACTACGCTGATAGAAGATGATTTACAGGGGTGTTTTAAGCAGTGGGTGCAGCATTGAACAATTGAGCATTTGTACCAGCTGGAAGGAGTAGAGGAAATATCACTGCTCTAAAACCGTGGAGACACAGGTTCGAATCCCGGCAAGAGCACCTCTTTAGTAAGTGTCCTTGGGCAAGACACCTAACGGTACATACTTGCCTACCCAGGATATTCTTGAAAATGAGAGAAATCTTATCTGTATCCTTCCTGGTAAAATTATATATATATATATATATATAAAAAAATAAGTGCAGATTGGCTGAGAATGTGTAGAGAAACATGGAATAAACAAGCTTCCTTTGAAAAGTTTTTTTGAGTTAGCATCATGATTTCATTGGTTTTAATCTTACATTCGGACCTCCCCTTGCATATCTACACATACACATTTATTTAATATCTAGGGAGTATACAGATATATGTGCACATCAGGGAGTGCAAAGGAGCTGCTGTCAAACAGCACATATGTTATGACTGCTGAGCACAAGCTATTCTGCTCCCAATATATTACCCAAGTTATCTACGCATACCTGCTTGTATAATTATATGTACTTTATATAATCCCTGGGTTTCAGCATGGTTTTTTGGTCTATATATTTATTAGGGTATCTAAGTGTAACAAATCTATCATCATAAGTCAAAGTACATAGTTGCATAACAAAGTAATGTGGGTTTCTCTGGACCCAAAAGAAGACAGGCACCTCCCTTGTGATAGAAGCCCCCTCCACCTTTTAATGGACCCCACCAGCAGCCTCTGTCTCCCTTAATGTTTGTTTCACTATCAAGATATGTGATTGTGTATGATATAAGGGAGAGGAGTGTGACCATTGTGCTATTGTTTACTTGTGTCTGGAAGGAGTGTGTGTGCGCTGCACTGTTATTTAATTGGATTATTCTTTTGTTTGTTTTGTGTGTTAAATAACTGGTGAAAGGGAATAAAAGGGAAGCCCTGCAATTAATAAAGAGTATTCAATTCTGACTCCAAGAAGTGTGTGTCTGGCTGTTGTTCATGGGAACTGCCCCTCAGGGTCACCTCTGTAATGGCTACCAGTCGGGTAGTCTGGGAGGTGAAAGCTGGTCCCTGTGTATTTATCGGACGGAGAAGGAATGGACTAAATAACAGGCTAGTTCTGATCCTGGAGTTTTGGACAGAACCCCAGTGTTCCGGTTACAGTGGTGGCAGCGGTGGGATTTCCTTCTCTCTTCTTTCCTATGGGGGTCCAATCCACCACCAGGAGACAGAAACTGAGCAGAGAGGTTGCAGTTCAAGGAGCAGGCATAATACCGACTGAAGCAAGCAACCCTGAAGGATTTGGTGGAAGCAAGTGGACAGGCAGTAACAACAGCAAGGCCGTGCTCATTACAGAACTAATGGAAAGGTGGCAGAGTCTGCTGGGTGGGCCCATTGCTCACTTACATCTAGCTTTCCTTAATTTTTAGTATTTCTTAATTATCAAAGAGAACTATTATTTATCAGTAGCCTCATAACACACTTTTCTCAAAACTTTGTTCGCAAAACGACAACTCATGTTCAAGGTGGAATCTCTGCTATAAAATGATATTTTGATAAAGGGAATTCATTAATACCTCTTTCTATATATGACATTAGCTCACTGATTTTTGCAGCACCTGTCTGGAATTACACACTGTTGCAAAGTCTACTATCTACAGTTTGTTTCAAATACTTCTAATTTTTGCCGGCACAAATCTACATACATCCTGTACTCAGGACCGGCTCGTCCATGGGGCCGGTTGGAGCCATAGCTCCAGGCGCACTTTGCAAGGGGCAGCAATCTTGGCCTTAACTGGGCACACCACACATTACTGTAAGTTTATTTCTTGTGGAGCTCTGTGATACGCTCATTCACACTGCACATTACTGTGAGTTTTATTGCTGTGCAGTTCTGTGATACACTCATACACACAGCAAATTACTGTGAGCTTTATTGCTGTGGAACTCTGTGATACGCTCATACACGGTGCATATTTTATTTTTTGCAGGGGAGGCAGCAGTTCATCCTTGGACCCAGGCAGCACAGTGTCTTGGGCCGGCCCTACCTGTAGTATACCCAAAATGCATATTCTGGCTTTAATCTTTCACCTGCCACTTGTTCACCCATTAGTCAACCCTATTCTCTAGTGAATAATTTTGAATTATATTATGTTCAATGTGCTGAATAAAGAGTGCTGTTACACAGCATCGATTGCTCTCCCCGTTTTGCATTTTAATAAAGGAAAATGAAAAGCTTAACTTTAAATTACTGTTTTGGAAGTTCTTGTTTAAACAGTAAAATTGCAATTGTGCAAAAATAATTTAACACGCTGATGAATAATGATCCTATGCCGCCGTGTATGAAAGCCATTATCAAAAAGAGAATGTTGTGTAAGAATTTTAGTGAATACTGCAGATGGCAGGGGTCAGTAAACTATTCTCTGGATGTTATTAAATGCTATAAATGTACCCTGCCATTAAAAATAATAGATCCATTTAAAAGGAAGAATATTATAGAGATGTCCTAATTTAAACCTTCTGAATATGAAGTACAATAAGCGATTTCAAAGAGATGTCCTAATTTAAACCTGCTGATTATACTCTACAAAGAAAACGAGCAGAAACGGAGAATTCCACGATTAGATTATACTTTTGCTGCGCATTTTCAGACTTCCTAAATATTTATTGTATGATATTATAAGCCGAGACATAATTAAATAAAACCTAATTGCCGAGTCTTCCTTTTGGGTGACTAAAAGCCAGTTATGAATGGTTTTCCATCCATCTGTATTCATTGAAGGTTTGGACAAAGTGCTATGTGAGGAATGAATATTTTACATGCTAAAAAGCAGTATTATGAAACAATTAAAAGCCACTGTTAATTCACTTTAACAATCGTGGTTTAATGGTCTCAAATTACATAACCGGCTGCAAAGGTCTTCCAACCGTATAATGCAAACTATAACTTCTAGATAATGTTGTATAATATTGGAAGTAATGAAGCTAAGATCACTGTGTGTGTGTGTGGTTAATTAAGTTATATCCTTTTCATTGAGTTTTAAATAAGGAAGAATTTTCACGTCATATAAATTGGGGAGGTAAAGTAGCAGTATCATTTTTTTTTTATGTTTGCCCTATAGAGTCCCTGACCTTCGAGAAAAATGGAAACTTGTGGGGATGGACTGACCACTTGGACACCAAATACAAATACATGTGAGTGGGGTGGGGGGGGGGAACATGTATATGGGTCGGATAAAACTGTGGAGGGGCAAATGCACACGAGGGGAAGGGCAGAGATACAAATAATTATAAGGGGGACAAATGCTAGTGAGGCAGGCAGAGGCCCCCGGCAATGAGACCCAGTCCCAAGACTGTCTCTTTCTCTCAGTGAGTGGGTGTCTCTTTGCATATTTCTCTCATCTTCTGTCTCTCTGTTTATGTTTATCTGTGTCTCTTTCTCTGTGTATGGGTCTCTGTCTCTTTGTTTCAGGATCAGTACCGGAGAGGTACCGGCTTTGCGGGTATGAGCCCGGTTTGCGGTGATATTTATGAATGCACACACTTGAGGGAAAGGGTGGAGGCAGAAGCAGGAGAGCCGGCCAGCTGTGGTAATAAGCAGGGATCGCAGAGGGACCATGGTGGATGATGATTACTAGGAATCTTGTATACAGGGTCTCATTTACACTTGAGGGAGCACACAATGAGGCTGAAGGTACCAGGACACTTGGGAGACACTTGGAAGGTACCTTGGGGTGGAAGACACAAGGGTGCTGTAGACAGGACACAGGAGGGATCCAATCACAGTCCCAAAAGGATAATACAGAAAGGAGGAAAGGAGTAGTCAAGTGGGTTTCCAGGTCTTTAACAGATAGAAGCAGGAGCAGAACAGGTATAGGTCTATACTCTATGAGTAAGAGAGCGTCAATGCTGAAGCCCCAAGGGAAGGGGTGTGTGGTCCTTTATTCAGGCAGGTGTGTCAGGTGGTGTTTGTGTGATTCTGTGCTTAGCTGTGAGAGTTCTGGATACTAGTGCTGAGCATGAGCAGCACATGAAAAGTGCTACCTGGTGATAAAGGGCAGGCATGTACAGTCAGTGGTGAGGGGCCTCACACTTTGTGACTGTCTTTCTTTCTGTATGTGTCTGTCTCAATGTGTCTTTTTCAGTGTATGTGTGTGTGTATTTTTCTCTGTGACTCTCAGACTTTCACCCATGGTTCAGTTTGTAAGGTTGCAAGAAAAAATGGCAGTGAAGAGACAAATGAGTAGCCTAGGGTGGTGCAGGAGAGGAGGGGGAGGTAGCATGCAAGATGTTGAGAGTAGGCATGGTGGAAGTAGGATTGGAAGCTCTTCCCTAGTATTTACCAGGGGGACCTAATTAGCCTTAGTCCACCAACATAGACAGAGACATGCTAATCATAGATTGGTACATTGAACATGTTGATAATGGAAATTACCAGTTACAAAAAAAATGATTCATTAATTTCATTGATTAACCGTCCCCTGCTGTTTCTTTGATTTCCCCACTCTGGCAACCTGGTTGCATTAATGCTAAAGACTGGCACTTGGTGCAGAAGCACTATAGTTTTAATGGGACATGGGCCAGCACTAGCCCAGTGTGCCTGATAGCCAGTCTGTACCTTGTTGAACCAATGATGCACTCCGATTTTCAGTAATTAATTATAAACAACCACAATGTAAGGCACGACCTTAAAGCTGTTACATGTATGACTCTGCTCAGACTCTTGACTGGACATGAATGGTCTGACTTTAAGTATTTTCTTCCTTCAGATTTTTTTAAGATAAAGTCTTGATTTAACTCTCCTTAACCCCTTCACACCCAAAATTGAGTTATCTCGATTTTACTCTGTGTCACTGGGAGCATCCATTTGGGAGCATCCACTGGGAGCATCTTTTGTGTTGTAAACTGCCCCCCCCACACACAGTGGGCTAAAATATGATCCTAGCGCTAAAACGCAGGCGCTAGGGAGGAAAAACTGTGCCCGCAGTTTTCCCCCTAGCACCTGTGTTTAGTTCTAGATTACAGCTAAAAAAGCTGACTGCATTGTTTGCGGGCACTAAGCCCCGGGATGCGTGCGGCAGTGGTAACCGCAGCCACGCGCATCCTCTCAATGGAGTCCAGTTTGTGGGACATGTGTGTGCAGCATAAGGAAGATGCTATGGACCAATGAACTACACCTCCCAGAATGCTACAGGAGGGGGAGAAAGTAAATGTCTGGCGCCAGGAAGTGTGTTTGGAGAGAATCTAGCATGATGGGAGAATGCAGCCTGTCAGAGGGTTCCCTGAGCTGTGCAGCTGGAGTGTGGTGAATCCATTGTGAGGGGAGAGAGAAGGCAGCCGGCCTTGGTGATCTCCTGGTTCGTGCATGCTGGAGTGCATAAAGACTGTGCTACATCTGTCACGGAGGCCGTCCGGGAGGGTCAGCTGTCGCACCGAGTGAATATATGGTTTTGTTCCGGTCTGGACGGTGCAAAACACAAAATAGATTATGGCTGAAACAACTAATCGATTAATCGATGATAGTTGTCAACTATTTCCATTATCGAATTATCGGTGTTGATTAATCGTTCTGTGTACAGCACACACTGTTTAGAGCCAGACTGAGTTAAACGTTAATAACCTCAGCTTTGGAGCTGATTGGAGAAGACGTGCCGCTGCTTTACTAGGTATGATTTAGTTCTAGGGTTATGTCAGACACAACCAGTTTGTTTTTATTCTGCAGAACTATAACACAAACAATAGGATACTGTCACTGGGTGAAGGAGCTGTATGCCTGTGTTTTATCCTTACTTAAAGCTGGAGTCCTGTGCCACCACCCCACCCTTCCTGCCACACCCTCTTTGGTCGGGAACTGCCATTCCCTCCCTTTGGTCTGGTCCCTTTCCCCAAACTCACTCCCACACTCAGATCCAGCCTTTTGCCCATACCCACTCCCTCTCACACTCAGTTTAAGTCACAAGCAAAGTCACTCCCTTCCACCTCCAATCCCTCCTCCCACTCAGTTTGTTCAAAAATTATTGAAAAGGGACACTGTACACATCCTGACCACTTTAGCTTTTATTACCACTTTAACTTTTATTAACCCCGATTTCATGCTGACATCATCATCTATGACAAAGTGCTTGTAGCCGCGTTCATTTGAGAAAGCAAACATGGGCTTACGCTGCGCATGTAGCATCAACCCATCCCTCTGACCAAGCAGTCGCATACCTTGTGTGAAAAGTATGCAAGATGCACAACTTGCGTATGCACATACGAAAGTTACTTAAACTACGCAAATTGCTTATGAAAAAAAGGGGGATGGGGTTGCGGTTATTTATTTTTTTACATAAAATTCCTTTTAAGTAAACACATTTTTTTCTATTTTTTTTTATCCGATGAATCGATTAATCGAAATAATAATCGGCCAACTAATCGATTATGAGCATAATCGTTAGTTGCAGCCCTAAAATAGATGCTGCGAATCCCCGGAGTATCTGGGTATATCTGTAAGCAAAGCAACTACACATATATTTTCTAATAATTTTACAAAAAGTTTTTGTCACGTATTAGCTTAGTAATGCATTCTTAAATAAGAATAATAGGTAATGCTTCAGGCTGCAATATCCATTTAATGACATTTTGATTCACCTCCTAATTAACAAGTAACAAGAGATCACTATTTTGGGGCATGTATGACCCCTAGTGGTCACAAATGTATTTACAACTTTATCCCCTTACACTATTGTAATGTAAAAAGGGAACCCAGCAATAGTAGTGATCCATGGTGAGCGTTTATTACAGAGTATAGCAAAGTGCTTGACATGTCTTTCTGTGATGCATGACACAGCAATCTTTTTAGGTATAATGAATATATTTTATTACGGACGCATTTATCCTGTCCCTTTCAAATGGTTCGCTATCA